>OY288110.1:45512517-46010085 GCA_958431115.1 Syrphus vitripennis | reverse complement strand
TATGGACGGGGTGGGCAAAACAGTGGTCCAAAGTAGGGGTTTGGGCAAATTTCAAAAAACAGCCGTTACTCGAAAACCGTTACGATTTGGGATGAACAAGTTACCAAATTCTGAATGATCATGAACTGGCCTATCACCATATTCAGTTTGGACTATCCTTTACGGGACACCCTGTATGTACGGTATACATACATAATACCTTTTTTATTATGTAAAAATGAAAAAAAAAACATTTGGGATTCTGGCAAGAAGTGATGAAATTAATAAATGAAATCCAGTTGACTTCGCGTTTTCTAGTAATGACATACCTTTTATTTAAAAGTGCTCTGGCGGTTACACGGTTTGGCCTAAATAAATAATTAAGATGTTCATTTTATAGAGAATTTTATGTAGTTTTAGAAAATTTAGAGATATTTGCAATTACAAGTACAGTTTTTGAAGTCTGAATGAAAAAAAAAATCGAGAAAACGGGTTTTAAAAAAAAGACAAATTTTGGCGTTTTTTCAGCTGGCTATAGCGGCAAAACGGCTTAACCAAAAATAATAATTAAAATATGTATTTCGTAGGAAATTTAATATACTTTGTTTTTGTAGAAGAATATTGATCCCAAAAATTTACAATTTCTGAGTTTTTGACAAAAACTTGAAAAAAGTCGAAAATTGTGGTATTTTCTGCGATTGGTTTTTCGAGAATGGTGAAGGGGTGGAGGGGGCGTGGTTGTGTAATTTATTTTTTTTTTCTTCTACTATATATACTTTACAACATATAAAAAAAATAGCACTACTCTACCGTTTTTGGGGCAACTATCTTCTTTTTCGAGTTCCGTTTACTTGACTAATTTAGTTACCTTCGGCAAAAGTGACGAAATTAATATGAAACTAATATTAAATCGATGGAAATTATAATTTTCAGATTGTTTGCTTACTAACAAAAATAAAATTAGCCATAAACCGAATGTTAGTGGGGATAAAAGTCGTCAGTTTTTCATTTAAAGTGACTGAGTAACGCTCAGGTCAACTGGGAGAGCGTCATGTTGATGACGTCGGCTGACGGTCTTTCCACCGCTACCCGGGCGGCTGACGGTTTGTTTTATTATCTTGAAAGGTTGAAGATTCATCTGTAAAAAAATCAGCCAGAGTAAAATGACTTTTTTTTTCAAAATTTTTTACAAGTTCAGGTGCCTGGCTGACGGTCTTTCCACCGCCATCCATGCGGCTGACGGCAATTTTTGGATTCAGTAAAACATCAATAACCATTCCTCAAATTTTGGATCCGGGTAAAATGACTTTTTGAAAAAAAAAAAATTACCACTTTGACCCGCCCTCACACCTAGGTCCACCGCTACCCAGGCGGCTGACGGCCAGATATATTATGTATTAGTGGAAAACTATCTATAGGTACTATTAATTTCAGCCCGGGTACTTATCACTTTTCCAAATTAACGCTACCTCCCGTACTATAATTAATATTTCAGCGCGTGAGGCAAAACATTGAACTTTTATTGATGGTCATATTTCTGGTCTCACGCAGCTGAGGGAGCTAGGTGAAATAGGGGTTGTGGGAACGGTAGAAATTTGGATCAGTATGGAAATTTGAATTATTATGGGATATGATAAAGACATCATTTCCCATCGTGTCAGCATTAATTTAAATATGTGTGGTAAAATTTATTAGTCGGGTGTTTTTACTTAACAAGGTTATTGGCAAGATTTTTTAATTCGTTTGTAGGTAGGTAGGTATCTATTTCACATAAATCATCAAAAAAATTTAAATTTTCGTAAAGCTTTTCATATGCACTTTTACGCCCTGTCAATGGTACACTCAGAGTATCTAGAATAGTAATAAACATTTGTACGTTAATGTTCTTGTCCAGAAGAAAGTATTCTTTCATTTTCCCGTGACTCATCTGTCTGACGTCTTCTGGTTTTTTTGCGACGAGTATCATAACGATATTAATCGTGAATTGCTTTTTCTTCATATTCGGAAAATGTCTCATGTCCTGAAGAAATAGAGTCAGAGAACTATAGATCTGAACAACGGACGATAAATCAGCTTGAGATTCTTGAAGCTTCTTACTGGCAGCATTAAAACGATCTAAAATTACATTGTGTAGATACCTATAGTAAAGAAATTGTATAATTCTTGTAAAGTAGAAAAGAAGTCGACTGCTTCTGTTACAGATTCAACTGCAAAAATTTAAAGAATGGGCGGCACAAGGAACGAAATCTGCTAAAGGATTAATTGTTTTGATTCGTGCCTGAAGGCCTGAATAAACAGGGTGAGTCACGAGCAGTGCGACAAAATGCTATGGCGTGTAGGTTGCGTTGAGACAAGAAAAAAATCGTAATTAAACTTTTTTCTTGTCTCAAATTTTACGTAATTAAGTGCTAATTTTAATTTCAAAATTCAATGCTGTTATTAATTTTAAGTCAAAATCAGGAAACCGGATGCAAAAATTTTAAGTCGGTCTCAAGAAATTAAAAAAAAAAAACCAAAACCACCTTTTTCTATTCGTTCTGAATTTCCTCGAAATGGCAACCTTCTTATTGCTAGAGATTTAATAATTGATTTAAATTGATTATGGAAAAAGACGGGATTTATTTTTCCATGAAAAATTATTTTTATAAACAAAAAATGTTCTGAAACTTTTGAATAAATATCAAAATGATATTCAATGCATTCAAATCTACCTATATACGGTATTTTTATTTCACACTAAAAACAAATTGAGAAGTTATTCAGATTTAGTAATTTCAAAACCCTTCATACATGTGAGATTAATCTCACTAAAGGAACAGAAAGTGAAGAACATTACTCGATAAAGATAAAGACTTTAATTGACCCATTAAAAAATAACATCTCTAAAATTTTAGCATTTCAAAAATTTAGCCGCCCTTCGTATTATGCCGCCCTAGGCCATGGATTCACGGGCCTAGGCGTAAATCCATCACTGCTGCTCCATAATGACCAATTTTAGCTGGAGGAGCAAATTTTGTTCCTCAAGTCCGGTATTTAGGTACCTACCTATTACCTATACTACTTACAGAAATGGACTTTCTCGACGAAAAATATCCTGAATTGTAGATAGGTAGGTACCTACCTACCTACATAGGAGGCACGTTCAATGTTCATGGCTGTAATAGGTAGGTACATCGTTTTGTGATCGAAAATCACACGCTCCGAATAATTCGCCCCACGTAATGAACCCGCGAGCACAGTCTCCAGATCTTAATGTACTAAGGTATCTAATCGAGAATCCGTGCCATCTGTGGTGAATTTTGTTCCCAAATATTCGCAAACATAAGACTTCGCTTCAATTTGTAAATGTAGGCTGAGTCAAATAAGGTGAGAGCCACTGTAGCTAAAAACCTACCCCTCTACCTTTAAATTAATAAATGAAGATGACTTTGTTTTCTAAAGCAGATCTCTCTAACTTAATAAGTAAGTATAGTTATACCTTATTATTGGCACCTACCTACATAAATATGGATAAGTTCTTACACATAGTAGATGTAAACCTACATAGGTAGGTACTCGTCTAACGACCTATTTAAAAATAAGTGTAAATACCTATCTAGTTATTGGTAGTTATTGTTCCTATTTATCACCATGAATTAACTTAACATTTCGTAGACTCCATCCACACTACGAGTAGGTACAGGTACCTAGATAATGTAAAAAAAAAGTCTGTTTTGCTAGCGAATCTGTTGCAATGAATACACACAAGACACAACAACCCCAACTCAGTCCCAATCTCACAATATGTGTCTGCGTCGTTGTCACTGCGCGACGGCCGACGGGCGAGGCGATTCGAACTTCTAAATGTTTTTTTTCTTTATAATTATTTCATTTCTTCTTTCTCTTTCATCCATCAAGAAAATAAGGAGACTAAAAGATGAGGGAAATTTGGGAGTGGTCTTTGATTGCCAACATAAAAATAAGGGGAATTTTCCGAAGGGGATTTTACGGTCCACAATCTATCTCGTTCTCACAGGCTGTAAATTATATACATGAAGATAATTTTGATTGGTGTTTTGCACAATTATATGTAGGTAGGTATGTATGTGAGTAGGTATATTACGTTTGGGTTTGTGAAGTCTAATAGAAAAGCTATTCGTCATTACAATTATTTGGTTTAAGAGCAAACAAATTTTTTTTTCTGGTAAAACTAAATTCAATTAATTAATTAAATCTTCTGTCATTTTCTTTTCGTGAGTCTAATGATGGCCTTAAACATTTTTCACAAGTAGATAAGTACCAAGGTAGGGTACCTACATGCGATGCCGTGTGTGGTGGTGGGACCAAGGGTCAATTGCTACAGGCATCGTGTCGGATCCACAGTGTGTCGTTTCATACAAGCTGGAGGTAAAAAAGTCAACTCGGAATTTTTGTTGTTGGTGAAGTTCTAAGGAGTAACAATATTCTACTGACTACAAAACAATAAAAAATTAAACCTAGCACGCATAAGTTTGAAGCTATCGAATATCATACTTAGGTAGGTACCTAGGTACATTTATAATTATTATTAAATTTAGCGTGAAGTTATACCTACCTGGGTACATAATTTTTAGGAAAAGTAAAAAGAGCACGTGTGCAGAATCCAAAATACGATCGACTAGTCTTAATAGGTACACCTTATTAATTGACAGAAAGAAAATATGAGACAAATACCTACATAGGTATTCTTTTTATGAAATACTTTAGCGTTGTTCAGCTTCATGATAATTTAAGGATATGACAGGACATAAAGATACACTCATATTTATATCTTCTAAAATACCTAGCTGAAATTCACGAATTTCGCAACTTTTATGTATTTTTTCCGTTACAAAAAAATGTGACTCGAGTTTGAAATTAATTAAATAATTAACTATTAATCCTAGGTATGAAATATTTTTCATTTTTGGTTTTATACCTACGTACCTACCTACTTTTCTGAATTAAATAATTAAAATGAATTTTTTATATTAGGTACATTAAATGTGTTTCAATATTTTAATAAGAGAATCGACACGACAATATTGGCGACGAGGTGAACTACCTACCTACAAAAAAAAAACTAAATCAATTTTATCTAAAAAAAAAAAAATCATCGAATCAAAAATCAAAATGGATGCTCCTCAACTTGCTAAGCTTATTAAAGCCATGACCAGCATGACGACAGCCTTGTGTGCCGTAGCCAGGATTTTTTCGGGAGGGGCTTGCTTCTAAATCTTACAAAGATTTCTTTGAACAAAAAAACTACAAATTGTAGGTATGCATTTCAATTCAAAATTAAATTAATGATGATATCAGGTGTGTTCTTTCCAACGCCAAATTATACAAAAAACAACAAAAAAGCAAAGTAATTTATCAAGTACATATTAAACACAACAACAACTATGTCTATATAGACATTTGTAGGTATATGGAGTTAGCTACCTACCTACCTACTTTTCTGAATTAAATAATTAAAATGAATTTTTTATATTAGGTAGGTACCTACATTAAATGTGTTTCAATATTTTAATAAGAGAATCGACACGACAATATTGGCGACGAGGTGAACTACCTACCTACAAAAAAAAAAAACTAAATCAATTTTATCTAAAAAAAAAAAAAATCATCGAATCAAAAATCAAAATGGATGCTCCTCAACTTGCTAAGCTTATTAAAGCCATGACCAGCATGACGACAGCCTTGTGTGCCGTAGCCAGGATTTTTTTCGGGAGGGGCTTGCTTCTAAATCTTACAAAGATTTCTTTGAACAAAAAAACTACAAATTGTAGGTATGCATTTCAATTCAAAATTAAATTAATGATGATATCAGGTGTGTTCTTTCCAACGCCAAATTATACAAAAAACAACAAAAAAGCAAAGTAATTTATCAAGTACATATTAAACACAACAACAACTATGTCTATATAGACATTTGTAGGTACATATATGGAGTTAGCTAGGTATATAATAACTATTGTTATTATCGATAAATAATTTGTATAGAAAAGTCAAGGCCAGGATTATAAGCTCTCCTGTAAATGTCGCCCTTTGTTGGAAGAGTAAGTAGGTACCTAATCAAAATCAAATTCGGCATTTTCACAAAAAAAGACACAAAGTCACATCCTTTTTGGAAAAATGGCACAAATCAAATATTGTTTTTTCACTAAAATAATTATTATAGGCAAGTGTTTTTATTCATGAAATAAAAATTAAATTATGATCTTGGTTTTAGAAAATGATGCGTTACAAAACTGTGTTTTTGAATTACTTACATATTCATTTTCTTTTTACCTGATTCTGTATAGGGAAGTGAACTTTCATTTTTTACGAAATCACTTTAGATTGGATTAGATTAGTTCTTTTTTTTCAAATATTAAATATTAAGACTAAGTATAGGTACTTCACGGGAAATCACTTTAAGTGGACTTGTGCATGTTTAAAAAAAAATCGGAAGGCAATGCCCAAATCGATAGTTACGTAGTAATTCAAAATAGGTACTTGATTCCTATGGGCTGTTTCTGTTTGTCAAATACCTATCTTATTTTTTATTCGCAGAATTAGGTATAATCAGGGATAGGATTTTGTTTCATGTTTCAATGACAAATATGTACATATGTATAGGTATGCATTTTATTTTGCTATTTTTTTGGCCTTCTCTTGCCTTTCTTCCATTATTGCCTTTTTTTCTTTTTCCCATCATTTAAGCCTCTTTCTAAATTATACATGGGTACAAAGGACTTAAATTTACAAACAAAAAGCTTATTTACTTAATGTGCAATATACAATATAGGTACATGCATGCATATTGCATATGCATAAATCACACTCAAAAAATAGGTCAACAAAAAAATTTTAGTGAGCTTTTTTTTGTGCACTTATGAAGCTTAGAAATGAAGAAAAAAAAGAAAAAATATTAGGTACCTAGGTACATGCTAAATACCTATCTTGTATGTACTTACATGTTTTGCCGATGTGCGCGTGTGCAGCGTCGAAAGAAACTACTATACCTACCTTACCTATACCACTTACAAGAATATTTCACGAGCATTCAAAAATTCCAGCGATGACATCAAGTAGGCTTCTAAGATATGCTTCGTTTCTACAAGGTTTCACCTACAAAATTCAACACAAAAAAGCGGAAGAACATCTTCATGTAGATTGCTTGTCAAGAAGTCCAGCCACCAGTTCGTTCCAAAAATTCAAATTCTTTTTAGATGATGAAATCAAAGACCTTCAAGATCAAATCATAAATCAAATATCAACCGTATCCATTACGGCCAAATCTATAGAGAAAGAAACAGGAAAATATCTAAAATTATCAAAACTTAAAAATGAGTTAGTTAAAGGAAAAATAGAAAACCCAGATGAATTACAAGATGGAGTTATTTTCAAGGTAATCGTGTACTTACATATACCGGAATCTCTTCAAAACAAGATCATAAAGGAATTACATCATACTCATATCGGCATTGTAAGAATGAAACAACTTGCACGGAAATATTGTTATTGGAATGAAATTGATTCTAGTATACAAAAAATCGTCAGAGCTTGCGAAAAATGTGCTTTAGTTAAAAATAGTCCGCCTAAGATTACTACTCATCATTGGGATGAAATAATGAAAATTTCGATAGGGTACATATGGATTACGCTGGTCCATTTCAAGATTATAACTTTTTTGTTTTAATCGATGCAAAATCAAAGTGGCGGGAAATAGAAGTTGTAAAATCAGCACCTACATCAAAAATAACGATGAAATTTCTTCAAGATATTGCCGCAACACATGGTTTACCCAAAGTCATCTTTTCAGATAACGCCGCAATTTTTCATACACCGAGTTCAAAACGTATTGCCAAGTAAATGGTATAAAAGTTTATAGCACCAGGACATCCTGCCACTAACGGGTTGGCCGAACGGCATGTTAAAACTCTAAAATCTAAATTGAACGCTATGTCAGAAGAAGAAGGGTCAATACACGATAAGGTACGTGAAATTTTATATCGTTACAGAGCTATACCTTTATCAAATGGGAAAAGCCCAGCACTTCAATACAAATACCTTGGAAGGGAGATGAGAATACGTCCTCTGGAACATGAGAAGTCCACCAATGAAAATGTAACATCTCGAAATCTGAGTGTGGGAGATGGGGTGCAGTCAAGATTCTACTCAAGCGGAAAGCTAGGATGGAAATTTGGAATCATAAAGAAGACAACGGCTATGTAATAAAACGTCACATCAATCAATTTACCTATAAATCAAATGTAAGTAGTAGGGGGCCAAATAAGGCCCACCTAACAGATTTTTCTAAATATCTTCTAGCTTTTTGAGAATATCCGAGTAAACTAAAAATTTTATGATTCTTTGTCATTTTATCTATACCTACATAGATTTTATTGTTTTTTTTTTCGATGTTTCGACAAGGTTACACTTGTCGTGGTCACGGGTCGACTGTGACCACGACAAGTGTAACCTTTACCTTGTCGAAACATCGGGCTATCAAAAATCGAATACAATTTCGATTAATTAAATTTCTATCGCGGTAAGTCCGTTAAGTTTCGTTAATATATAAAAATGTCTGAGAACCGCGATAATAAAAGCCTTAAATCTAAAAAAACTTAAATTTAACAAAAAACATAAACATAAACAAAAAACGCTTAGAAGCTTCACGCTGTGTTAAACCGCGTTTTACAGCCTGCAACGCGTTTCCCATATCGACTTCTAAAGTTAAAGTTGACATTTTGTCTGAAAAACATTAAAAATACAAAATAAACCAATAATTTAAGAACAAAATTTGCGTATGCCCAATAAGGCCCATTCCTTTTTTTTTTGGGCCTTATTAGGAACATGCAAGACTTTTAAAAAAAAATTTATATAAAACTAACTATCAAACATTTTTTACAAACAAATGTTTTTATTTACTCAAAATATTATATATTATACGGTAAAATAAAAAATATATACATACCTACTTACAGTGGCGGATTTACCAGCAGGCTGAGTAGGCTCGAGCCTAGGGCGGCAGTTTTGTAAGGGGCGGCAAATTTGGTGAATTTTTTTGAACAACAAGGGGAAAAATTAAAAGAATTCTTTGGGCTGAGGATTTATTTAAAGGTTTTTTTTACATAGGTAGATTTTTTGATATATGTAGAAGTGTAGATACATATACATATGTATAGGTATAGCTATATTATTTTCTATTTTCAAATAATTTCGTATATCTGATTTTCAATTTGTGCGAAATTGTGCAAATTTTAATGTTTTACAGATACAATTATACTTTTTTGTCTTGCAAGTACCATACTTTTGTATTTTTTTTTTTTTGTGAATAAAATACAGGCAGTCATATTTCTAAGATAGGTATCTTTTTTTTATTTCTTTTTTATAAGAAGGTACATGCTATTCTTTGAATTTTTCAAATCTCAAGAAATGACCATTTGAAAAATTAAAAGGATAAAAATTGATGTAAAATCTCTAAAAATAGGTAAATTATGCAAAAAATTTGTTTGTTGTTGTTGTTGTTAAGGCTGATGGCTTTACTGTTAACGCTTTCCTCTAGAATTATCTTTACAATTTCACATTGTAATTGTAATAAATAAATAAATAAATACATAAATAATTTGTTTGCTTTTAACCTTACTGCTAAACAATTTTTTTTTAACAAAATTAAATATTTTTTGAAATAAAATAATTTTAATTCATGATTCAGTAAATTTAAAATGTCGCGTGAATTTTCAAAATTTTCAATTAAATTTAAACTACCACGTGAATTTTAGTAATTTAAGCAATTAGAGAAATTTCACAAGAATTTTTAAAAGTTATATAATTATGATGATTTTCATGGGAATTTTTGTATCCTAAGTGAAGTTAAAGTTTTCACGTGGATTTTCATAGTTCATAGTAGACTGAGTCGATTATTTTTAACGGTTTGTAAGCGCAATAAAGATTATTTATTCACGTTTCATTATTGCGTAAATAGTATACATTACGACAGACAACAGAGACGTACTTCTGACAGCAGGCATAGATCCGGAGGAAGCCGTCTTGGACGATGATTTCTTTGTTATTGAAGATCCGAGAGAGAAAGTTGAGGCGGTGGGGGCTGCGTTCCAGCAAGTGTATAAGGTGAATGCTAGCATTCGCCCGAACCACGACCTGGAAAACAGAGCCCTGCTTAACCACTTCTACCTTCGGAACGAAATAACGCAATGGCGATCGGAGAATCTCGGTTTCACCGGATTCAATGAAGACAATCTGGCAAACGCCACAGTCGCCGAGCTAAATGGGTCAAATTCCCTACTAATATCGAAGGTGGAGTTGCAGCTCATTTTCGAATCGATAAAGAAAAAGAAGTCAGCGGGTGTCGATGGTATATCCAACATTGCGTTACGACATTTACCTCCGGAAGCCATAGACATTTTCACCACACTGTTCAACAACGCGCTGAATAATGCATATTATTCAGTACGCTGGAAGACAGCTGTGGTACATCCTCTCCCGAAAAAGGGAAAGGAAGCCTCCAATCTGGCAAATCTCCGGTCAATAAGTCTTCTTCCGAGTATCAGCAAGGTATTCGAGAAAGTTGTCAATAGAGCTCTGTCCAAGTGGGCTGAGGACAATAATATCATACCAGATAATCAGTTCGGGTTTAAGGCAGGACATGACGCCATTCATGCCGCGTCTAAGCTCGTTTCTGATATCCAATGGAACAAATCTAAGAGACAGTGTACGGGCGCCTGCCTGGTTGATTTGGAGAAAGCCTTCGACACCGTATGGTTAGAAGGCCTGTATCTGAAGCTGTCCAGACTTGGCTTAAGTAAACAAATGTTGTATATACTCTATGACATGTTAAATGGTAGAAAGTTTGTTGTCAAAAGTGGCAATGTAACTTCTACTACAGTCTTCGAAATAAAAAATGGTCTTCAGCAGGGAGCGGTTAACTCACCGATCCTCTTAAGCATTTACACCAGCGATCTGATAGGTAGCCTAACTCAGGCAATTGCGTACGCCGATGACCTAATCGCGTACAGAACGGCCCCAAAAGTTGAGGTCATTAGAATTCTCTTGCAGCGTGATTTCGAGAAGATTCAGCGATATTGCGATGACTGGAAGTTGAAAATCAACTTCCAGAAATCGGAAACTATTCTGTTTAGGACTCCATTGCATGGAGCCTCAAGGGATACGAGAAAGAACTGGAAGAATCTAGTGATCGTGGGGCCAAACCGACAACCACTGGCGAATAAAAGTGTAGTAAATTACCTTGGCATCTGGTTGGATCAGTATTTATATTTCGACAGACATGTAAATGCTGCGCTGACCAGAGCCGGGGGAGCCTTTGCCCTGACGAAACGGCTGTTTTTTAGCAGCCGGCTTGACAGTAGGGTGAAGGTGATTTGCTACATGGCCCTCATCTAGCCGATGATTGCCTATGGGTGCCCGGTTTGGTTTAACGTTGCCCCATCTCAAATGGAAAAGATTCGGGTGTTTGAGAGGCAGTGTCTGAGACACTGCCTTGGATTTCACAGAACACCAGAGTCGGAGTACAAACATTATTATTCCAACCAGGCTCTATACAACGGAGCCAACATGAACAGGATAGATAATTTCATAATAAAGCTGATTCGAGGTCACATTGCAAGAGCTATGTCCTCGACCAACAGCTTAATTTTTGGACCCCAATGATCAATCCTACGACAATGTGCGTTTAAGCGGCTTTATTCCGCCAGATGCATTCGTTTACCTAGACAGTCGAGGGCTGATACAGGATAGAGAAGCAGTTCTGCTTATCTACCACGTCAGCCGGAGAACTGTGGATAGGCGACTCCTTTACGGTCGAGACGTGCTTGCACAAGACGGAGCTGAGCGCCTTCGGTTCAGTAGGACTGTGTCCGATCGGGACCGAAGAGATAGGGTGAAGCAGGAAAACCAGTTTTGGTGGTTGAAATTGGATTCTGATAGCTAATAAATAGATAATGATGGTTGGCCATGGCCGGCTTACATAGGTTTAGATTAGATTTAAGTAGGGAAAAAAAAAAAAAAATATATAACATCAAAAATCGCTGCTGTGACTGTTCAAGTTTTAAGTATTTTTAGGTAGTCTTAAGTTATTGTAGGTATTTTTAAGCAGTTGTAAGTAGTTTAATATTAGTCTTAAGTAGTTTTATTTAGAATAATTTAATTATAAGTTTTAAATAAAAATCTAAAAAAAAATGATCTGAAACCAAGTTTTTTGTGAATTTCAAAGATCTCTAGTTATAAGTTAGTTCGTAGGCCGAAAGGCATCATAGAATTAAGAATAATGGATTAATTTAGAGTGCCCGCCTAGGGCCAGTAAGTTAAATTTAAGTTATATGATAATTAAACTAGTTTTTAAGAATTTTTGTCTAGTTTTAACATAGTTTTAAGATGAACAGAAAATAAAAATGAATTAAAAAAAAAAAAAATGTATATATTACCCCGGACATACCACGATTGAGCTTCGTTTAGTTCAAAAATATAGCGAAAAATTATTTTACGTGCAATTTCAACCCAATTGTTGCATTGTAAAAATAATGTATGATATTACAATTGTAGAGGAAAGGGCGGCAAAAACTATATAGCCTATACCTTGAAAATTTGTAAATCCGCCACTGCCTACTTACTTTGTTGAAATTCGTTGAAAAAACACAATACTTTTTTATAATTTAGTAGGTCTTCAGTTCTTCACCCGTCAACGAACTTCATTCAACCGCAGGTCACGACACGAATCGCGCAGCTGGCTTTTTTCTTTTGAGTGATGGTCTTGCAGACATGGTTTACTCATGCAAAGGAAAAAAAGCCCCGTTATTTATCATGGTGGATGTCGAATGGGGCGACATCTAAAGTGTGCCGGCAACCCTTACTCTTTTTTTTTGCGGAGAGCTTATGGAGGTTTTAATTGATATTTTTTGGATGCAATAATCCAAAAAATCGTCTCCTCTTGCCTCTACCACAAATTTCCGACGCTTAAAGACTCTCCAAATCGAATTTTACACCTCAAATTTTGCAGCGCCACCACAAGGGTCTGGGCAACATTAAAAAAAAAAACTGAAAACTATAGTTTTCATATACAAAGATTTTCAGTTCATTGTGTTCAAAACTTTTCAAAAATTAAGGCAACAATTTTGTGTTGTTTTTGAATAGCTTTAAAATTTTGAGAAAAACGTGAAATTGGGCAAATTTGAGAAGACAATACAACACGTATTGTAAAAAACTAAATTGTTTATGGAAGAATGATATTTGAACTTGGAAAGCGTTTGGCCACTTTTTATTTTTTATCATTTTAATTTTAATATTCTATTTGCCTCTTTTTCCAAATTTAACAAAACTGCTTAGAGGACTATTAAATTTGTGGAAATTGAAATGGGAAATACATATTTTTTAACGTCATTTTATAGGTAATGAGCAGAAATTGAAATCCATCGGAGCAGATTTTTAATATTGGAACCTATTTTGAAATAATCATCTCTTGCAAAACATCAAAATTGCTCAATTTCTAATTCATTTTTGAATGCGTAGTTGTAGGTGTGAAAAATGCCAAACAACTTTTCTCAAATGTCATAACTCATAACTCATAACAAATTATTTGCGTGGAAATGCATTGTTTATATTCAGAGTAGGTATAACACGATTTGCTTATTACAAATCTTTGTGTAATGTAGAGCATGTTTTTCTATGTCCATTGTCCACATGTTTGAAATATGAACTGAGTTCTAGGGAAAATGAAAATTATATATTCTGTGGCCCCGAGGCAGAACCGCTAAACTTTGTTTTTAACATTTTTCAGGAGAGCAGTTTGAAGTTTTAAGAAAATGTTCTCAGTTACAAATTGCTGCAGAAATTTATTGGAATATCGGACAGTATTGAAACTAGTATGGAATTAAAGGTATTAAACCATCCTTTTGATTTAAAATAAAAAAAAATATCAAACATTGCCATTTAAAGCGTGAGAAGCAAAAGAAGCAGTTTAGTTGTTTTCCCTCGGGAGAATTGTTCATACAAAAAATCTTAAGTCGAGTTTAGCTGTTTTTCCTTGCAGTAAATTGAATTTTTACTTTACCTAAGTCGACTTAAGTTGTTTTTCCCTAATTTAATTTGCGCAACTCCACTTTAGTTGTTATTCCATAACTATATTGAGTGAAATATGGCCAAAAAATGTTGAGATAAGATTTTTTCATCAGGGACAAAATCTTGTTCATGTATTAATAAAGAAATAAATTTATTAAAAAATATCTTACACAATATTGAGTAATAAAATTAAATATTACATTAATAAGATAAAATCATTGAAAAATACAAAATTAACAAAACAAGAAAAAACAAAAAGGTTAAAATTCACACTTCACGGGTTTTTTTACTTATTAGACAAAGTATCAATTTATATGCATTTAACGTTTTATAAACATATTAAAATTTAAAATCTCACAAATATTGAGATTATATGATTAAATAGTTATACTTAGAAGAGATTAGGTACCTATATATGTATGTATAAGACTTTTTTTTGTTTTACAAATAATAGCTCATATTGAATAAGGTGAATATATGTAGAAAAATTTTTTTAATTTTCATCATCTTCACTTTCTATATCAGGATGTGTATTAAGTGCACTTGAATTTGTGAGAAGGCTTCGGTAAAACTCATGAAACTCGGGATTAATATATTGCATCAATTCCATAAGATCCTTCTTTTTTTCAGCACATCTTCAATAATTTTAAGTTCGTTTATTAAAAAAGTAGAAGATCCTCTTTTTGCCAATGATAGTATTTTGAACGGTTCTTCTGTGCCCATGTTCTGTAACTATCGCATCGATAAAATTCGTCGAGAAACGTTGAAATTTGGAACAAAATTCATTTTATCGCATCATTGGGGTTCTGTAAACTGGATAGGCGATAATTTTATCGCATGGAACAATATGGAATGAAAATCTTTGGAAAGTGCGATAAAATAGTGTTCTGTAAGCTCGAAAAGCGATAACTTTTTCAAGTTAAACGTCAAATCTTATCGCCACATAAAAGCAGGCGAAAAGGAAACATGTCTGAGGCAAGAAAGGTAAGCAAAATAATAAATAATTCATTTCAAAAGTTTATTAATGAATATATGTATATATTTAGAGATGCGCAAGGGTTTCCAAAAGCCAAAAGGATGCTCTTGTCGATTTCATGAGCGAAAACAAATTTTTTTGTAAATGCATCCTGTTGTGCCCTTGGTCAATTTCAAATAATAAATTTATTCCAAACATATTTACAATTATTATTTAATTCAGTTTTGCTTTTATTTTAAATATTCTCAACTACCTACTTAATTTTCTCAATTACTTTATTTTTTTTTTTTATTTTATTCACAGAAGATTGACAGTTCGACTTATCGCCTTCCACTGGATATTCCAGTCAGAATCGTTCGCGAATTGAGTTTATCGCGTTCAGTTACAGAAACCCGATTTCTTCCACAGGCGATAACTGAGGAATGAGTTGTTTCATTTTTTAACGATGCGAAAAGTTATCGCCTCAGTTACAGAACATGGGTACTGGATTCAAAGTCGTTTTATAGAATATTTTTATACTGTCACTGGTGTAACGAATCCACCTCACGGTGTTCCAAACAAATTTTTCTCCTTCTAAATTAGATCGTTTCCAATTCAAATTAGCTTTTAAGATTTCACAAAAATTGAAAAAATCAGCTTGTTGCATTTCATATACCTTTATATTGGAATTAATACCATCAATAAACTGGTACCAATCTCTAGGCACACTAATTTCAATATTTGACTTTTTCTTTTTTCTTTCAATTAGGGCATGATCAGAGTATCTCATTCCATATGAGTATGTCCAGGCTCTAAGAACTTGTGATCAATATATTCGATCGAAGAGTTTTCTTTTAGAAAAAGGAGAAACATAGCAGCCATAAACGAGTTTTTATTTTGGCCAGAGCATGAATCGCTGTAAAAAGTTATTTTACGATCGCTTGGTGATAATGACCTTAGGTGTTTAAAAATGCAGGAAGAAATTTTATTACCACCCCTACGTGCAATCCCTTCGTGCCACATATAACAGCCAGAAAAATTTGTCTCTAAATCATGTACCGTTAGATTGAAAGTCCATAGTTGCCTTTTGTAAAAACTTACAAACTTTCTGAGAAAAGGAGTTGGCAAGCATTGCTGTAAGTCAAACGCAAAGGCTCTCATGTCTTGATTTTGCTTCGCGTTTTCCTTTTCAATCTTTTTTTGGTCGTAGCCGAACTCTGCCTTTACAAGATGTGAGTTTTTTTGCTCAAATAATATATCTTCTTCTCTTCATCTTCTGGAGCAAATTTGATTTTAGATATGAATGTTTCACAATTTGAACAGGTGTCTAATTTAGGGGCTTTAAACTTAAGATTCATTGTTTTGGAATATTTCATTATATTTGGTTATGCCTACAGGACTAGCAACTTCTTCTCTATACATGCGGTGCATTGTTGCCAGATTTAAGCTTGCATGAATATATTTTTGGGATGTACTTATCCCTACGACTATAGTGACTTTCATAAGCCGGACATTTTTGTATGTGCCGCCTTACTTCTTCTTCTTTCTCTTGACTAGTTCTGTTGGGAGGAGTTCTTTTTCCATGACAATTTTTAAAGGGCAAATTCGGACATGATAGCTTTTTACAAATTACACTCCTAATAAGACTTTCAGTTTTATCGAAGCTCTGTGTAAAATGTTTTCGACAAATTTTGGTACGTGTGCCAGCATGCTCCAAAAAGTACAAAACGGAATTTTGACGATTACGTTTTCGTTCAGTTGAATTTGCCCGCGTATCACTTTTTTTTTGTCAATAACTAACAGATTTCCTATGTATAGAATTCGTTGATCATAAGATCAGGGACCAATAGTGGTTAAAAATGGATTGAACGTTCTCGAATTAAATTTTTTTTGGCAATTAAATCGACAAGTACCAAATGGTTGACAAATTCTGGCCTGTTTAAAATTCATTTGAATTCGGGGTCTTTAATGGTATCATCAGATTTTTCCTATTCGGGAAGATTATCGGAGTTAATAGAGACATTTTCTTTGCCTTTGGTGCTTACTGTTGCCAAATATTGATCTACGAGCATAATAATGAAATACTATAAGAAATACTAGCTTTTGAATGAAAAAAGGATTCTTACTTTCAAAAGAACATCCTATATCGATGTCAAATCCATTCATTGAAGATTTTGTTTCGAATTCGTTATAAGGAATTGATTGAAAATAATAATCTGATTCGATTGTTTGATTTTTTATAATCATACGATGAACTTTTCTGTGGCCATTGGTTTAAGGATATTTCTTTATCATATTCAATAGGATGTGAAGACTCACTAGCTTCAGATATTATATGCCCTGGGCATTGGACAATCACAAAGAAAATGTTCGTTTCATTTTTTGCCTTTTAATCTACTATATGTATTTTTCTTACCACTAACTATATTATTGTCTGGCGTAGAACTTCTCTGCATTACAAAATTATATGATCGATTCAATTTCTCTGTAAATCATAAAAAAACTTTTCTTCAAACCAACATAGTAATGTACCTATAGACAAACAGATTCATAACGAAAAAAGAATAAAGATCAAACATATCAACATATACAAGACAGACAAGCACAGAAGTTCAGGTGCACACAGGTAGGTAAATCAGACAGACACATACACTCTATTAAGATCGACATATAGGCAGGTAATACAATATAGACAGACAGATACATAGTAACACATAGCCAGACTTAAGGACTAACTATAATAGACGGACGCTGACGGAAGCTAATGCAAAAACCATACAAAAAAAAATTCAGGCTAAATGCAGCCATCATTTTTTTATGGTTAATGACATTAGCTTCCGTCAGCTTCCGTCTATTATAGTTAGTCCTTTACATTTATCGTGATCCAAACACTATAACAGATTGACACAACCATCAGGCATACAAAACGCCAGGCAGACAGAATGACAGGCAGTCAGACAAACAGACACAATCACACACACACACACAAAACTAAATTATAATATTATCAAACCTTCATTAATAGCTTTTTCCTTTAACATTCGGGCCAGTGCCAAAAGCCTTTGTGATCGAGAGGACATTTTTATGACACTTTTTTTTAGTACAAAACACTTGGAAAATCTAAAAACGGAAATATCGACCGCGCCTGAACTCTAAAGTCGAGATATGACAAAACTATTTACTATTTTTGTCTTCTTATCTACGTGCAAAAATAACTAAAGTTGACTTTAGCACACACTTGTTTCTAATTTGATCGCGGGATAACAACTAAACTCTACATTAGATTAGAAACATCATTGAGGAAAAACAACTAAACTCGACTTAAGCGGTTTTTCCGTAACACAAAAGTTGAACAAAACACTTAATCTTCTCACGGAAAAACAACTTAATTTAAGTTTAGTTGTTATTCCTTGAGAACAATTGAAAAAAAATTAATCTTAAGTTAACTTTAGATAATATGTAAGGGCTTTTTCCAATTTTGTTTGAGTTTAGTTGTTTTGCCTTGAGGAGGATGAGCAAAACTGACTTTACTTGTTTTTGTAAAATTGTGGCTACATTTTTTATGATACAAATATACAAAAATTTTACAAAGTAGATTCGGATAAAAAAAAAAAAAAAAAAAAAAAACATCGGGCAGATGCCGCGGCTTTGCTGGCACATACGCGATCTTTTAATGAAATTTTCAATGACCGTTTTGCATAAATGCTGCGGTGTTTCATTAATGCAGCTTCCAATTTCCTCTTTTATGACTTGAGTCGTCGTCGGCTTATTCGCATAAACCATCGACTTCAAAAAAAACCCCAAAGAAAAAAATCCAATGGTGTTAAATCCCACGATCTAGGCGGCCAATTCTTGTCTCCAAAACGCAAAATAAAACGACCGGGAAATGACTGATGCAGCAATTGAATTGTTTCTCTGGTTGTATGAGATGTGGAGCCGCCGTCTTGTTGAAACCACATCCCCTCCACATTCATTTCTTCAATTTTAGGCACGAAAAAATTGGTTATCATTTCACGATACCGAACACCATTGACTGTTCGCGCTTGACCTGACTCATTTTCATAAAAAAAGGTCCAATGATTCCTCCAGCCCAAAATCCACACCACAAAGTGACACGTTGAGGATGCATTTGCTTCTCGTGAATCACTCGAGGATTTTCCTCGCCCCAAATGCGAAAATTTTGCCTATAATTGACGAAGCCATCAAGATGGAAATGGGCCTCGTCACTAAAGATGATTTTATCGGCAAAATCAGCATTTTCATGTTGTCTCTCCAGTACCCAACTAACGAACGGCCATCTGCCCGATGTGTTGTTCCATACATAACCTCATCCTGTCTACTTTACGATATAATAAAGAATTCGCGATGTTTTTTTAAATATCTGCGTTTTATTTAAAATTTAAATCTTGCGTTCTTGTTGGGACACCCTTTACATACATTTAAACTAACTTTTTCTTCCAAACAACTGCATCAGAGATAAGGAAGAGCAGACAATACAAACACAGTTGTTTGGAAGAAAGGGTAGTTTATATGCATATAGGCCATAGGGAGTAAGTGTAGGTTATACGTTTGTGTTGTGTGCGAATTATTATTATGTATTTCATTCATTGTAAGATTAGATTAGGATAAATTCTTTATTATTTGTACAATATTAAACTAAAGAATACGGACATGGCAATTTGCCGTCTGCCGAAACATTCATTGTAAGATTGATGAAACATTTTGAGCAAGAAAAAAGTTATTTCCTGTACCTAGAAGCTCCAATATAATGTTGCAATAAGGTATCATCAAGTACCTTCTATATCTACGTAGGTATGCAGAGTAGAGGGATAGGTATAAATATTTTTGTTGAAATTTCAGATTTCAACTTATACCTATGTAGGTTTATAACTATATGTATGTACATAGGTAGGTTCATAGATAGGTATCTAAGTATATTATTTTTTTGTAATTAGCTACATGTTTTGATATAATTATGTGTTGGACCTTTTCTAAGTAAACCTTTCGTATACTTACCTACCTAAAATAACAAAAAGTACCTAATCAGTCCGCTCGATGAACCGCTGCGGACAGTTTTATCAATTGTATCACCCGTCAAAGTGTCAAATCCATCTGAACGAATTCGAACAGCAATCAGCTGCGAGACCACTGTCGAACTGGGCGGAAAGAGCAGACATTTTATATAAACTGAACGAAAATAGTGGGTACTCAAAATGTTCCTTAAGATCAATCATTCTTTTTATCTGAATTCTCACCGAGTTTGGAAGTATTCCTTATTTTAAAAACTGCACAACCCAATATAATAAATAATCGTTTGCTCTTAAGGTAAAGTTCAATTGACAAAGCATAAAGTAATATAATATGTACTAGATTAAATGATTTCTGTAGTAATACAACCCGATCCAAAATCAGGCGCCCACTTGGGAATATTAACTCCATACTAGCCCCGATTGGTGTGTATTTCGACCATCACAGTAAGCCTGACGGCAAAATAGAGCAGAGCAAAATCTTGTCCAATTAATTTATAGTTTATATAATATATAGTATAGAATAGTTTTTTTTTCTACAAACCTTTTTTGGCGATTCACTCTTATTCTATTCTACCAACAACAAGAAACAAACAAAAAGATAAGTATCAAACATTTTATCAACGGGTTCGCGCTCATCTGTTTAGAGATTATAATTTTTGTATTTCTTTTTAACATAGGTATAGTAAGTTAACACATGGCGACCACATGGGTCAACAAGTGCATGATGATACATGACACCAACCCCGAAAGAAGATCGGGATCGTCATAAACTCCTTGATTTACGACCCAAGCCAACAATAAAGATAAGACCCAAAAATAGAATAGAAGAGATAATGTACTACCGACGCCGCTGGCAATCACCGTCATCCGAACCTCCGAGGAGAACGAGATGAGCAACAAGAGGCAGTTCGATTCCTACCGCAGTGCGTACCGCACAAGTTAGTTCTACACTTGTTAGTTTTAAGTATATTTTTTTTAATAAAATAATTTCTTAATATAATCTGTGTAAAAGTTTTTAATTGGCGCCCGAGCAGGGACCCGTTTAGTTAAATAAATCTTTCGATTAAAAATATAAAGTGATTCATTGGGTGAAAAACCAACCAGTCGACAAAGAACATTTAACGAAGGCATCCAAGAAGGAGAAAAGAAACAAGTACCCTTTAGCCACGGGAACTAGAGCAATCAGACTTAAAATCTGAACAACGGGGGAACGACTCCAAGACTTAAGGCGTAAAGCACCCTAAGCAAACCCGGGAAATCGATTCCCATAGATCGGGAAAGTAAGCTCTGACGCTGAAAATTCAACCCAACGACGGAGAGTAAGGAAGTTAAAGCAATTTATATAATTATATTTATTATAACTAATTTTAAAAAAAGTCACTAGAACTAGTTTTATTTTACCTTTTGCTTTTCAATTCGATTTAATTAAATTCAAATTTATGCTATTTACTATTTGATTAAGAAACGTTATTAAAAACAAAAAAATTAAGGTGGTTAGAGAAAGATAGAAATTTTAAATATACATAAAAGTTCAAACATATTTAAGTTGGAAAAATTCTCTAGAAAAGAATTTTTTGTTTTTTAAATAATTTTAAACAAAAAAATCTAAAATCTAAAAAATAATGACCCCAGAAGAACTATCGACAATAGTCAGTAGGTTGGTGGCTGATGCCAATCGAAATTTAGTTGAAGAGGTAGGAAGGCTTAATAGTCAATTAAATGCTCTAACGACACGAGACGACATCGAGCCATACAAGGACATAACGATTGACCCAACAATAGAAGGCGGAGAGGGGCTAGAAGTAGCAAAATGTCTACCACAATTCAGTGGAGAAAATTATGTTTCCTGGCGCACAGCGCTAATAAATGCCATGAAGGTGTACGAGTCGTGTAAGGGCGGGTCAAGATATTTTTCCGTGGTGAACATAGTAAGGAACAAAATCGTAGGGAAAGCTAACGACGTCCTCACCAGTCATGGCACGCCGCCGTTAAATATTGACGCGATTTTAGGTCGGTTAGATCTAACGTATAGCGACAAAAGGCCCGTTCACATGCTAGAAACCGAGCTAAGCAATATGAGACAAGATAGGAAAACTCTTCAAGAATTTTACGATGGCGTGACGAAAGTACTGACGCTTATTATTAACAAGACGATTATGAGTTATGGACCTAGAACTGCCGAAACAGAATGTCTTACCGAGAGGGCAAGGCAAAACGCTCTTCGGGTGTTTGTTACGGGGCTTAATCAACCCACGAGTAACATTGTATTTTCTCTCAACCCTGGGGATCTACCTAATGCTCTGGCGAGAGCACAGGAAACAGAATCTAACCAAACAAGGATGAAAAACTTGGGCCAACATCATTCTAGACAACCTGGACCGAATCAGTTGTTTGACCAATCAACGACCAGGCCATTCCGTCAAAACAGAGGAACAACCCAGGACAACTGGCCCCACCAAAACAGGCACTTTATGGATTCCTTCCAACAACGGAATAGACCATTGCAACAGAATCGCCATTCGAACAATTTTGGAACTGGTCATAACCGAAATGAGAGGATGGACACATCGAGTGGGAATTTATTGCCCTCGAGACAAGCCACGCCTCATAACCCTAACAATCATAGACCACAATGGTCTAATAACCCATACAGTAACAACCCGTTTAAAAGAGAGCGAACAGGTAGCGATCAGATAGCTACAAATAAATTTCCACGCCTCAATAACTTAAACGAGAGCGGTAATTTTTTAGAATAAGGCACGACTTACCGTATATAAAAAGAACGGATGGTAGGTCGGGGCGTGTATTTTATATTTTAATAGACACAGGAGCAACGCATAATTATATTAAACCAGGGCTGTTCCCAAGTATGGAGCTTGAAACTCCATCGCGAGTCAATAGTGTCCACGGAACCACCATAATCCATACTTATCCAGACATAAATATCTTGGGAGTAAAAGATAAATTTTACGAGTTACGCGAACTCAAAGACTTTGACGCAATTATAGGTATCAAATTATTAAGGAAAGTAAAAGGTAATATAAATATCAGAGATTCAAGGTTGGAATATGATCAGGGCATGATACCCTTAATATTTAACGAACATTTGATAAACACTCTAAATATAAATAACGAAATTTCAACAAAAGAAAAATTAATTCTTATTTTAAAAAAATATCAGGTTGTTTTCACCGAGAACCCAAATTACCTTCCATATAACACTCGTGTGCAATGTAGCATAGATACTACTATCGACACAGCTGTTTGGACCAAGGGTTATCCATACCCACAGTCAGTGGCAAATTTCGTAAATAAAGAAATCGAGAACTTACTCGAAAATAATATAATCCAACCTAGCAGAAGTGCATATAACTCTCCTGTATGGGTTGTAGATAAGAAAGGTTTAGGTGAGGACGGTAAGAAAAAGCATAGACTAGTCATAGACTATAAAAAGCTTAATTCATTTACCAAAACCGAAAAGTACCCAATGGCGGAAACATCTGTTATCCTAGCTAATTTGGGCAAAGCTAGTTATTTCACGACTCTCGATTTACAGAGCGGTTTCTATCAGATTAAACTGAAGGAAAGCGATAGGGAGAAAACGATTGGACTCAAAAACGCACCGTCAATTTTTCAGAGAACTATGGATGATATCCTCCGCGAGTATATAGGCAAATTCTGTCACGTCTATATCGATGACGTTATTATATACTCAGAAACAGAAGAAGAACACCTCGAACATATCGAGACAATGACTAAAGCCTCAAGCGCAGCAAACATGAGAATATCGAGCGAAAAATCGAAATACTTCATGAAGGAAGTAGAAATTCTGGGATACATCGTATCATTTAATTGTATCAAAATGGACCCAGTAAAAACCCGATGCATAGAGGAATTTCCACAACCACAGACCTTACGTCAACTAAGATCTTTCTTGGGGTTAGCTGGTTATTACCGTAAATTCATAAGAAATTACGCGATGATTGCCAAACCCATGACCAAATACCTCAGAGGAGAGAATGGTAGAACTGGCCAAATTAATAGCAAAAATATAATAATAAAATTCGATAAGGAGGCTATTAAAGCATTCAAGATATTGAGAGACAAACTCTGCGAACAGGTTACACTCAACCAACCTGATTTTACCCAGAGATTTGAGCTAACTACAGACGCTAGCAACTCAGCCATAGGTGCAGTGCTTAGCCAAAACAATAAACCAGTTATTTTTATAAGTCGAACCTTAAGTAAAACCGAAGAAAACTACGCGACAAACGAGAAGGAACTTCTTGCCATAATTTGGGCATTGAAGAACCTTCGAAATTATCTCTACGGCGTGAGTGGTATCCGCATATATACAGATCACCAACCATTAACTTTTGCCATTGGTGATAAGAACCCAAACGCAAAAATAAAACGTTGGCGCTCCTTCATAGAAGAATATTCTCCAGAAATTATATACAAACCAGGTAAGGAAAACGTCGTGGCAGACGCTCTCAGTAGACAGGAAATAAATATGATGAACGAAGATGAATCAGAAGTAGGAACTGTTCACAGTGCAGAGAGTAGTCCCATTCCAGATATAGGAAGAGTAAGCCAAAGAATTAATAATTTTAAGGTGCAATTAATTTTAAACGAATCACTTAATAATAATATAATTTCAAAAGAAATACACACAGGCTACTGGAGACATACAGTGCTTTTTAAAGATTTAGACATCGTAAGTAAAATTAAAGCAATAATAAAAACGGGTTTAACAGTAGGAATTTATAGCACTGAGGAGATGTTCTTCAAAATTAAGGACAAACTCTTAGAAGAATTTCCAACAGTAAAATTTTTATTCTGTAACCAAATAGTTGTTGACGTTACAGATAAAGAGGAGCAATTAGCTATTATCACCCCTGAGCACAATCGAGCTCATAGACAAGCTAAAGAAGCTGTTGTTGAATGGGCTTCAGGTCAAATGAAACAAATATTTTATTTTTGTCACAACGTTTCGTCCATGTATATGGACATCATCAGGTGAACAATGGTTTCTATATTAGCATTGATAAATATGTTAAAAAATTGTTTACAAAAATATTCACATTATAGTACGCACTTACAATAATTGTTACATTAAAATTAAATAGTTAGTTTCTTCTACACAGTAAAAAAGTTAAACTGACACGTAACTGTCCAACAATAAAGTACATACAAGAAATGAAAAATTATATAAACATAAAACGCATCGAAATCATATTGCAGAGCTTTTTCTTTTCCTTTTCTCCACCAAGTGTTTGTAGTGTGGGCTGACGTCTTCCATATCGGTTCGTCTGTTCATTGTGTTATCAGCATTGATTATATGTAATGTTTCGATAATCATCCTTTTGTTTTGGTGTTCTTCTCGCTGCATTATTTTGACGTTATCGTGGTTGGGGCTGTGCTCGAAAGTTATGCAATGTGATGCCAGTGCTGTCTTCTGTGGTGCGTTGTTCTTGATGTCAGATTTGTGTCCAGCCAGTCTGCTTTTGAGTTTTTGTTTAGTTGTTCCTATGTAGATTTGGTTACATTCTTCGTCAGAGTTTCCATTACAATCAATTTTGTAAACTAAATTTGAATGTTCCATTTTGTCTATTTTTGTTTTCAAGTTAGTGTATAATTGTGAAGTTGTGTTTGTGGATTTCATGGCTAATTTATATTTCACTGTATCTATAAGTTTTGCACTTTTGAACCGGTCTGCTATTTCTTTAATGTACGTAAAGGATTTGTATATTTTGTTTTCTCTTTCTTTTTGTTCTGTTGGGTGGATGGTTCGATGTTCATATTGTGTAATAAGTGTTTTTATTATTTGTAACGGAAAGGCGTTTTTTTGCAGTATTTCTTTTATTTTTACTTTGTTACTGATGTGATATTCTATGTCGCTAATTGAAAGTACTCTATGTATCAAGTTTTTGGCTGTATTGAAAATTATTTGTTTCGGATGCTGGGAAAAGAAGTTTATCAATCTACCGGATGAAGTTGGTTTTTGGAACCAATCCATTTTGAGTTTTCCTTGTTCACGAATGACTACTGTGTCAAGGTATGCTAATCTGTTGTTTGTTTCAATTTCAACTGTGAATTGTATTTTTCTATGGAAACTGTTGAGCATATTTAGAGTGTGTTCAATGTCTTTCGCTTTTATTATGGCAAATATGTCGTCCACATATTTTGTCAAGACCTTAGGTTTGTTTTGTAGTTTTTCGAGGCAGTTGTTAAGGAGCTCTTCAAGAATGATGTCTGCTATTATGGGTGAAGCTGGATTTCCCATCGGCATTCCATCTTTTTGTTGGTACGTTTTGTTACCATAAACCAAGTAGTTGTTGTCGATTATACAGAATCTTAGTAGTTCGAGAAATTTTGACTTTTTGATGAGAGTGTGTTCCTTAATTTTGTCCCAGCTTTTACTGATAAGTTCTAGTGCCGTTTTTAGCGGAATATTTGTAAAAAGAGATATTACATCGAACGACACCAGAACTTCGTCATTTTCCATTTTTAGCCCCTGCAATTTGTTTTTGAATTGGAGTGAATCCTTAACATTAAATTGGGAATCTGTTGTTAGGTTTTTCAAAATACTAATGAGGTACTTGGCCAAGTTATAACAAGGAACTTTCGTTGAAGAACATATAGGGCGTAGGGGAAGACCTTCTTTATGGATTTTGGGAAGTCCATAAAGTCTGGGAGCTACCGAATTATATGTGGTCATGATGTGTTTTTGACGTTGATCGATTATTTGGTTTTCAAATAAATATTTAACCAGGTTGTTGTTTTTCTCTTGCAATTTGTTCGTGGGATCGTTGCGAATTGGCCAATATATGTACGTTTCTGTCTTCCATCATTGTTTTCATTTTTGTGTCATAATCATGTTTGTATATTGCTACTGTGACGTTACCCTTATCCGCTGAAACAATGTAAATTTCTCGGTGTTTGGAGAGAAAGTTTTTTGTTTCGTTGAGAATATTGGTTATATATTTATTGAATTCCGAGAAATTTTTCTTTTCCATACAATTATTCAACATGTTTGCAAATTTACCCCGCGCTTTCTCCTTTTCGTCATTATCGCTTATTGTTTGGATGCAATCTTCACCGTCTGCAATAATTTTGAAGAAGGAGTTAGAAGTGGAGTGAATGGTAGTAGGAAGTGCGTACTTTGGACCTAGCGAAAGTAAGTATTGAATTTCATCTGAAATGGGAACACTGGTTTTGTTGACAAACCACTTTTGATTTAGACGAATGCCGTATTTCTCTTTCATCCTATTCTTAAGCAATATTAGTTTTTTGTCGTGTGCTCGTGTGAGCTTTTCTTTTCTATTGTTTGTCTGTGTTTGTTCATGAAATAGAAAGTTTGAGTATTCTTCTTCTGTCAAAGTTGCATTATAATGCAGCGAGAAGAACACCAAAACAAAAGGATGATTATCGAAACATTACATATAATCAATGCTGATAACACAATGAACAGACGAACCGATATGGAAGACGTCAGCCCACACTACAAACACTTGCTGGAGAAAAGGAAAAGAAAAAGCTCTGCAATATGATTTCGATGCGTTTTATGTTTATATAATTTTTCATTTCTTGTATTTATTGTTGGACAGTTACGTGTCAGTTTAACTTTTTTACTGTGTAGAAGAAACTAACTATTTAATTTTAATGTAACAATTATTGTAAGTGCGTACTGTAATGTGAATATTTTTGTAAACAATTTTTTAACATATTTATCAATGCTAATATAGAAACCATTGTTCACCTGATGATGTCCATATACATGGACGAAACGTTGTGACAAAAATAAAATATTTGTTTCATTTGACCTGAAGCCCATTCAACAACAGCATACAGTATCAAAAGGTCACTACCATCAAAAGATATACAAGCTAAAGAAGTGTATAAGCAGATTGTAGGTAAATATTACTGGCCAAACGTTTTCAAACAGATCCTCTCAATAAACGCTACATGCGAAATCTGTAAAAAGAATAAGTATGAGAGACATCCTAATAAGCAGCCAATTGGAGAGACTCCAATTCCTGAAGAAGGGGGAGAGCGCGTCCACGCAGATATATATTACTGTGAAAATGCAACATTTTTGACAATGGCAGATCCATTCTCGAAATTCTTAATAACAACCCAAGTTCATTCAAAAACCGAAGCAAAAGATAGAATGATCGAACTACTTCCGGTTTTCGGTAATGTCAGAACCTTGATGACCGATAATGAGGCAGCGTTTTGCTCACCTTCTGCGAAGTGTGCATATAACCTCCTAAACATTACCCATAAGACAACACCACCAGCCCATTCAAAGAGCAATGGAATAATAGAAAGAATTCACTCCACATTGACAGAACTCATTAGAATAGTCAAAGAAACTACACATATAACAGACATCAAGGACGTCATGACTCTAGCTACAAAAAAATACAACGAAACAATTCACACGGTAACAGACAAGCGACCAACGGACATATTCCACAATTATATAGATAATGGTGACACAAAAAAGAAACTCCAAGCACACCAACAAAAAATGTTAGGATATCGTAATAAAAATAGGAAAAATAAAACATATAAAGTAGGCGAAACAATTTTTGTAAACAATGGACAGAGAAGAAGTAAGAATAAACCTTTATTCCAAAAAAAGAAAGTTAAGGAAGACTTAGGGAACGTAGTCATAGATTCAAATAACCGAAAAATTCATAAAGATAATATTAGGAATTAAATTCACAGATGATGCTTCTTATACTGACGCTAGTCGTTTCAACTTTAGCGCAACAAATAACCGACTACACTAGAGATGAATTCATTTTAATAGAAAACGGTAAAGCCGCGGTCTACGAAAACTACGGTGAGATCTATCACGTCATAAATTTAACTTCCTACTCCGAAATATTAGATAGATTTAGAGGAAAAAAAAGAAATTCTAAAAATTATTGACCAGGAGTTAGAAATGGCCGACAAACTACTCAACGAACTATCTATCAGGAATAGAGAACGCAGAGGTATCAATGAAATAGGTACACTTTGGAAATGGATCTCTGGTAGTCCAGACCACGATGACGCCGTTAGGATAAATTTAAAAATACAGGAACTAATAAAGTCAAACAATAGACAAAAAAAACATCAATAAACAATTATTCGACAAGTTAGATAGTATGTATAGAGATACTAATAGTAAAGGAATTACAGAAAGTAAAATAATAAAATATATAATTGTAGAACTTAGAGAAATTATAAATACTATTAATTTAAGTCAATCAAATATACTCAATACTCTATTGTTAGATTTAAATGAAATAAAAAACATTATGGAACAAGAAAATGTAAATATATCCATAATCGATGTACTAGATGCTTCCACTTTTAAAATTGTACAAAAAAATAATATTATCGTTGTATTTATCAAATACCCCAAGGTAAAAGGGTTAGGAAACCACTATCTAACCAGAAGCAATAATGTAAATGGTGGAAAAATTATAATATTAAGCGAAATCATTAAATATAAGAAAACATTTAATAAATCAGAATGTAAAAAGGAACTCAACCACCACTATTGTAAAATCAGTAAAGAATCTAGTTGTTTAACCAACCTTCTAAATAAATATAAAGCAAACTGTACCAAAATCAAAGAATCAACCAATAGAAATAATTAACGCAGTGAATATTGTTTTAACGGGAAACCACATTGTTAACGGAATAGAATTGTCAGGAATCAATTTGATCCAATTTGAACAGAACGTGTCTATTAATGGCAAAATTTATCTGAATTCAGAAAACCAAATACTAGAACATATTAAGTTAAGCAAACCAACTCAAGTCCAAATTCTCGAATTCATTGCTTCACAAGACGAGAAACTCATGTACACAAATCTTGATCATATAGAACCATTTATAACAGATCTCAAAGAACATCCCGTACTGTGGGGAATATGTATTAAGTTGTTCATTGTAATATTAATTTGCTCTATCTACAAAATAATCATAATAGTTCAGAGTTATCGCACAACCAGAATCGAAGAAGTCACTTGCCCAAGCACGATCGAACAGGTCACAATAGAGATGGAAGAATTCATGGACACTTCAAGATCAAGGGTACAACAGATGTTGAGCGAAAGATTGGGACAATCTTCTTCCGACCAAGGGGAGAGTTAACACATGGCGACCACATGGGTCAACAAGTGCATGATGATACATGACACTAACCCCGAAAGAAGATCGGGATCGTCATAAACTCCTTGATTTACGACCCAAGCCAACAATAAAGATAAGACCCAAAAATAGAATAGAAGAGATAATGTACTACCGACGCCGCTGGCAATCACCATCATCCGAACCTCCGAGGAGAACGAGATGAGCAACAAGAGGCAGTTCGATTCCTACCGCAGTGCGTACCGCACATGTTAGTTCTACACTTGTTAGTTTTAAGTATATTTTTTTTAATAAAATAATTTCTTAATATAATCTGTGTAAAAGTTTTTAATTTAGTATAGTGTAGATCGAGCCTTCTTCAATATATGCTGTGCAGTGTGCACACCATTTATCTGAGGAACGAGCCATCAAAGAAAAAAGTAAACGAAACCGAGTCAACGAAAAGTATTGCTCTGAATAGAAAAATCGGTGAGTCCAATTTTTATACCAGAATTTTAATCTTTGCACGAACATTATATAACGCGAACATAAGATACATTTAGAACATACCTACATATTTTTAATTAAAAGTGCGGGTAATTACTTATAACAGTGAGTCACAAAAAAGGTGAAGAGAGTTATTTTTTGTTTATATTTATATCTAGGCTTAAGGGTCAGTTTCGTTTGCATTTTGATTGTAGAGCACTAACTAATTGTTACATAATTCTGTTATTTGTGAAGTAAATTTCTTGAAATTTGGTTTTTCATGTAGGTAATAGATATACTCACTTACAGGTATCATTATAATTGTATAAATAACAAATTCAATACTTTTAAGAGAATGAGGAGTGATTTATTTTTGTGAAAATTCGAACTCAATTTTCAAAAATGCAGGGCAGCTAAAGTAATTAACTTTTTATTTATTTGATTTGGTTTTATGAGAACACATAATATGTTATAATATATAGGCTTAAAAAAAATACTTGAAAAAAATGTTGTGAAATGGTTGAATTTATATCACTTTTAACGAACGTTTTTAACTATAACTTTTCCATTTTTACTTTTTGTCAATGAAATAAAAGAAAGATAGTAGAATATGACTCCATGCATTCAGATACTGTTTGAACTAATTTATAGTTTGTTTAAAGGTGTGTTTTAATAGAAAAATATCAATATTACCATTTTGTAACTTCAAAATCGTGGGGCTTTTCAGTTTTAATTTTGATATTTCTGATGTTCATTCTTATAATTAGTCTATAGAATTATACACTAAATAGGCTTTACAAAAAAAAAAAAAAAATATTTAAACATAAGAAATAGCAAAATAATATTTCCAGATGTGCAGTGTCATTGTGAAGAAAGCAGAACCTTTACAAGTTTAAATTATTTTTATTATTTTTTTCTGATATATTTTCTACTAGATTCAATTTGAAAAAAGTCATTACATTCATTAGTTTTTTTTATATAAATTTTCGAAAAAAAGGTTTTTTTTGCGTTTTTATACCAAAAAATTCTTTCCACACGCACACAAAGAAGTTTGCAGTTCAGAAAAAATCCACTGCGGTATCAGCGCCAACTCATTTTGTTCTCTCTCCAAATTAAATATCGCACATGCGCGTACATATATTTTGTTCTTGTGTTTTCTCATATATCTATATTATATATTTTTTTCTCACAGCTGAAAGTGAATTATAAAAAGCCTGTTGTTTTACTTCAACTGAAGCAGAGCGGTCGGTGGTTGGAAAAATTTTAGGATGGATGGTGTGAGGTTGGTCCAAGTGTATGCCCTTTAATTTGTTTGTGTGTTGCTGTTTTTAGTTTATAAATTGTTTTTCTTCGTCATTTACATTCTCTCATCTCATCTGTTGTGATACATATTTATGTATCTTGTTAGATAGTGGATGGGAGGTGGAGGATAGTCCAAGTGGAAAAAAAGTATATGGCATGCGCTCGCATATAATTTTGTCTGTTCTGTTTTTTTGGCTGATATTGTTTTTTCTCCTTTGTTTTTTTCATCTAGTCGTTGTGTTTTGGATGAATATTTTTTTGTAGGTTTGTGTGTCAAGGTTGCTCAGAAAAATTTTAAACGGAGGGTGAGAGGTCATTTATCATGGTCAAGTATGTTGCATATGCGCTCTCACATGGCTTTGTTGTCAGGTGCATATTTTTATATTTTTGTGATCTCAGAGAGAAATATAAAAAAAGAAATATAATAACAAAATTATATCCCGTTATTTGCCATACCTGTGCCGGCAATGTCTGTAAAAATAGTTTTTTTGAATGTTGTTGAACGTTTGAAATTATTTTTATTTTGTTTTAATTACACCATAATTTAAATACATAGTTGAAACCTTTCAAAAATCACTCCAAAATTAAAAAAAAATTATCTTGATCTTCAGCATTTCAGGATGTGTACTGTACCTACCTTGTTTAAAAAAATATCAACCATATAGCCCTTCCCGTATAGAACATACATACCTAGGTAGTTTCTCGACCCATACAAAAACTTATACTTTTTTTAATCTAGTTAGGTACCTATAATTTGAATGAATTTCAAAAAATTATGTCTTACCTGCCTAGGTTGCTACTCACATTCAAAATTTTCAATTCCGTACAATTTTCTTAATTATATTCCAACCTGCAATACAACCGTGTGAATGAGCCGGTAAGTGAAATGTTCTTTCAAAAAATTCTCAAAAGAAAACTTACATTTTACATAGTTCCTAACTAATAATGAATATTTTTTTTGCAATTAGAAGACCATATCATAACGAACAAAAAAATATGTAGGTAAATTTTATGTTTGAAGTGAATCAAAACACAATATTTTTAAAAAACTATAAGAGCAATAGCTCTTTCTTTATTTATGTCCTCTTAGAATCTAACTACACAAAAATACAAAATATCTTTATTCATACATTTTCTTTACTTAATGTTAGGCGTCGTTTCCTGTTTGGTTTTTATGATTGCCTTTTGTCTCGTCCTGGGTCTATCTTTCTTTACTACCTTTCCTTGGAATGAACAAAGATGGATGAGGCATCCCTTTGTTCTTGTCTTGTATTGAACTATGTATGTTGTGTTGTATTGAACGATGTACCAACATCTGTTCTTAATTGCTTTCATGTGTTTAAAAGATGGTTTCTTTATTATGATGAGCTGCTGCCATAACTCCTCTCTCCTTAGAGTCTTCCTACAGTTTGTTTATGACTGGAGATAGATTTATTATAGTTTTGTTTTGACTTTTTATTTTGTACAACATTATTATTACAATGATCGCAATGATTAATATAATTGTTGAGAAACTAAAAATATACTGTGTTTCCTTTTTATTTTTTATTTCTATTATTTCTTTTAAGTTATCAATGGATTCATACTTGATTTCTTCTAAATATTCATTTGAAAAGTTAAAGTTTAATACAGAGGTGTCAACGCAGCCTATCCCAAGACAACTGATACCAGCACAACCTATCCCCGACAACTGGTACCAAGCCACAACTCGTCCCAAGACAACTGGTCCCGGAAGTAAGACTCATCCCACAACGAAAGAAAATATTTAGAAACTGAAACTAATGGTTTGTGTATTTGATAACATTTGGTGTCGTTCAATCATCCGTTAATTTAAATTATTTTTGAAATGGTACGAAAATTTATGCAAGGGATTTTGAAAGGGATTTTTTGGGAAGCAAATGTCGGACTGAAAGAATATTCATCATCTGTTTAAAAATTGTTATTGAATTGAGTTATTATTGATTTCACGTAGATTTATTAAATTTTATGAATGAAATCGAAAAGACAGACAAAAAATGTGTAATCTCTGGGGGTCAAGGACGCACAGTGTAGCCGCCAATCGCGTTTAAGGATAAAATTGGGTTTTCGTTTCATGCGATACGTCGATTGAAACAAAATATGTCATATCAAAAAGAATATTCTCAGTGAAAATGACAAAGATTGAGAATGAAATATATACAACAATTCTCAAAGAAATAAAAATTGTTGTTGTGACGCCTTTTAAAAATACAAAAGCAAATAAAATTAAATTAATTTCAAAAGTCAAAGCTATTACTTTGTAAAATTGAGAAATCGAATCCAAAAATTTTCATTCTCAGAGTTTTGACAGTAGAATTGATAAATTTGTATGAGAATTTTTGTTTATATTTCTGAGAATACGAAGATCTCTGAGATCTTAGAAATATAAACTGGCCAAATGTCTAAAACGTGCCTGTGTCTAAAAATATTTTTGAGGAATGAGGAATGGAAATATTTTGGCCAAACGTTCAAAAACAATTGGGATTTCTATGAAACACGAAAAGAAATTTGTAAATTGAGGTTTGTGTCGTATTCCTAAATGAATATTGTAATATTTTGATAGAAAGCCAAAGGGAAATTTCCCTGACAAAAATGATGTAAAAGAGATTGCATATTTTTAGTCAAACTGCAAATACAAACTTTGTAAAATAGCTTTAGTTTTCAAGTTTATTATATTGTTTCTGAGCCAACAATTATTATATCTCTAGGTAGTAAGAGTGTTGGGTTCGCAACCCTGATGTACTATGTTCGGACCCACCGTGGTGCTTGTACTTTTTTTTTAAGTTTTTCTTTTTATTACTAAGTTACTTTATATTATGTACTATGTAAGTATTTACTTTTATCTTTGAAATTGTAGGTCCAAAAAACTATCCAGTTTTTAGTGTTTGGTAAAAAATTGATAAAGCATTAAATATTGAAAATAAAAATGGCAAAATGGTCATTAAGACCTATAATTTTGAAAAAAATGGTTTTAACAAAATCAGTTTCTATTTACATCATTTTTGTCAGGGAAATTTTCCTTTGGCTTTCTATCAAAATATTACAATATTCATTTAGGAATACGACACAAACCTCAATTTACAAATTTCTTTTCGTGTTTCATAGAAATCCCAATTGTTTTTGAACGTTTGGCCAAAATATTTCCATTCCTCATTCCTCAAAAATATTTTTAGACACAGGCACGTTTTAGACATTTGGCCAGTTTATATTTCTAAGATCTCAGAGATCTTCGTATTCTCAGAAATATAAACAAAAATTCTCATACAAATTTATCAATTCTACTGTCAAAACTCTGAGAATGAAAATTTTTGGATTCGATTTCTCAATTTTACAAAGTAATAGCTTTGACTTTTGAAATTAATTTAATTTTATTTGCTTTTGTATTTTTAAAAGGCGTCACAACAACAATTTTTATTTCTTTGAGAATTGTTGTATATATTTCATTCTCAATCTTTGTCATTTTCACTGAGAATATTCTTTTTGATATGACATATTTTGTTTCAATCGACGTATCGCATGAAACGAAAACGCGATTGGTGGCTACACTGTGCGTCCTTGACCCCCAGAGATTACACATTTTTTGTCTGTCTTTTCGATTTCATTCATAAATTCAAAAATTTCCAAAAAAAAAATCCAAAGTACGCAACACTTTTATTATCATTTTGTGAGGGAAATTTAGGAATTTCCCCTTGAGGAACTGGTTCATGTATTGGTTTTCGTTGAATTTAAATTTTTATCAAAAGTTTCGTTGTGGGATGAGTTCTACTTCCGGTATCAGGTGTCCCGGGACCAGTTGTCGCTTGGGACCAGTTGTCTGGGATAAGTTGTCTTGGGATAAGTTGTCTTGGGATAGCCTATACCCAACCCAATACAGATATTATTTTTTCTTCTTTGTAATACTTTCTATTATAAATTACATTGTTTATTGAAATTTTACAGTTCTCTGCTTTTATTAAGTAATTTCCTTCTAATATATAATTTAAATTATTACAATTTTGTTGTATTTCGGTTTTTTCCAGATTCTTAATTATTAAATATTTTTCTTTTTCTATTGTAGGTAACATTTTTTACTTTGTATTCTTTAGTTTTGCATTTCATTTGTTTGCTTATTAATATATTTTCTATACAATCGTCTTTTAATATTTGTAAATTTTTTATATCTTTTGTTACATAATATAATGTTTTATTTAATTCTAAAAAGTTATTTGTTTGTAAATCTATAATTTTATTATTAATCGGAAAGTTTTGAATATATATTTTATTAAACTTTTGGTTGGAATATTGTGGAATTAATACAATTACTAATATATTTTCCTTGTAAGTTGCTAAATTGATTTTTAATTCTTTCAATTTTTCAAATGTGATATTATTCTCTTTAATTTCTTGGCTTGTAATTATGTCTTGTGTTAATATTCCTGTTCTGCTTGTCAGTATTATGTCTTCAATTTTTCCTAAAGTTTCTTTCATTTCTTTTATGTTGTTATTGAATTCTATTTCTATACGAAGGTTATCAATATCATTACTTCTATTTTTTAATTTATTTATTGTTTCAATGCCTTGGTTCATTAAGGCACTTAAAGTTTTAAATTGATTATTACAATGATCATTTATCTTTATTTGTTTATTTAAGTTATCTATGGCATTATGATTATTTTCTTCCACTGTTTTAAGTTGGTTTTCTATTTCTGTTCTATCACCGTCATCCATTGTTCCAAATATAAATTTAAAGACAATACCTCTTAAATTTATTAATCCTCTTTTAATTATATGATGTGGGATTAGGAAATCAATTTTTTTTTCTAATTTAATTATTTCACTTAATTGTATATAATGTTTTTCTGGCATTATTTTATATTGTGCTTTTAATTGTTCGATTAGTCCTTTATAATCGGTTAAGTTAATTAAATGTATCATGGTATTATATTTTTCTATGAGTTCTACCTTTTCACTTTCTATTATTAAAAATTCTCGTTAATTTCACTAATTTGTATTTCCTGCGGTCGTACTACCGTTATTTGCTTGTACAGAATAACCATTAGGAGTATCACTATTGCTTTCATATTGGATGGTCGCGAATTTTTTCTTCCTCCTGAATTGGTCTTTGTGCAAAACTTGTGTTCGTACGTGTGGTCTTATTGTAACTTTCTTGTCTTTTTGTTTTATAACTTTTGTTTTTTTATGTTTTGTTTTTAGTTTATCAAATCGCTCGGGTTTATTTATTTTAGTATAGTAAGGATTAATTTCTTTATCACTCCTATTTTTATTTAATTTCTTTAATATTTTTTCTTTATTACTTTCTATCCTTTCGCGCACTAATTTAATATCAACTCTGTTTAAATGTTTGTCTACTGGTTTTTCTTTATTGGTCAAATGTATTGTTTGATTATAAACCTCTACTGCCCGTAAAACGTTGTCGACTAAATTGTCTGATCCTTCTAAAATCCTTAAATGCTCATTTAGCGTGCTGTGCACTCTTTCAATATCTGAGTTTCCTGTGTGCCTGTATGGGGTTGTGAAATGAATTTCTATCTCTTTCTCTCTTAAGTATTCTTTTACTGTATAAGTCTGAAATGAGGGATCGTTATCTAGTACGATATATTTTGGCCTTGTCATATATGTAAAGATTTTTGTTATGGTATTTAATACATCTTTTTGGTTCTTTGTTTTGAGTTTTTCTACACATACAAATTTGCTGAATTTGTCTATTCATGTGAGATATTTTATAGAGTGGGAAAGTATCCATATATCCATGTGATAATATTGATGTGGACCTTCTGGGGTGATTGTTTTCTCGTATGGGAGTTTTATTGGATTTCTTTCTATTTTAAGATTACAACGTTCGCAATAATTGTTAATTACTTTTGTTATTAGTTCTTTCATATTTGGTGAATAATATTTTCTTTTTATTTCTAAATAAGTTTTTTCAATTCCTGTATGATTATAATTTAACTGTATTTTATTTATTTCTTCTTCATGTTTCTGGAGTTTTAATGTCAATTAAAAAGGTGTTTGTCCTAAAAAGTTTCTGATTATTATGATGTAATTTCCAATAATCTTGGAATTCTAAAAATGATCTATCTTCTACCGTGTATATACAGTGTTTAAACTTCTACTTATATTTTCAATCACCCTATTATATTATATTTTCAATCACTCTATTATAAAACCAGAACACTTTATTATTATATGAACATCACTATCCATACGTTTTCATATGGTTCCCACCAAAACTGCACTATCAGCAGCTTCATACCTTTTCATAGAGTTCCCATCGAAACTGCACTATCAGCAGCTACTATCCTATTACATTTATTTTCCCACATTCATTTTCCTACAAGACCAATATTATAGTCAAATTTAAGTTTGCATAAATAGCCATGATAATTATGAATAAAATCACTTTTAATCCAGAAGTCAATCATCGTGTTTTACTTTGTCATTGTTACCCCCCACCCGAGGTAAGGAACAATCTAAGCAATTAAAACTCGAGTCGATACCAAAAGGGGTTTCGACTTTAAACATTGGTGACCCCGACGTGATATTTGCTCATTTCCGAGATAATCACGACATATTCTGAGTTCCTGAGTTCCAGATTTATAGCACCTAGTTCTAGTGCTCCAAAAGTTCCTGAGTTTCTGAGTTCCAGATTTATAGCACCTAGTTCTAGTGCTCCAAAAGTTCCTGAGTTCCTGAGTTCCAGATTTAAAGCACCTAGTTCTAGTGCTCCAAAGGTTCCATAGCCAGTTCCTGAGTTCCTGAGTTCCAGATTTAAAGCACCTAGTTCTAGTGCTTCAAAGGTTCCATAGCCAGTTCCTGAGTTCCAGATTTATAGCACCTAGTTCTAGTGCTCCAAAAGTTCCTAAGTTCCTGAGTTCCAGATTTATAGCACCTAGTTCTAGTGCTCCAAAAGTTCCTGAGTTCCAGATTTAAAGCACCTAGTTCTAGTGCTCCAAAGGTTCCATAGCCAGTTCCTGAGTACCAGCCAGTTCCTGAGTTCCAGATTTAAAGCACCTAGTTCTAGTGCTTCAAAGGTTCCATAGCCAGTTCCTGAGTTCCAGATTTATAGCACCTAGTTCTAGTGCTCCAAAAGTTCTTGAGTTCCTGAGTTCCAGATTTAAAGCACCTAGTTCTAGTGCTCCAAAGGTTCCATAGCCAGTTCCTGAGTTCCTGAGTACCAGCCAGTTCCTGAGTTCCAGATTTAAAGCACCTAGTTCTAGTGCTTCAAAGGTTCCATAGCCAGTTCCTGAGTTCCAGATTTATAGCACCTGGTTCTAGTGCTTCAAAGGTTCCATAGCCAGTTCCTGAGTTCCAGATTAAAATATCCAATTGAAGATGGAAGAAATAGAGGTATTCACGATAGTTGCCAGACAAAAGGCAATTACTGATGACCTACAGCGCCTAAAAACCAATATCAGCAAAGACGGTTCTGACCGAAAGACCGCTGAATATAAGGTTAAAAAATTGCGTTTGCTTGAAGAGTTGTGGTTAGAATTTTCTGCTAATCATGAAAAAGTGAAAGCATACTCAAAGGCGGATATTCCGTATGTACAATCAAATACATACGAAAAGGTAAAAAGGGCATACTTGGAACTAAAATTAACAAAAAATTGGATAGAAATACTCTAACGCTTTGGGAGCAGTCGTTGAAGCAACCAAAGGCCTTACCATCATTAACCGAGTTCCTGACATTCTTAGAAAAACGATTTCAATCCTTAGAAGCCATGGGACCAAAGGTAGTAAGAACAAATTCAGATGATTTAACTAAAAGAACAAGAGTATCTCTTACTTCTACGAACAGGACCAATAACTGTTTAATCTGTGACCAAAAGAAACATGCAATACAAGTTTGTCCAAAGTTTCTTCAACAATCACCACAAGAGAGACTAACAACTATAAAATCTCTTAAATGCTGCATTAACTGCCTACGTTTCGGACACCAAGCTCCAAAATGTTAATCAATGCATTGTACTAAATGCAACAAATACCATACCCTACTTCATCTAACTATAGAGAATCAGAGACAGCAATATCCGGCGATAGACAACAGGACCAGCTTATCAGCTACAACAAGCAAAACAAAACCATCAAAATATGTGCTATTGGGAACAGCGGTAGTTAACATCCTTAATAGAACAAATCAACCTATCAAAGCCAGAACATTGCTCGATTCAGGTTCACAAATGAGCTTCATAACCGAAAAGTTAGCTTCAAAACTTCACCTCACCACAAATTCTGAATCTCTCGAAGTCTCTGGAATGGGAAATCAACCTATTAAGTTGAGCAAAAAGGTCGATGTGTGTATCCAATCACGAGCTACGAGATATCAAACTCAAATCCAAGTTTTTGTGCTCGATAAAATAACGACACCACAACCCAGTGAATTTATCGATGTACGTCATTGGAATATGCCTAAAAAAAATGCCAAACTAGCAGACAATGACTTTAATCAACCTAATGATATCGATTTACTGATCGGAGCTGAACTTTACCCTGGTCAAATAAAAATTAATAACAGCGGACCAACCTTACAAAAAACATTGTTGGGATGGGTCGTCATGGGTAAGACAGTCACAGAAACTATGTCAACACTGTTCTGCGGGATAGGAGTAGACTCCTCAGATAATAATTTGGATAGTTTAGTCGAACGCTTCTGGGACTTGGAAGAAAATATAGCTCTCTCGTCCCAAAATATCCAAAAACAACTTACAAAGGAAGAACGTCAATGTGAAGAGATATTCCTGAGAACTACAAGACGATCGGAATCTGGACGATATATTGTAACCCTTCCGTTTGTCAATGATCCAGGAAGTCTAGGATTCTCGAAGGAAATAGCTGTTTGAAGATTTCTTAGTCTGGAAAAAAGGTTAGAAAAGAACCCTGAAGTTAAAAAGCAATATACAGACTTTATGAGAGAATATATTGCATTAAAACATATGGAAGAGATAAAACCTAATGACATCATTCATAAAATGCCATATTATTTTCTTCCGCATCATTGCGTCTTACGCCCAGAGAGCAGTTCAACAAAACTGAGAGTTGTATTTGATGGATCATCAAAAACATCTACAAATCTATCTCTCAATCAGATCCTGCACACTGGACCGGCTCTTCAAAATGATCTCGTATCAATTCTATTGAGATTTAGAACTCACAAGTACGTGTTCACCGCAGATATAACAAAAATGTACCGTCAAATTCTTGTAGACGACTTTAGTAAAAGATTCCAGCGGATAGTTTGGCGAGAATCCACCAAAGAGCCTCTTAAGACATATCACCTAAACACTGTAACTTATGGTACTAAAACTGCACCCTATTTCGCGATAAGATGTCTTCATGATTTATCAGAAAAGGCAGATCAACAGCATATACTTGGCGCAAAGATCATTCGTCACGATATTTATATGGATGATATATTAACTGGTAGCGATAACCTCCAAACCGCTAGTCAAATGCAGTCAGAACTAATAGAACTCTTGGCCCAAGGCGGATTTCATCTTCGAAAATGGTGTTCTAATATACCTTCACTCTTGAAAGTAATCCCAAAAGAACATTGCGAAAAAGAGACGATTTTTCACGACCAAGAAGAGGGATCTATAAAAACTTTAGGACTAACCTGGCTCCCAGCTTCAGATCAATTCATTATTAAAACCAATTGGAACGAAGTAACGAGAATTTCCAAAAGATCCATACTATCTGACACGGCTCATATGTATATTCGACCCACTAGGAATAGTAGGTCCAGTTGTAGTTCTGGCAAAAATTACTTACAAGAAATTTGGGCTTTAAAACTTGATTGGGATGCTGCATTACCAATGGAGATGAATACAAAATGGAAGGCCTTCAGAAAAAACGTTCTTAAACTAAACAATCTCAAATTCCCTAGAAATGTCATAGTTAATGACGCAACATCTATTGAACTTCATGCATTCTCAGGTGCCTCTCAAAGAGCATATGGAGCTTTAGTATATCTCAAATCAACAAACCTCAAAGAAGATGTCGATATCCAGTTGGTTTGCCCTAAGACACGAGTTGCGCCAGTTAAACAACAAACGATTCCTCGCCTGGAACTCTGTGCCGCCAGGTTATTGGTGCAATTAGTAAAAATTGTTAAAGAAAGCCTCCTCATCCAAATAAAACAAACAACATACTGGACTGATTCCCAAATAGTGCTGTCTTGGATAAACACAACATCACCTCTGAAGACGTTTGTCGCTAATCGTATAGCAAGTATCCATGATGAGACAACAAAATCCCAATGGAAGTTCATTCCCTCGGAAATAAACCCAGCTGATCTTTTGTCTCGAGGGGTATTTCCGGAACAACTGTTAAAATCTACAACCTGGTTCCAAGGTCCAGCATTTTTAAAGAAATCTAAATCAGAATGGCCCAAACAACCAGTGAGGAGAGAAGAAGAGCCAATAATAGAGTTAAAAGTCTTAAAAACTGTGCTACTAGCAACACCGAAGATAAATTATCACTTCATTGCACGAATCAATCACAAAAATTCGTTTCAATATCTTCAACGGGTTACATCGTATATTATACGTTTTATAAGTAACCTAAAACGAGCTAAAAATTACCGACTTGTGGAGAATGTTCCTTTTCCACTAAAACTTAAGTCAGCAACAATCCACATTGTGAAGTACCTACATTCAAGAAAGTGCCTTTGAAGAGGATTTAAAGGCACTACTCAAATATGGTTGTGTGTCACAAAGCAGCCATCTAAATTCTCTTGCACCATTCCTTGATCATAAAAATATGATAAGAGTCGGAGGAAGACTAGATGCTTCTCACCTTCCATATGAGGCAAAACATCAGATGATACTTCCAAGCAAACACGAAATTACAAAAATGTTGATGTCCGAACTTCACAAAGAGAATATGCATGCTGGACCACAAGCTCTACTATCCATTGCGAGGCAAAATTACTGGATACTAGGAGGTATATGATTGGCACAATTAATCGTTAGTAATTGCATGAAATGCTTCAAAGCGAAACCAAAAAGTATTGAGCAATTAATGGGAAATTTGCCTCCCGAACGTGTCCAACCATCAAGACCATTCACGAATGTTGGCGTAGATTTTCTAGGTCCAGTGTATATTCACTACAGAATTCGTGGTAGGCAAGCAACAAAAGCATATGTTGCAGTTTTCATATGTTTCTCCACAAAGGCAGTACACCTAGAACCTAGAACAGATTTAACGACTCAGGCATTTCTTGGAGCACTGAAAAGATTCGTAGCAAGGCGAGGATGTCCAGCAAAAATGTTTTCCGACAACGCTACAAACTTTATCGGAGCAAGGAATGAACTAAATGAGCTCAACTCCAAGATTTTTACTGAGGAAGGTCAAAAAACTATCAACAGTTATTGCAATGGAAGAACTATTGATTGGAAACCAATATCTCCACGATCTCCCCACTTTGGTGGTTTGTGGGAGGCAGCTGTTAAATCAGCCAAACTCCATATGAAACGGATCTTGTCAAGTGTATCGTTAACACAAGAAGAACTAACGACAGTCCTTGCGCAGATTGAGGCAATCCTTAATTCTAGACCATTGACTCCGATGTCTAATGACCCTAATGATCCTAATGATCTTGAGGCCATTACACCAGGACATTTTTTAATTGGGGGTCCTTTAACCGCCGTAGTGGATCCATATTCAGCAGAACCACCAAATCTTACCCATGTTGCGAGATGGAAGCTGGTCACATCCATTCATAAGGAGTTCTGGCGCAGATGGAGGAACGAATACTTACAAGAAATACAACAGAGGTATAAATGGAAACATTCTCAAGCCGACATCCAGCCTGGCACACTTGTACTCATTAAAGAAGATAACGTACCTCCTCTTAAATGGTCAATGGGTAGAGTAATAAAATGCATCACCGGACCTGATAAACTAACAAGAGTAGTTGAAAACCTCCTCAGGAGAAGTGAGACGAACAATTGCAAAAGTATGTCCTCTACCCGTGGAAATTCAACCAAGGAAAGAAGATGAGGATCCATCCACACCAAAACATGTAAAGGAAACCCCCAATGCTAAAAAACGAATGAAATCCAATGTTAAACATCCGCTTAAAGGTAGTTTCCTTCCGATTCAAGACCGCCAAAGTCTAAAACGTCGCAATGCTGGAGATTCTTCCGTGCCCACTCAAAAGGTAAAAATAAGTCCGATAAAAACAATAATGGTTTGCCTGTTAGTACTAGGCACCGCATTCGGACAAAACACTCAGCCAAATGCAGTAAATATACAACATTTCGAGAATAATCCTGGATTATATTTTGAAGACATTGGAGAAACAAAACTGATAAGTGACGAATGGAATCTCTTTGTTTACTTCAATATGACCAGTTATTGGCTTGAGTTCAAAGGAATACAGAAAAGTGTCGAACAATTAAAGGTCCGATGTGAGGAACAACCAACCTCGAATAACTTCTGTGAGGCCATCATAAATCATCTGGAAATACGTTTAATGGAATCCGAAAACTTAAATGAAATTCTAAAATACAGAAACGGAATTGCAATTAGGAAGAAAAGATCTCCATTTGATTTTGTTGGTACAGTTGCAAATACATTGTTCGGCGTCCTTGACCAAAAATACGCACAATATATTGAAGATAATATGCAGATGGTTTATAACAATGAAAATCATCTCCTTGAATTAAGCAAGAATCACACTTCCATCTTAAAATCAACAACTAATATTCTTAACAAATCATTGTCTTCGATAAAGGAACAATTTAGTGAAGTTAAAAAACAATTAACCATTACTTATGATTCAATAGAAGTCCTTAATAAGACCATACAAAGAACCGAAATCCTCAACTTTGTCCGATTTATGTCACTCAAATAATGGACAATTTTCAACGAATCCAAATCGCTATTCTAGATGCTGTTTCCGACACTCATCATGGAAGAATAAATGCATTACTTCTTTCCCCAAGACAACTTTTGACCGAACTAGATAAAATTCGTAAAATAATACCCAGTTCACTAATATTACCTGGATATGATGAACATAATCTTCCAAAATTATACGAACTTATTCGAGTCAAAGCACGAGTAACATCATCATCAATCTCCCTCCTTGTAAAATTGCCATTACTAAATACACAAATGTTCCAGTTGTTCAAAATAATACCATTACCAGTTCAACACAACACATCCTTCATCTTCATACAACCATCTACAACATTCTTAGCCATCACTCCATTCAGAGACCAACACTTCGCGTTATCACATGCTGAATATCAGAGTTTTATACACCTTGATGACAGAAAGTACATATGCAAGCAGCGACATCCAATTTTCAATACACATTCAGCCGAAAACCAATGCGAGATTCACATGCTAAATCACCATAAGCAGCTCTCTTCATACTGCGATGTTAAATCTGCCAATGTTGACCGGATGTGGATTCAACTTCAAAACCCTAATCACTGGATTTTCGCCTCCAAATACGAAGAAGTATTAACGGTAGTATGCGGATCTAATATTCTAACCACAAAACTGAAGGGAGTAGGACTCATGAAGCTAGGAACTGACTGCATCATAAAACAGCCAACTGTGACTATTAATGCGCACAATTTCTACACATCTAAGTCCTTTTTTGCCTGCAATCAACCTAAGCTTATTCATTCATAAATTCGATATCAAACCACTTGAAGAAGAAATATATAAGACAGAAATCATCATTCGAGGGGAAGACGACTTATCATCACTAAAGAAGGAAATCTTATATCAAAAATCTGAAGAAATGTTACCCAATCAAATTTCCCATCATGATATTCATCAATACTCTATAGGATACCTGTCAATTTTCGGAATTATAGTCCTGGCCACCTTGTTACTACTACTAAAGCAGAAGATAAAGAATGCTCAATCCCCACAAGCTATAGAATTTGAGCTCCGAGATCTCAATGCCGGGGAGGATGTTTAAACTTCTACTTATATTTTCAATCACCCTATTATATTATATTTTCAATCACTCTATTATAAAACCAGAACACTTTATTAATATATGAACATCACTATCCATACGTTTTCATATGGTTCCCACCAAAACTGCACTATCAGCAGCTTCATACCTTTTCATAGAGTTCCCATCGAAACTGCACTATCAGCAGCTACTATCCTATTACATTTATTTTCCCACATTCATTTTCCTACAAGTCCAATATTATAGTCAAATTTAAGTTTGTATAAATAGCCATGATAATTATAAATAAAATCACTTTTAATCCAGAAGTGAATCATCGTGTTTTACTTTGTCATTGTTACCCCCCACCCGAGGTAAGGAACAATCTAAGCAATTAAAACTCGAGTCGATACCAAAAGAGGTTTCGACTTTAAACATACAGTTTATTATTTTTGTATTAGAGCTCTTGATTTCGACCGGGTACCCGGTACACTGACCGGGTACCCGGCTACCCGCGTAACTAAATTTCCGGGTACTACCCGGGTACCCGCACGTGTCGGGTACCCGGGTACCCGATCATGTTTCGGTGTCGGGTACCCGGGAATTTGTGTAATTGGTCCCAAAGAACCATCATAACTCAGATGGGAGATGAAAAAATAACAATAACAACAGGGTGCTTCTTAAAGTACAGGTAGAAATAAAGAAAGTCGTTTTCACAAAATTATTTTCTATTAGGGTGGTGCAATTTTTTTTTTGTCGTTTTCAGAAAAATATTTTGTATTAGGGTGGTGCAAACATTTTTTTGTCGTTTTCAAAAAAAAATTATTAGGGTGGTGCAAATTTTTTTTTTTTTTCGTGTTCAAAATAAATTCAAAGTATAACTTTACACAAGCTGAAAAACACATTTTTCACATATGTGACACGTTTTATTTGGCCGCCATCTTGTTTTTTATGAAAATTTATATTTTCGCATATAACTCGCGTAGTTTTGATTCTAGAAGAAAAAGTTATAGACAAAACTTTTAAAACGATAAATTTTCTACAAAAAATGTTAAATAACTTTTTTCGATAACTACTTTTGTTTAAGAGTTATAGTACATTTTGTTGAAAATTCAATTTTTTGACGCTTCCTCAGTACAAAATGTACTGTAACTCTTAAACAAAAGCACTTATCGAAAAAAGTTATTTAACATTTTTTGTAGAAAATTTATCGTTTTAAAAGTTTTGCCTATAACTTTTTCTTCTAGAATCAAAACTACGCGAGTTATATGCGAAAATCTAAATTTTCATAAAAAACAAGATGGCGGCCAAATAAAACGTGTCACATATGTGAAAAATGTGTTTTTCAGCTTGTGTAAAGTTATACTTTGAATTTATTTTGAAAACGAAAAAAAAAAATTTTTTGCACCACCCTAATAATTTTTTTTTGAAAATGACAAAAAAATGTTTGCACCACCCTAATACAAAATATTTTTCTGAAAACGACAAAAAAAAATTTTTTGCACCACCCTAATACAAAATATTTTTTTGAAAACGACAAAAAAAAATTTGCACCACCCTAATAGAAAATAATTTTGTGAAAACGACTTTCTTTATTTCTACCTGTACTTTAAGAAGCACCCTGTTGTTATTATTATTTTTTCATCTCCCATCTGAGTTATGATGGTTCATTGGGACCAATTACACAAATTCCCGGGAACCCGACACGTGCGGGTACCCGGCTACCCGGGTAATACCCGGAATATCCGGGTACCCGGTCAATGTACCGGGTACCCGGGTATCAAGAGCTCTAGTTTGTATCACATTCTTTTATTATGTATTCATAGGTTTCTTTGCTGAAGTTTTTTCTGACTATTTTTGTTCTTCTTTTTCCTGGGAATGGGAAAGTTATCTCTTCTATGTTATTTTCACCTTTTTCTAATATTATTTGTCTTTTGAATGTATTTAAGGGTTTCTCTGTGATCGATATTAGATTGGAACTATCTGATATTACACTATGTCTGGTGCTAACTAAGTCTTCTTCCTTTTCTAATGCATTTATTGCATCTATCTTTATTCTTGAAAGTGCATCTGCAACTTTATTTTCTTTTCATGCAAGGTATCTTATATCGAAGTCATATTCTTCTAATTTGATCTTCCATCTTTGTAACTTACTATTAGGTTCTTTAAGATTATGCAACCATGCTCATTGTATATCAATTTGCATAGTACTATCATCAGCACGTTCCACCACGTCGGCCCCAAGCGATCACAGCGCATACTAACTTTCTGGTTGCTGTTTCTGTGTATATACAAGTGCGCCCTCAGACGACCGCAGCGCACAACTCAAAAATCATCGTGATGATAGTACTATGCAAATTGATATACAATGACCATGCTAATGGTCGATGATCGGTTAATATTTTAAATCTTCTACCGTAAAGATAGTGACGAAACTGTTTCGTTGCCCATACTATTGCTAACAATTCTTTTTCTATCGTTGAATACTTACATTCATGTTTTTTTAAAGTTCTACTTGCAAATCCTAATGGCCCATGGTTTTGACTTAACACGGCTCCTATTGCAAAGTTACTTGCATCGGTAGTTAAAGTAAATTCTTTTGAGAAATCTGGATGTTTGTTAATGAGTGTGTCTTGCATCGCAAGTTTTAGTTTCTCAAATGAGTCTTTATATTCTATGTTTTCTATATTGATTTTGCTATCTTTCTTTAAACAAAGTGTCATAGGTTTTATAATTTTTGCATAGTCATTTATAAATTTTCGGTAATAACCTGTTAATCCTAAAAATGATTGTATTTCTTTTATAGTTCTGGGTATAGGGAATTTTTGTATTATTTTTAGTTTTTCTGGATTTGGTTTAATACCTTCTGGAGTTATTATATGTCCTGAAAATTCACTTTCTTTCTTTAAGAAATCGCATTTTTTAAGAGATACTTTTAAATTTACGCTTTGGAGTTTCTTGAATACTTTTTCGAGAGAAGAAAGATGTTCCTCTAGTGACGTGGTAAATATTATTATATCATCTAAATAAACATAACATGTTTTTCCTACAAATTCTTTTAATACCTCGTTCATCATACGCTGAAATGTCGCCGGTGCGTTTTTGAGACCGAATGGCATTTTAGCGAATTCGTATAATGACCTGATAAAGTAGAGAATGCAGTTTTTTCTCTATCTTCTGGTTTTACCTCTATTTGATAAAATCCTTTTGTCAAATCTAATGTAGTAAAATAATTTGCTCTTCCCATTTTATCTAGAATATCTTCTATTATTGGTATAGGGAATTTATCCTCTTTGGTGACATTATTTAACTTCCTATAATCGATGACAATTCGCCATTCTTTTTCTCCTGTTTTATCTTCCTTTTTAGGTACTATCCATATACATAGGTGCATTATATGGACTAGTGCTTTTTACTATTATTTTTTGTTTTAATAAATCATCTATCTGCCTATTAACTTCTTTTTTATGAACTTCTGGATACCTATAAATTCTGGTAAAAATTGGTTCATCACTTGTTGTTGCTATTTTATGTTTTACGTGAGATGTGAAACTTAGATCATCTCCCTTGTGAAAAAATGTGTTTTCATTGTTTTTTAATAATTTTGTTAATTTTGTATGCTCTTCGGCATTTAAATGGTCTAACCTTTTATTTTCTAATTCGTCGAATATAGAAATTTGTGGTTCTATATTATTAAAGTGATTTATTTCTTTTTCATATTCTTTTTCTTCGTCTATACTGAAGAATAAAGGTATTATTTCACTATTTAATTCTAAAGTTTTTGTTTTAAAATCAATCTTACTTTGGTTTGGGATTAATATATTATTTCCTATAATTCCATTGAAATTTTGATTGAAATCAAATATTTGGAATACACAATCTTCTACGACATTGTAAATAAATTTTTCTTTAGGTATTTTTATTTCTTCATTTATTATAACTGGAGTTCCAACAGTTTTTATAGTTAAAGGTTTTTCTCTTTTTATAACATAGTCTTTTGGGGCATTATTTTTACTAATTAAACTATTCGTTGCTCCCGAGTCTATTAACATTCGAATAATTTGTTTGTTTTTTTTCTAACTTAATAAAAGGCAATCCGGTTCCGGAGGTTCCGAGGCTGGATACAGAAAATTTTGATTTGTTCCTGATTCTATTTCGTTATTAAAATGGTTTATTTGTTGAGGTTGTACTCTTTTTAGTTGACTACTAGTGGGATCTATTTCCATTTGTCTTACACTCTGACTTCTGTTGTAATAATTGGGATTGTAATTATGTATTACCTTTGTAATTGGGATTTCTATAGTTATGATTGGGATTATTATTATTATAATAATTGAATGGTGGTTTGATATTTACTGGATTTTTTGGTTGAAAATTATTTTGATAAGATTTTTGTGGTATATAGTTTTTAGGTTTGTTAAGTTGGAATTTTTGGTCTTTAGGTGAATATAGTTTCTGTATTTTAGGTTCTGATCTTTCTTCCCTTTTTTCTTCTATGAATCCAGCTTGAGTAAGTTCGTGTAATGCTGCTTGTAAGCTAGCTGGTTTAAGTGAGAATAATACTGTTCTCATATGAATAGGTAACTTTTCTTTAAAGGTATCTAATGCAGTTTGGTTATTATGAGATATCTCATGTGCCTTTTTTTCTTGCACTGTTTTCTGATTTAATTCACACAAAGTTCTCTGTATCTCATTATAAAATGTCATTACATTGTTTTTGTAACTAATTTGTCTAAGGTCGTCATATAATTGAAAGCTACTTTTGAATCCTCCAAAATTGCTTATTAATAATTCTTTTGTCTACCCATTTCTGTAGATGTGCATGAATTTCTACGCATCTTTTCGCTTTGCCTATCAATTTTGATTTTAAAATATTAATACACATTAATTGTGATTGGTCGTCATATTTATTTAATGTTGGAATAATTCCGTCTACATTAGTTATGAACGTATATAAATCTTCTCGTCTACCGTCAAACGTACTTAATTTCTCGATGTACTTAAGTGGGTCTTATGTCAGTGATAAAGCCATTTTAATATTTTCTTTTTCAATAATTTTTTCAGAACTACTTTCAATATTTTCACAGTTTTTCTTAGAATTAGTACTTAAATTATTCTTACAACTTTTTGGTATCGGTGTGTTTCTGATGTTTTTTAATTGTTCGTCTTCTTCATCCGTTGTGCTTCCTTCTTCATCTGTTAATCTGGAATCGGGTTTTGGTAGTTTCTTCTTTTTGACTTTATCTAATAATTTTTTCATCTGCTTGGCTCTAATTAGTTTTTCCTCTATGGAACTTCGTAACATTAGTCATTTACGTTGACATTGGTTATTAAACTAATTCACTTTGTAGTTTTTCTTTATCTGCTTTAAAGAATTCTGCTTGGTTTTGTTCTTTATTTAATTTAAAGATTTTTTACTTAAACTCTGGGTTCACTAGAGTGTATAGATTTTTATGAATTTAAACACTATGTTCGATAGGGTATTAACAAGAAAAAGAATTTTAACTTTATGGTCTATAAAGTATTTCTTACTTTGATTTTCACTGATTTAAACTTTAAGTTCATTAAAGTGTTCACGGAAAATTTTATTTTGTGCGTGACGATTTTCGTTCAAATCACTAGATAGCTATTTTATTTTTTTATGTACTGTACTTGTACATTTTTCGATAGCTATCCTACCGACTGCGCCAATTTTATGTTTGTAGTGAATCAAAACACAATATTTTTAAAAAACTTTAAGAGCAAGAGCTCTTTCTTTATTTATGTCCTCTTAGAATCTAACTACACAAAAATACAAAATATCCTTATTTATACATTTTCTTTACTTAATTTTGGGCGTCGTTTCCTGTTTGGTTTTTATGATTGCCTCTTGTTACGTCCTGGGTCTATCTTTCTTTACTACCTTTCCTTGGAATGAACAAAGGTGGATAAGGCATCCCTTTGTTCTTGTCTTGTATTGAACTATGTTGTGTTGTATTGAACGATGTACCAACATCTGTTCTTAATTGCTTTCATGTGTTTAAAAGATGGTTTCTTTATTAAGTAAGTAAGTAAGTAAGTAAGTAATGAATTCATTTATTTCAAATTTACTTGTTTCATTTGATACAATACAACGAATTTAAAGCTATGGCTTTGCCGTCAGCTCGGTTAGCAAAATTTATTATTGTATACATTTAAAATTATTTTTTTTTTTTTTTTTTTTATAAATTAAATAGTAAGTACAAATTTATATTCACTATATAAATTCTGTTACCAGTAACATTCTATATGTTGTAATTTCTTTTAAGTAGTTGTAAAGGTCTTTCCAGTTGAAATCGTTCAAAATCACAATCGTTTCCAGCATCGACAAAGTTCTCTCTCCGAAGTATACAAGGCGCTGGGCAGTGAAAATTGGGCATATACTTAGAAAGTGAAAACAGTCTTCTTTTGCCCTAAGGTTACACAGTGAACAAAACTGGTTGAAACTTCCATTGTATGGACTTCCATTTAGATCAAGGAGTTCGCATCTGGCTTTAAAAAGAAGAGATATTTCTTTGTATCTATATTGGTCATGAAAGTAGTTTTTCTCCATTAAGTTGGTCATAAGCTGTGAGTAAATAATTCTACTCTCCGATTCCCGAGCTCTCACTATAAACTCCTCTCGAACAAGATTTTCATGCTTCTGGATAATACGATATAGTTGATCTTTAACCAAAATTGGATTACTTGTATCAATCAAGACGATTTCATCACATGCGATTCCCAAACGTTTCCAATTAGACAACCACCAATCCTCATTCCTCAATTCATATAACACCATTTTTTTAGAGAGACGGTTCTCCTGATAAGAGAGCGTTTTCACGATGAAATCGGACTGCAGCTTTAGTGTGTAAGTATACAATTTAGGAAGTCCTGTCTCAAGATGAAGTGCGTAAGTTAGAGTTTTTAAAGGCAAGTTGAAAAGTTTTATTAAGAAATTCCTTTGGAATTTTTCGATGGACTCGTATTCATCACTTCCCCAAACTTGACCCGCGTAACACAATGTCGATCTCACCACGGCTTCAAATATTTTATATTTCGCTGACAGGTTGATTCGATTATTTGAAAATATGTTTCGCCATGTCACATTCAGTAGACTTTGTGAAGTACTAGATTTCTCTGTAAGGTGCAAGCTAAAATCAAGAGTTCGGTTCAGTTTCACACCCAAATACTTGTACTCTTCTACAGTCTCCAAACTAGCACCATTGAACACCCAATTATATGTATTGTGGCTTCTTGCTGTTCTGCTGAAGACCATCACTTTTGATTTGTTTGAGTTTATTTCAAGGCCCCATTCTTCGCAGTATTTCGCCAGGCGATTGATTAAAAGTTGGAGGTTTTCTGGAGATTCAGATAGTATCACAAGATCATCGGCATACAAAAGAACACTGATATTTAAATCAGCTATTCGAATTCCACCAGGAAGGTAGGCTACCACATCGTTTATAAAAAGTGCAAACAAGAGTGCACTCAGAAGACAACCTTGTTTTACTCCATTATCAGTTTCAAACCATTCTGAGTAAGTAGAACCATCCCATACAGCTGCTTTTGTCTCTGAATACAATTCTTTTATAATATGTATGAATTTTGTAGAAAGTCCTAATTTCGAGAGCTTATAAAAAAGAGCATTTCGATTTATAAGGTCGAAGGCAGCCTTAAAATCAACAAAAAAGGCATACACTTTCTTGTTTCTTGCTTGGAACGCTTTAACAATAGATGTTATTGTGAATATATGGTCAGTTGTAGAAAAGCTTTTCCGGAAACCAGCTTGAAAGTCTGAAAGGATACTGTTTACATCAACCCATGTCTCTAGTCTGTTTACAAGTATACCGCAGAATAATTTTGCAAGTACATTCATGAAGGAGATGCCTCGGTAATTTTCAACATTGTTTAAGTCTCCTTTTTTGTGGATAGGAAAGATTACCGACCTTTTGAATGATGATGGAATTTCTTCTCTAGAAAATACTTTGTTGAAAAACAGTTGCAGCTGCTTATGAAAACCCTCAGTCGCGTTCTTAAAAAATTCATATGGTATACCATCTTCTCCAGGCGCCTTTCCATTTTTTCCTTTACAAATCGCAGTTTTAAGTTCATCAGAGGTGATTTCAGGGTCCAGAATTTCATCCAAAATCTGTGGCTCCGCATACAAAAATTTTAGGTCAGACTTGCCGTATAAAAGGGTTTTAAAGTGTACAGACAGATCTCCAGCAGCCACTGCAATTCCAATTGAAAAATGTACACCATTTATCTCCCTGACAGTCGACCAGAATTCTTTTGTACTTTTTATTTTGCCAAGAGTACCATCTTCATCGTTTTCAAAATCGGTTTTCTTTTTTAGACACAGTTTTTTGTATGCTGCATTCGAATCACAGTACCACTTTTTTAGATGCTGGCAACTTGAGTTTCTCAGTGCATTAAACAAAGCAAAAGATTTTTTCCGTGCTATCAAACATTCTTTGTCAAACCATTTTTGTTTAAAATTAGTGACTTTTTTTGCAACGACGTTGTTTGTGGAACTCCTTATGCAGGCGACAAGTTTATTAGCACTTACTTCAGCTGACTCTGCTAGTACATTTAATGACCCTGACGATAGGTTTTCATCTAATTTCAGTTGATAAGCATTCACACTTTCCTGTTTCCATTTCAGCCGTGGTAAGAGTTCGAGATTTCTTTGATTTGACATTGTATCATCGAACCAGTCTACAATAATCGGCATATGATCGGAATAGTTTTTGCACTGGACTTCGAATTTCTTCACTAAGCCATTCCATTCATTATTGATAGCACAGTAGTCGATGACCGATTTACCTTGACCTCCAAGAAAGGTAAAGTGACCTTCAGTGTCCCCATTAGTGCATCCGTTAAGAACTGTACAGCCAAACATCTGAAAAAGTTCTAACAAAATGGTACCATTTTGGTTGCAGATTTCATCCTTTGATGTTCTTTGACTGGGGTTAAAAGCAGTGTTATTTGTGATAAGGGCTACTGAAACTTGCAAATTAGCTATTCTGGCATTGAAATCTCCAATTATCAAGACACTTTTATTTGCCAGGTACATCATAATGTTGTTGAAGCGTTCAAAGTCCTCACTCCACTTGTTGCAGTTGATGTAGAATGGAATAATTATCAAATTTGGTTTATGAAATAGTTTTACTACTGTAACTCCTTCATGCTCCTGAAAATCGTATTTGTTTAACAGTGATGTTTTGATTCCATAAAGACTTCCCCCACTAGTACGCCCTTTGTTATGTGTTTTTACTGCTGGTTTCCAATTTAACTTGTACCCATTAAAATACTTAGTAAACTTATTAATATTTTCTAAAGTTACATGAGTTTCATATAAAAAAATAAATCAAAACTTTTTACATAATTAAAAAATTCCACAAATAATAATTTATTATTGAGGCCTGAAACATTATACGACAAAATATTACTATTACTTAAACATATTGAGCTAACGGCATCACAATTTCATTTCTGTACTAACGTACTACAACTTGCACTATTTTGATAAAGTGGCATCCCTGGTTGACTGGTCTATACCATTCATTTTGACGTATTTTTGGCAGCGACAGGAGTTTGACAGATTCGAAGTCCATCTCACCAAACATTGCGCGAAGTTGTTGTTCCCCATCCTCGTTTTTATATTTAATAATATTATAATTGTTCAAATAAAATGTTTTATCAGCAATCACCATCGAATTGTTTTTTATTTGTACTCTTTCATTTGGTTTTTTTGTTTTGATTATTCTTCTATATGCATATATGGTTTCTTTATTATGATGAGCTGCTGCCATAACTGGTAGATATCTACAACAAATAAAAATATCCACCGCCACCAAACCGAAAACCCCTCTCTATCTCTAGCATTATGTTATGTATATCGTTTTTTGTCGCTCATTCAAATTACATATATGTATATATTACTATTCTCATTTCTCATAGTATGACATAGTCGTCATTTCTAAAAGACAAAACAACTACCTACCTATAGCAAAAAAAACTTTAAAAAACATCATTTGCGCCGTGCCTGTGTCATCGCCACCGGCCGTCGCGCCGCGTCGGTCGGTCAGGCTCATCTCTCATGTCTCAGCCTCTCAGCACAACAGGTTCTGGCAGTAAATATGTATGTATGCCTGTGTGCGCTTGTGCACCTCTGTCAATCTGTCTGCTGATGCATACCATAGCCATGTCCCATATGTCTCTGTGGCTGGCACTATCTGGCTCTGAGAAAAGTATTGCACAAGAGAGAAGTTAGCTTATAGAAGAGAATCATTCTTCTACTAATTTATTCAAATGTATTTATGTACATGAGTTCTGAGTTTGCTTCTGAGGTACACCGTACACCCACCCTTAACATCTAAGTGTAAGAAAACGAAGAAAAAACAAAAAGAAAAAAAAATATGAATTTATTGATAAAATGAGAGAAAGTAAAGAGAGTAAATAAAAAGTAACTTCGATTACATTTTACATTTTACATACATTCGTACGCGTGCATGTATGTCTGAGAGCTGAGACTCTCTTTTTAAAAGTTCAACTCCATGGACATGGACACGTATCGATAGAATTCATTTAAAGTGGAGTTAGTAGAATTTGAAAGAGAAAAAAAAACATTTGAAAATTAATGCACGACACATACCATTTGTATGAAATATAAAATATGTATTTTAAATTAATAATACTGATTTAAAATCATGAATTAGCCCCTAAAGTCGATTATAGTTCTTTGAATAAAAGATTAAATGAAGAAAGTTGTATGTACAATGAAATTGAATTGCAGTCTTCGAACTCATTATTTCTTGTGGTAATTGAATATTAATAAGGATATTTTGAGACTTTATCTCTTTAGTGCAATATGAGGCGGTCATTTGAGTGGAAGAGAATGACTTTTAAGCGAGGATCTCTTTTTTTGTGAGAATAAGGGACTAAGACTAACGCCATAAAAACAGTGCAAGGCGTTAGCCATGGATGGTCGCAGTTTATTTAGACTCGACTGAGGGTGGGCTGAGGAACAAGTTTAATCTATGTTTCTCTCTTTTGAGTCAGTTATCATTATGAAGTTAGTTTATAATATATAGTATGACAGTGGTGTGTTCAGCCATAGAGTAAGAATATAACAAGAGTCCGAATCTGAAAAATCAGCCTTGCGTATTTCATGAGCTGCGGGACGAAGGCACAAAGGGGCACATCAGTCATTAAAATCTCTCTCTCTCACGCTTTTTTCTGCTTGTGCTCTCTTTGCTTGTGCTCTCTGTGGGTTGTCAAAGAACAACAAAAATACCAAATAACAACAAACGAATATTTTTTAATTTTGTCGTTGTATTCGGCAAGTCTGATGTGTTTGCTATATTTTTTGTTTTACTTTTTTTTTCTTTAAGAAAGAAAAGAAAAAAAAATCTGTGCATTGGATAGATAAAAAAAATAATTCGATTTATTCCTCTTTGTTTCAAATATTTACAGAGTTTACATAAAAAAAAATAGAAGCTATAATAATAATAAGGTCATCGCCTAAACAGAAAATTTAGTATATTCTACGTAAATTTTTTTTTTATTAAATAAAGTAGTAATATGAAAACGATTTCGTATGAAAAAATGACTGATTTTTTTTTCTTATTTATTTCATAGCTTCTACATTTATCGTTCAATTTTAATGAATTTGATCTTCAAATTTTTATTATAAAAATATATTTTATTTGAGCCCAAAAAAATATTTTTTCTATTTTTTTTTCTATCCACACGGTTCAATTGAAAATGATAAATTTTCAAAAAAGCTGGAAATAATCTATTTTTATAATTTTTGATCGCTTATAACTTAGCGAATTCGCATCCGATTATAACAAACAGTATACCGTTAGAAAGCAAGTTATATCTTTTCAAAAATATATACTTTATGTAAATTAAAAAGATCACTTATGAGATATAAGCTAGTGTTGGAAAAAAGCCTTTTTTTGAATTTATTTAAAGTTTTTTTTAAAGCCAAGGCTGATTGAGTTTAAACTGTAGTAACTTTTGATTTATAGCTTGCATTGGGAAGATTTACACTTTTTTAGAAAGTCAAAAAGCAAGGCAATTTTTTAAAAGTAAGGGCCAGTATTGTGTCATACAATTTTTTTCAGGGCGGTCTTTCAAATATTGAAGTAAAGAATTAATTTTGATGAAACTGTGTCTTTATCTAGTAATTTTTTTTAAAATGGTGGACTAAAATCAATATTTTTTGGATGCACAAAAAAAGTTTTATTACTGGTCAATATTTTGGTGAAAAAATAAAAAATCAATTATGGACAGGGTGAGCAAAACAGTGGTCCAAAGTAGGGGTTCTGGTAAATTTAAAAAAAAACAGCCGTTACTCGAAAACCGTTATGATTTGCGATGAACAAGTTACCAAATTCCGAATGTTTATGTCCTGGCTTATCACCATATTTAGTTTGGACCTTCCTTTACGGGACACCCTGTATAATACACAATGTAAATTTTAAGCGAGATGATACTGTACTCAAAATTCATAAAGAATCAAAACGTCTGGCGCCTAAGTTGGCGCAATTATTATATATAATAAAAAAATAACTTATTTGGATTTTGGAAATAATTTTATTTCATAACATTAAAAAATTTTTTTCCCATTAAAAAAATGGTACATTGTGTTTTCAATAAAAAGTTCGAATTAAGAACTTTTCTTATCGAAATCATTATGATATCAATGATAAGAATATTTTCTTTTCAACATGTTAATTTTTCTTGCATAAAACAACAATGTGTGGAAGAAAGATCGTACAAAAACAAATAACAACATAATTGTATTGATAAAGCAATAATACAATAATATTACAAAAACAAAACAAAAAATAACCATATAGCACAAAGCAAATACAATAATATTGCTCTCTCGAGTGTGACAAAAAAACCACCACCTTTTCATTGTTTTGTTGCCTGCTTATTTTTATTTCTCTCATTCATGGGCATTCATTCATGTTGAAAGGGATCAGCACTCAATTGACTGTTGAACAAGTGGGACGGAAATATTTAATTTAAGAAAAAATGTGCAGCAGTCCTGCCTGATCGACAGTCAAACGAATACTGAAGCTCTGCTTGGGTTTTCGCTACTTGCTTGGGTTTCGGTGCTTGCTTGGGTGTTCCACAAACACCCAGCATATAAAAATTTCTTTGCATGAGATTCGGACTCTTGTTATATTCTTACTCTATGGTTCAGCTTAGTGATAATATGTCAGGCATGTTAATAAGTACGGTGTCCGATAATGGTGCAAGTTCCCACGACACCGACGAGCTAGCGTCGAGCACGTGCAAGCATGCCTACCGCACCCTCTTATCAGGACAACATTCCATATGGCCCATTCATCTCTAAAGGAGTCCCTGTCTTTCTATGGTTTTTGGTGGGAATCAGAACATCGCTTTTCACATAGGGATAGAGTAGAGTCATCTACCGTTACAAATGAAAGGAAAAACAATTTTCCTTGATACATAATATGTAGGTACTAATCTAAAATAACCTGGAGAATTTTTTTCCCTCATAAAAACAATGTTATTTTAAGGTAAGTACGTTTACAGACAGTCAAACTTAAATAAGTACCTAACATATAGATTATAGGTGCCTACCTTCACCGAAAAAATAAATTAGAAATGATATTTTTTGTGACAAAAGTGACCTAACATTGAAATATCAAAATGATATGCATGTGTATTTCTTAAGAAAATATCGTTTTAATATGATATATGTATGCATGCATATACGTACATAATGTATATCATATCAAAACATTTTTTATAAAAATATGGGGCATTTCACGTGAAGCGGACAACGAAAAAAGTGGTGGGTCTTGAAATTGGTTCATCTTTGGTTTATGTAAACTTCTTTTTGTTCTTAATCTAAATCCAGAAGAATTTTGAATTTTAAGGTCTGGTATTGGAGTTATGGGTTTTTAAGGTTTCGGCATGCTATGGGTAAGGGTTTTCTTAAAAAACACTGATAAATTAAATTGAACAGTAAAAAAATAATTTCAATGGTGGAAAATTTAAACCGGAAATTAATTTTTTTTAGTATTGTATTAAAAAGATTGTGAGGAAAGATAAAAAATTTTAAAAAGGTTTAACGTACTCAAAACTCGATTTGAGTATTAAAAACACGTGTTTTCCATAAAAAAAATCTGGTTTTGCAGGTATTTCTCGGACTTAAAATGCTGTATCTTCTAAACGTATGGATATCCCACTCTGAAACTTGGCATGTAGTATTTCTAAGATTTAGGCTTAAAAATGAGGCCAAAACAAAAAATATTAAAAATGGCTAACTTGACTAAAATTTAATTTGAAATGTTAACTTCCGGTTTTCTATAAGAAAAAAAATGAATTTCTGGTTTAAATTTTATGAATCAAAAGGACATCTAATTTACTATATATTCCACCATTGAAATTATTTTTTTACTGTTCAATTTAATTTATCAGTGTTTTTTAAGAAAACTCTTACCCATAGCATTCCGAAACTTTAAAAACCCATAACTCCAATACCAGACCTTAAAATTCAAAATTCTTCTGGATTTAGATTAAGAACAAAAAGAAGTTTACATAAACCAAAGATGAACCAATTTCAAGACCCACCACTTTTTTCGTTGTCCGTTTCAAGTGAAATGCCCCATATGTGTCAATTCGATGCAAAAAATGTTGATTTGATATGATAGAAATATGTAGGTACCTATAGTTTTGATATTTTTAACGTTGGACGACTTTTGCCACAAAAAATATCAATTCTAGTAGGTACTAGTGATATTTCTTGAAATTCGGAGAAAATTCCCTTCCGACCGGATACTATGATACGGCTATTGACCTTTGACTATTTGTATTCTGGTATTAAATTTAAAGTTTATTTCCGAAATGAATTTTGAAAGATACAATATATTCTTTTTCAATTTCAAGGGGAAAAATGAATGTTGTCTTTTTTTATCTTCATCTTCAACTTCTAATAAGTTGTTGTATGTATAAAATCCCTCAAGACAGTGAGAGCAAACTATGCTCAGCTGATGCAATTTTTCCATGATCGTATCGGTATCAGCCAGAACGTCAGGTTTTTATGAATACATGGAGTCTTTTAAATGCATTTTCTATTTGACATTAATCATTGAGATTTTCGACCGAATTGAAATCTTAAATAAAGATTTGCAGAAGTCGGATCTCAGCGTTGTGGAATCGCTTCAAAAAGTAGAAGCTGTTATTAATGTCCTGGGCGTTTCCCATGATTCAAAATTTGAAAAAAATCCATAGCAGCGATTGTTGATGATCTTTGATCTTGAAATTGAAAAACCCCAAATTCCATGTCAGCGAAAACCCCAAAAACGTATCGATTAAAATACCTACCTCAGAAAATTATAAATTCAAAACACCGAAATATTTTTACAGAAAATCATTTTTTGAAACATTTAATCAGCTATTATCATCACTAAATGCAAGATTCATAAATGATTCTTTTCGTTTCTTCAAACTACTTGAACGATTCGCTGAAGGTCAACAAGTACCTACATGTCGATGATATAATAAGGTTCTACAAAGTGACTTTGATAAACAAAGGCTTATTAGTGATAGGGTGAGTGGCAGAAGTGATAGGGAGCAAGCAATAAATTTCAGCTGATTTTTTGGAAAAATACGAATGGAGTCGAGATATTATTCCCGAGTTTTTACGGTTCGTCCGGTTGGTAATCACAATCCCAGGGTCATCTTGCTCAAATGAGCGAAGATTCTTCGTAGTTTAAAATCATAGCTTAGGTCAAAAATGCTGCAGGATCAGCTCAACAAAACTACTTATTGCATGTTTATTTCGCCCTGTAGGAAAATCTTAATTTGGACGAAGTACAGTTTTCGCTTTAAAAAACTATTGTTTAATCAAAAGAATAAATATCAAAAACTTAAAATGAAAAAAATGTTGACTTTTTTTATTAGTGAATATAAGCTTTTAAATCTTACACCAACTACCCACTCGAGCTGTACTGTCAGGCCTGGTCTCAAATAATTTAATGTCCACTTTGTATTTGTAAAAAAAAAAAAAATTATATTTCCGATCGGAATAAAAAACCATAACTTTTTTATGTGGAAAAATATTTTAAAAACCACTATTTTTATTAGGCAACCTTCGCCTTCTTCAACCTTCCTAGGACTACTCCTTCTTTTCGGTTAGTTCGCAGAACTAACATAATCAAACATCGGTCGCAGAGTTGCCAGAACTCATGCGATACGATACAGTTCCGGCGAAAACCTGCGGTTTTCCACCCTTTCGCATTTTATTTACATCACCTTTTATACATTTAATAAATATACCAAATAAATAATGAATATACAGGGTGAGTCATGAGCAATGCGACAAAATGCTAGGGCGTGTAGGTTGCGTTGAGACAAGAAAAAAATCGTATAGGAGGGGGGGTCTATTCCCCTTAGTTTAGCCGGGAGGGGCAATTTTCGAAAAAACTGACTTAAAATGGGGAAAAAATTATTTAAAATCAACGGCTTCATTCACAATGCTGTGCAATACGTTTTTGAAAAGCCAATAACTTTTTCTTTCATTCTGTGTTTAAATAAATCTATTTTAAGAAATAGTTTTTGAAATATTAATTTTCAAAGTCAAAATTTTGAAAAAAAAAAATTGAAAAAAAAATTTCAAATTCATTTTTTTCAAAATTTTACGTAATTAAGTGCTAATTTTAATTTCAAAATTCAATGCTGTTATTAATTTTAAGTCAAAATAAGAAAACCGGATGCAAAAATTTTATGTCGTTCTCATGAAATTAGAAAAAAAAAACCAAAACCACTTTTTTCTAAGAAAAACATTTATTTTTATTGTAACGAAGCAATTTATTTATTTATTTAGCATTAATCTTAGTTTTTTTACTTTTTTTTTTAATTGGAGTTTTATGAGAACGTAATAAAATTAAATAGTATTGGAATAACCCTGGATTAATATTATTTTCATTGATAACTTCTGAAAACTGACCTGTTAATATTTTTGCCTTGGCCTGCCCGCAGCCCATGGGTTCTACCTGTAATGGGGACAATAGGGACAATAAAACCGCATTTTTTTTAATGAAAAAAAAAGAAAATTGCAACGCAAGATAAATAAAAGGCATTGCAGTTTTGCTTAGTAATTATTTCCAATTTGAATATTAACTCATTAACACGTAACGATGTCAAGCTCATACACCCGAGAAGAATTAACGGACATGCATTTCTGCTACGGTTTAGCTAATGGTCGAAGTCGTGAAGCCGAAAGACTGTACGCTGAAAGATATCCCGATAGGAGGTGTCCCCATCATAGCACGTTTCCAAGAATCCACCGACGTCTAAGAGATCATGGAGTGCGAAAGGCCAGTTTCTGATGAGTCAAGAATCTTAGATGAAAGAATTCTGGATTTAGTCCGAAATAATCCCTCCGTCAGTACAAGAAGGATATCCACTATGCTTGGAGTGTCCCAATCTAGAGCATGTCGAGTACTTCGGGCGGATAATTTACACCCGTACCACTTTACGCCTGTTCAGGAACTCACCTCAAACGACAAGTTATTAAGAACGGAATTTTGTAGAACATTACTACTTAGAAATGAAACCGAACAAAACTATGTATTTTAGAAGAATATTCTGGACGGATGAAGCACAGTTTACTAGGGATGGGGTTACTAACTTCCACAATTTACATTATTGGAGTAGCGCCAATCCACACAAAAAAAAAAAAAAAACAAATCACAACACCGCTTTAGTTGTAATGTTTGGCTTGGTATTGTTGGACACACTGTGATCGGGCCCCGGTTTTTGAATTCCATTATTAATGGAGAATCATACCTGCAATTCCTACGAGACCTTTTACCCGATTTATTAGACAGCGTTCCATTGGTTATAGCAGATACTTTAATCTACCAACACACTACAGCTTAAAGGTGAGAAACTGGCTGGATGATCATTTTAGTAGCCGTTGGATGTTGGATCGGATGAAGAGGCCCCACGGAATGGCCGCCTAGGTCACCAGATTTAACTCCCCTAGATTTCTATGCATGGGGATTTATGAAGAATTATGTTTACGAAGTGGAAATAGTATCATTGGAACAACTGAAGGAACGAATTGAAGTCGCTGGAGTCAAATTGCAGGAAAATTTGTCAAGCATAAACTTATGTGAAGCCATTACAAGGAGATATAATCTATGCCTTCTAAACAATGGAGATCATATCGAGAATTTTTTATAAGTACTTCCAATAAAAAACATAGTAAAAATAAAAGGAATAAAAAAAACTAAAAAAACTAAGATTAATGCTTCTTAAATTGCTTCGTTACAATAAAAATAAATGTTTTTCTTAGAAAAAAGTGGTTTTGGTTTTTTTTTTCTAATTTCTTGAGAACGACATAAAATTTTTGCATCCGGTTTTCTTATTTTGACTTAAAATTAATAACAGCATTGAATTTTGAAATTAAAATTAGCACTTAATTACGTAAAATTTTGAAAAAAATGAATTTGAAATTTTTTTTTCAATTTTTTTTTTTAATTTTGACTTTGAAAATTAATATTTCAAAAACTATTTCTTAAAATAGATTACTTTAAGCACAGAATGAAAGAAAAAGTTATTGGCTTTTCAAAAACGTATCGCACAGCATTGTGAATGAAGCCGTTGATTTTAAATAATTTTTTTCCTATTTTAAGTCAGTTTTTTCGAAAATTGCCCCTCCCGGCTAAACGGAGGGGAATAGACCCCCCCTCCCATACGATTTTTTTCTTGTCTCAACGCAACCTACACGCCAACCTACATGGCAGGATGAAGATCTTCTGTACCGGCCTCGTTAGTTGATTAGTCGCCTTCTGGATGACCACACTTCGCACTAGTCCATCTCTACTGGGTATCAACCTTACCATACGCCCCATCGCCCATGCTGAAGGTGGGAAGTTCTCACTTTTTATAACACACAGCTGTCCTTCTTTCGGTCCGTGCTTCTCTTTACGCCATTTCTTTCTTTCATACAAAGTGGAGAGATACTCCTCCTTCCATCTGACCCAAAAGTGGGCAAGCATCATCTTTCGTTCCTTCCATAACCTTACGCCTTTCGTATTCGGCAACTCATTGGTTGCGAATGGTAACGGTAGTACCAGTGGTTCACCTACCAGAAAGTGTCCCGGCGTTAACGCCTGTAAGTCATTCGGATCATCACTCAATGGGTGTAATGGCCTTGAGTTCAAAATGGCTTCTATTCCAGTGAGCTGTGTCATAAACTGCTCGTAAGCCAATACCTTCGCACCAACAATTCTCGTCAAATGATATTTCATGGATTTGACTGCTGCTCCATATATACCACCCTGGTGTGGTGCCGCAGGAGTCATACATTTTCATTCCGTCCCTTTCAAACACAAGTGTTGAAAAGTTTCCTTCACGAGCCAACGCTCTTTTGCCTTCCTCAGTTCTTTCGCTGATCCAACAAAGGCAGTGCCGTTGTCACTATATAATTTTTCACACCTTCCCCTTCGTGCTATGAATCTTTCGAAACAAGCCATAAATGCAATTGATGAAAGGTTTGACACTCAATATGTACTGCTCTCGTTTCGAGACAAACAAAGACAGAAACCCAACACTTCTGTCGTATTATTTGCTCACCTTCTCTATCGATCATTTTTATTTCAAATGGACCTGCATAATCTACTCCTGTATGCAGAAAAGCCTTTCTGGGAGTTACTCTTTCCGATGGCAGATCAGCCATCAACTGCATTTCAAACCGATGGTTATATCTCACGCAAACTAGACATTTGTGTAGAAAATTTCATAACTTACTTCGAACCTTCGGAATCCAGAATACGACAGAGATTGTATTGCATCATGACCTGCACCGCTCCGTGTTTTGTTGCTCTGTGAGCACTATCCATAATCAACCAAGCTAACCGAGAACCACTCGGTATAATAGCTGGATGCCTTCTCTCGAACTCCGCTCTTTCTAATCTTCCTCCAACTCTTAGGATCTTTTTGTCATCCATAATTGGTTTCAATGACAAAATCTTGCTATTGTCCGGTAGACATTTGCTCTTTCCCATAAAAGAAATTTCCTTTTTAAAACATTTCTCTTGTTCCTTTCGTAGTAGATAATCCATAGCTTCCGTCTTCTCTTCAGAAGTCGGTTGATCAAAAACGCCTATACCTTCTGTACCTTTTCTTCTTTCCAATTGACGTTCCGAACATCTCTTTCTCTTTCCTTCCCTTCTCTCATCTTCTTTCCTTCACTTTGCCTTTGCTCTAGTTGCATTAACAAAACGAAATATAAATGTGAACTGATCCTTCTCTTATAACCATTTGATACCAAGTATCGAAGCCTTCTCATCATCTTGAAACAACATTGATTCTTTCTCTTCATAATTCATGTCCTTCACTAGAGCTCTGGAATTAGACTTCCATTTTCTTAGCTCAAAGCCTGTTTCCTTCAATATATAATCTATCTCTTTCGATAATTCTATCGCCTTCTCTACGGAGTCAACACTTGTGGTGCAGTCATCCATATAAAATCTTCCCTTATTGCCTTTGCAGCATATGGGAATTCCATCTCTTTCTCCTTCGCGCACTGAATCAGTGCTCGTACAGCATTATAAGATGACGATATCATACCATAGGTGACTATTGTAACCAATATTCCTTCAATATTTCGTTTGGATTTTCCCTCCAAAATATTCTTTGGAGATCCCATTGTTCTTTCGCAACCTTCACCATCCGAAACATCATCTTTATATCTGCACTGATAGCAATACGATGCCTTCTAAACCGCATTAAGATTTCATGTAAATCCTTTTGCAGTTTCTCTCTCAACATTTGTACCTCATAGAGCAAGACACCCTTCATCGTCTTGCAGCTAGCATCAAATATCACTCTAAATTTTTTCGATACGCAATGATGTGGTATATGATAAATAATATCTCCATGAGACATAACAGTCACTGGTTTCATATGTCCCAAGCCTTCATATTCCCTCATAAAGTCTATAAACTTTTCCTTCAGATCTCTATCTCCTTCTAGTTTTCTTTCCAAAGCCAGAAACCTACGCTTAGCAATAAGCTCTAAGCTTCCAATGCCTTCTTTTGATTCCTTCAGAGGAATCGTAACCATAAACCTTACAGAATCATCACTTGAAAACGTATTGATGAAATTCTGTTCTACCTTCTGTTGCTCTTTCGACCTGCACGGTGATAAATTAATATCATCTAACTGCCATAATCGCCTAAGCGCATCATGCCATTGGTTATTATCCATGCACACGACATGTAATCCCTGCTCATTGTCCTTCACATTTATTTCCCCTTCATAATTACCAAGAATGATCTTTCCAAAAATTGTTTCTATGCAGAGCGTACCGCAAGTGTGACGTCCTAAGACTGAAACAAATGCTTCTGCAATAGCCTTGCATCCGAATAATAGATCCACTGGACCTGCCTTCCAGTATTCAGGATCAGCCAATGGCCGACCTGATACTTCCATCCTTACCATCTCTAAATTGTGTGTAGGTACCATCGATTGCCATTTGCATTCTCTTGGTAGCACACAAAAATTTTGTTCTATTAAATCTTGTGATTCAGATCATGGACTAACCTTCAAAATTACCTTATGTTTGATGTGAAACGGCTCACCCGAAACACCAATTAACCTTCTACTCATCGGTACCTTTGGTAGCGATAACATTTGCTGTAATCTGTAGCTTATCAATTTCGGTTGTGCCCCTGTGTCTAAGAGGGCACGGATGGGACCGTACTTCCTTCTATTCAACTCAATTCTCATCTGAGCTGTTGGCATCAAGCTGAAACCATTATCTAAACTACAATCAAGAGAAGTTAAATAATTTCTATTTTTATTTTATTCTTGAAATCGTTCCAAGATGCCTTCCCTTCGCAATCTGATTCGACTTCCTTCATGTTGCCATCGCTCGTTCTTTCGCCTTCTAGCCGAGAGCGTTTCTCGGGTGACGGTAGTTGTCAATTCGAGCTGCTTCTGTTTTTGCAGTTACCTTCCTGTTTGCTTGTCCGCTTCCTTCCCTTCTCCTGCACGTGCATTAATTTTGCCTCTACCTTCCCGAACTCCTTCATAGGGCAAAGCAAAGGATGCTGTTGTGAAGTGGCTTGCCAGGGCATCTCATACATGGACTCTGATAGCTTGCCTTTGCAGTGTGCCCCATCTTCAAACAGTTGGAACATAACTGCTTTTCCTTCACGAAGTCTTGCCTCAGATTTAGTGCCAAGAAGTCATTGCATTCCCAAACTGGATGCCCTATCGTTTTGCATGAATATATGACCGCTTCTTTGCTGTCGCACCTTCCAACTTCCTTGCTGCATGACCACTGGTTCCTGCAGGCCCATACCTGTTGACATTCACTCTGGGTGCAAATGTCTGCATATCCTTCCTGCGATTGTTCATCGCACTTTCCAAAGCTTCAGCTCGCTTGTCCAAAAATATGCTAAATTCTTTCGCTGTCGGGTGTTGGACATCTTCTGCAAATCTGCAGCCTTCGTCTCGCCTTCCAGGTTTGGCAACCTAAAGAAATGCCGAAGCAGTTCGCGGCATGTCGCGTATTTCTTACAATAGATTTCATTTAACCTTTTCCATACCTCGCAGTAATTCTGCTCCGTCAATTGCCATTCACCAAGCGTTTTGATTGTCCTTCCCGTCAATGATTTCTTTAGATATGCAAACTTGCAGGCTAGCGATATCTTTTCGTTGTCGTACACAGCGGCAACGAATCTATCGTGGAACCCTTGCCATCTCGTGAAACTTCCATCAAAGTTACCCCACGTATTTTTGACGTCATGCTGGGCGAACGGGAGGCTGACGTTAACCGCAATGTGCTGGGTTTCCTTCTCGGCTGCAGTTGGTGTCAACTGTATCACCTTCCTTCGTAATGCGGTAGATGCTCTGAAGAATTTCTCTTCAGCTTCCGCAGCCTTCCTCTCCATCTCTTTAATAATTAGTATGTCGTTCTGTTGCGCTATGTATCCTTCAGGAATCCTGAGATGCTCCCAGGCTTCCTTCAGAGCTTCCATCCTAGTTTGGACAGTATTCTTTCAATGACATGTATCTCTCTTTCGAAAAGATACTGGTGGTTTACCCCTTCGTTTGTCATTTTCCATGATTAAATTTTATTTATTTCAGAATTGTTCTTTCTGAATGCCATAGTAAAATCTTAAATAATTGGCAGTAGGTACTTATGAATGTATGTATAAACAATACATATAAGTAGTAAATAAATAAAAGGTTTTGTGTGCATGCCATGCTGTGTTTTTTTTTTTTAAATAAAATACCAAGTACCCCTACACCTAAGGTAAAATGTGAATAATAAAAGGAATATAAATGATATTTGAGTGTGTTTGTTTTTGATTTGCAATTGTCTTTAAATTGAACAAATCGAATAAAATTTCCTTCCGTCGATATTTATTCTATTCTGAATCCAAAATTTCCAAATCATTCCTTACCATCCTTTCCCCTTTCGTTTAATTGTTATTTTGTAAACATATTTATTCTTTCTTTCCTTCGTTCTTTCTTTTTGTTGATTTTAATCCATTCCATTTAAGCAATTCTATCGACCTTCGATGTAAATGATCTTCACAATATCATGTGAACAAAATTAAATTTGGTAAAAGAAATTTCAAAACGGTTTTTTCTTCCACCTTCAACTCACAAATAAATTTATTGTATATCTTTCGATAACCTTCTAATTTTTATTATTATTTTTTGGATTCAGAACAACAATGAAAATATGGATTGAAATTCCATCGACACATTCGTTTTTTTTTTCCTGCTTTCTTTTTTTAACTCACTCGATTTTGAATTAAATCACCCCTATTACCGAAGTCGTAAACGACATCAAAATATACGACACGACTAGGTTCGTATTCCATTTGTCGTTTTCAATGTTTGTCACTCGTTTCGTTGTCGTGTGTAAATGTCAAACGTCGTTAAAAGGTTTCATTCTGCATTCTGTAGGTCGAAAGAAAGCGACATAAATAAAAAATACGACGGTATCTCTCGATCAAAAATTTGTTAACGACAGAAGGATGGAAAATCGCAAAACAGTAAATGTGAATAATAAAAGGAATATAAACGATATTTGAGTGTGTTGGTTTTTGATTTGCAATTGTCTTTAAATTGAACAAATTGAATAAAATTTCCTTCCGTCGATGTTTATTCTATTCTGAATCCAAAATTTCCAAATCATTCCTTACCATCCTTTCCCCTTTCGTTTAATTGTTATTTTGTAAACATATTTATTCTTTCTTTCCTTCGTTCATTCTTTTTGTTGATTTAAATCCATTCCATTTAAGCAATTCTATCGACCTTCGATGTAAATGATCTTCAAAATATCATGTGAACAAAATTCAATTTGGTTAAAGAAATTTCAAAACGGTTTTTTCTTCCACCTTCAACTCACAAATAAATTTATTGTATATCTTTCGATAACCTTCTAATTTTTATTATTATTTTTTGGATTCAGAACAACAATGAAAATATGGATTGAAATTCCATCGACACATTCGTTTTTTTTCCTGCTTTCTTTTTTTAACTCACTGGATTTTGAATTAAATCACCCCTATTACCGAAGTCGTAAACGACATCAAAATATACGACACGACTAGGTTCGTATTCCATTTGTCGTTTTCAATGTTTGTCACTCGTTTCGTTGTCGTGTGTAAATGTCAAACGTCGTTAAAAGGTTTCATTCTGCATTCTGTAGGTCGAAAGAAAGCGACATAAATAAAAAATACGACGGTATCTCTCGATCAAAAATTTGTTGACGACAGAAGGATGGAAAATCGCAAAACAGTAAATTCTTTTGTTAATTTATTTTATAAAATTTATTGTTATGCTCCAAACAAAAAAAAAAATATTTGTTTACTTTCTCAGTTGAAGTTAACAAACCAACATCAATTTCTGACTATTGGTTGAGCTAATCCCAAATTGAAGTCGTTTCCAGCACCATGTTGGTAACTTCCCTCCGCTAGAATTCTTAACGTAACTGTGAACCTCAATATTATTGAAATTGATGATGAACGATGTCGGTCGAATGGTCATCTTGTCACTAATTTGATCCAACACATACTTAAATGCTCCCTTGGATAATCTAAAATACTGTTTAAATCTGTTAAATTACACAAAAGTTTCTTATAAAAGCTAAAATTGAATTAAATATGTAAACTCACTTCGAATCGGGCAAGACAAATGGATTTGAGTTTTTTTTTTATGTGTGTCCTTTTTATAATTAATTGTGCACTTTCAAAATTTTGCATTGCTTCTTCTTCATCCTCATCACTTTCGGAACTTGTGTTATAAAACATTTCTACACTTATCATTTTAATAACTTTTATTTAATTAATTATAATTTCATTAAACCGCGATTATTATTTTTAACTTTGAACCTGATGATCTTTTATTTTAGAGTTTATTTCAATTTCATTTGGTTTTGACAGATACTTTATTACTTTTTCGTATCGTATCGTATAAAAATCTGCTACATATTCGTGGCGTCGAAAAAGTTATGGAATGCCATTTGAAAAACGACACGACGGAGAAAACGAGAGTCGTCGAAAAAACGAGACGACTTCGGTAATTGGGGTGAATACTAGGGTGGGTCATTTTTTTCAATTCGCGAATTTCGGGTTGTAATAGCAATACAAATTGGTTATTTGGGGTCCTTATGACGTATACCAAGAATTTATTAAATCAATCTAAAGTAACTGCCTCCAATTTGCATTCAAAAATTTGATGAATTCATTATTTTTGGTAACTGCAAGTAGGTACATTTAAATTTTTATTTAAGTTTTATTTTTTCAATTTTCAAATAACAAAGCAGGCATTGACTTTTTATTTCTTATAATATATTATTTGTAATAAATTTTCAAAAAAAAAATCAGAGCAGGCGGCACTCAAATAATTTTTTTGAGTAAATTTCATGATTTCTCAGTTTTATCTTGATTTTTGCGAATAATAGATATTAATGTGCTCGTTTGCGTAATTTATTTATCGCGATGGAACGTACAAGAAACGAATTGAAATGTCCTTTATTTGGTGAAACATGTGATCTTAAAAGCAATATGCTTCCTACTTATGAAGAAATTATGAAGTGTTACGAGTGGATAAGACACAATTTAAAAACAAACAAGAAAGAACCAACTTTCAGAGAAATTAGTGATATTGTGGGTGAAAAAGTGGAAAATATTTGGAAACAAGCATCACTTCCGATTAATTCACATACAAGAATGCTGCAAATGCTTAAATGTTACCATGGTAAGTGCAAACAGCTACTTAAATTTCACCCAACAATACCAAAAAAGAAGGTTGAAGTATTTATTGCTTCAAGTAAGGCCTTGTTCGATATTTTGTCCTGTAAGTGTTCCGATTTTTCTAAATGTACTTGCCCAAGAGAAAGAAAAGTGCCTTCTCATGAACAACAATTTCAAATTGATCAAAGAACAACAAGAAAAATGATAATTGGAAACACAGACGTCCCAACAACAAGGAAAATTCAGAGTAGTCTGAAAAGAAAGCTCAACAGAGAAAAGACAACAAATTGTCCAAGGGAAACGGTCACAAATGTGTTCCCAAATTCTTCTACTCCTCCTCCTCATTACAGCTCATTCGACGAATCCACCAGTTCACTTGAAGATACTGATAAAGAAGATTTGCCTAGCGTAGCTGCTGTAAAGAAAAAGAAAACAAAGCCGTCGGTTAACTACTCCGCATTGTCTCAAACATGTGACCGATATGGCGTGTCAGACAGAGCGGCAGCCGCAATCGCCTCCGTTATCTTACAAGAATCTGAATTGCCTATTATTGACAAAAGTAAACTTAGAAGGGAACGAAAAAAAGCAAGAGAAAATGTTCAAAAGAAAGATGCGGTTTCGGAAATCAGTGCATTGTATTTCGATGGTCGAAAAGACAAAACCTTGATGAACAAAAAAATTAATGATAAATATTATCGTTCGGTAATACTTGAAGAGCACATTTCTTTAATTAGCGAACCAGACTCAAAATACTTGGGTTATATTGCTCCAACAACAGGCACGGCTAAGTGCATTGAGCAAGAGATAACAAACTATTTTGTGACTGAAAATATATCATTAGAAAATTTAATGGCTATTGGATGCGATGGTACAAATATCAATGTCGGAAAATTTGGAGGAATTATCCGTCTACTAGAAAAATCGTTAAACAGACCATTGCAGTGGATTGTTTGTATGCTGTATATGAATGAACTTCCATTTCGTCATCTCTTCGCTCATGTTGATGGTATGACTTCAGGCCCAAAAACATTTTCAGGTGTTATTGGAAAAAAATTGGAAAATTGTGAAGAAGAGACCGTGGTGGACTTCAAAAATATACCAGGCGTCCCCCTACCGGAGATAGACACAAAAAATCTTAGCTCTGACCAACTTTACTTGTATCGAATTGTATCGGCGGTTATGACTGGCAGCTGCCCAAAAGACCTTGCCAACAAATCTCCTGGGAAAATGTCTCATGCTAGGTGGCTCACACGAGCTAATCGAGTTCTTCGTCTCTACATTTCAACAACAGATCCTGATGAAAAACTTACAACATTGGCAACTTATATTGTCAAAGTGTACTCTCCAACTTGGTTCTGCATTAAAAACCACCCAACTTGCAAAGATGGAGCTCGGCATTTTTGGCACTTAATTTCGACATCTCGCTACCTTACCTTCGACTTAAAAGCTGTAATTGATCCAGTAATAAATCGTAACAGTTTTTTTGCACATCCTGAAAATTTACTACTGGCAATGTTAACGGACTCAAGCAAATCCATCAGGGAGTTGGCTCTGCGTCGTATTTTGAAAGCCCGTACTATAAAAAATCAGCAACTCAGAGTTTTTGAAGTCCCAAAAATTAAAATGGATGCCAAAGTCTACTACGACCTAATTGACTGGCAAAAGGATATTTTTGAACCACCTCTGCTGAAAAGCGTTTCAACTGAAGAGCTTAAATTCCATATTGCTCAAGAAGAAAACGAAATAAGTTTTTTGAAATTACCATGTCACACTCAGGCAGTGGAGAGGGCAGTTAAAACCGTGACGGAAGCTTCAGCAACCTTATGCACAATATCAGCACGCGAAGGATTTATAAAATCCAAGCTTTTATCTCGAAAATTGATGCCAAAATTCGACAGCAAAAAAGATTTTCGAGTTATATAAAATCCATTGTTCGTAAAAAAAATATTTTAATAAATTACCTAAACATAATACAAAAAAAAATCAGTTTTGTTGTATTTTCTTAAGAAAAAAAAATATTCGTTACTCAGAAAACTACTATGCACTTGAACTTTTTTTTTCCATAAAGCCACTTTTAATACCTATTACGATCGTCGAAAAGTAACAAAAAAAATTTTCATAGAAAAGTGACCCACCCTAGTGAATACCTTCCGCTTGCAAGCATTTTTAATGTGTAGGTCACTCATATTTTTGCACCTACACTTCCCCTTCGTATACTAACTTCGAGTATATCTTTCGCCTTCCACCTTTTTCTCTCAAACAACACTCGATTGCACGTCTGCATCTGCATCCGAGTGCTGTTATTGTTTTTTTCTTTATATTTTGCGAGCAATCGCACCATTTGCTTTTACATTTATTGCACTCAGACATTTGTCTCTTGAGTGTTTCTTTCGCCTTCCGCCTTCCAGATATGGTAGTTCACGTATTTGTATTTGACTGCCGCTTCTACTTTCGCCCGCCATCGTAAATAACACACACTCAAATAAAGATATCCACTTGACGATGAGAAAAAGGAATAAAAGCGTCGCACAAGTAGATACCTACCTAATGGGAAAGAAAGGACTGAACATACGCACCATATATATATATATATATATTACCCCTAACGCACAGCAATAGCACAATTATTTATGAATTGAATTAACACTTATTATTAGACTTTAATATTTTATTAAACCTTTGTGGACTGTATATTTACCTTCTGAAAAATAAAGAATTATTTATATTCTGTAATTGTCTTTCGCCTTATAAATTCTATGTTGTTTGTTTGTTATTTTTTTTTAATTCTATCGATTTTATCGCATCAGTCGCGTTGGCTGTATTACAAGCACTAACTCGAATTTCAATCCGAATCAGTTTCTTGCCATAGCGCGCGGCTTGTGTGGAGATTTTTCATTATGTGTCTCTCGTCTCTCGTTATTTTGTCCTTATCTGTTTCTTTCGATTTTTTTGCGTGTTGTTGCTAAATGTATGTTAACAAGAAGAGGGAAATCTTCTCGAATGTTCTTTCGTCAATTAATCTTGCGCTTCACTTGGAAGCGTATATGGGCAAATTCCTAAACCCAAAACTTGCGCAAATTATGCTAAACAAACATTTCAAAGATGCAAACGCAAACATCCCTGCTAAGCAGATTGTCCCTAAATAAAGTAGATTTTATTTTTATGCGCAAATGCAAATGTATTTGTGCAAAATTCAAAAGTATCTTGCGCACTTCACTTGCTTTTGGTTTTGACATTTCAACTGCATGCTTCATTTGCTTTGTATGTGGTTTGCTTTGCAAATGTTGAGTTTAGGAATTTTCCCGATTATATTATTACCATCTTTCATGTACCTATGCCAATCTAATCTAGGTCTTTCGTTCGACTTGTTTGGTATTGTATTTACAATACGTGTCTTGTGTTTGAAAAAGAAAGGAATATCGAGATATATTCCATTTGCAGCAAAGCGTTTTTTCGTCTATAAGTATATGCAGTATATATACAGTACATAATGTCTTGTGGTTTGCAACGTTTGTCACGTAGGCAAGCCAAATCTTTCGTCAGTGGACCGTTATACTTTCCGATTTTTTGAATCACATGTTAAATTTAAATTACTCTTACCAAATACTTGTTCCTCATGAAAATGCTTACTTTTTGCAAGACTTTTTTACCTTCCTCTGAAATCTTTCCTCCACTCCGTATATTATGCCCTTCTGTAGGTATTCTTATTTCCATCGCACATACAATTATTATTTTATTTATTGTTTCTATTTCACGTTTTTATGTTTAAATTACCATCGTACCTTCCCGTCACTACTACAATCCGGCTCGATATAGAGCAAATGTAGCTCAGTACAAAACCAATTAAAACCCAAAATCTTCAAATTATATTTCCGATCGCCGATCGGAATAAAAAACCATAACTTTTTTATGTGGAAGAATATAAAAAAAACCACTATCTTTATTGGACAACCTTCACCTTCTTCAACCTTCCTATTTTCCTAAGACTACTCCTTCCTTTCGGTTAGTTCGCAGAACAGACCGATTCTTCATTAAAAACCCAAATGTGTTTACAATATAATCCAAGGAGTTCCCGTTTCTAACACTTTTCTAACAAAAATTATGATTTTTTTTTCCTAATTAGAGCATTTTTTCATGAATTTCGGTAAGCAACCCTGACATGCTGGGATATTTTAGGAGTTACAGCTCATTTATCGATTTCAGCAGATAGACCAAATGTGTTTACAATATAATCCAAGGAATTCCCGTTTCTAACACTTTTCTAACTAAAATTATGATTTTTTTTCCTAATTAGAGCATTTTTTCACGAATTTCGGTAAACGACCCTGATATGCTGTGAGTTTTTTTAGGAGTTCCAGCTCATTTATCAATTTCAGCAGATAGACAAAATGTGTTTACAATACAATCCAAGGAGTTCCCGTTTCTAACAGTTTTCTAACAAAAATTATGATTATTTTCCTAATTAGAGAATTTTTTCACGAATTTCGGTAAACGACCCTGATATGCTGGGTTCATTCCAGCCTTAATTTGTAGATTGCCTTACTGGCTACGTATTTTCGTAAGAAATCAGTGGTTATACCTGTAGTCAAAATTTGTTTGATTCGTTTATCAAACGAATTTCGACCACATATATGCCACTGATTTCATATACGTAAGTAAGTGAGTAAGTAAGATTGAGCCTCATATTGCAAAAAAACCTCATTACCTAAAATAAATTTCTTTTTTATAAACCAATGAGGGAGGATATTTTGAGTTAAGAGACTTTTAAACTTAATAGCGCCTTAGTCTTAAATCTTAAAATTTATTTTTCCCACATAATTGTTTAGATTTTAACTTAATAACTGTTTCATGCTTAGTACCTTTTTCTTAGTTAGGTACCTATACATAGGTACATGCACTTTACTTCTTTCAAATTTATTTGTTTATTTTCTCAGTTGAAGTTAACAAACCAAAATCAATTTCTGACTATTGGTTGAGCTAATCCCAAATTGAAGTCGTTTCCAGCACCATGTTGGTAACTTCCCTCCGCTAGAATTCTTAACGTACCTAACTGTGAACCTCAATATTATTGAAATTGATGATGAACGTTGTCGGTCGAATGGTCATCTTGTCACTAATTTGATCCAACACATACTTAAATGCTCCCTTGGATAATCTAAAATACTGTTTAAATCTGTTAAATTACACAAAAGTTTCTTATAAAAGCTAAAATTGAATTAAATATGTAAACTCACTTCGAATCGGGCACGACAAATGGATTTGAGTGTTTTCTTATGTGTGTCCTTTTTATAATTAATTGTGCACTTTCAAAATTTTGCATTGCTTCTTCTTCATCCTCATCACTTTCGGAACTTGTGTTATAAAACATTTCTACACTTATCATTTTAATAACTTTTATTTAATTAATTATAATTTCATTAAACCGCGATTATTATTTTTAACTTTGAACCTGATGATCTTTTATTTTAGAGTTTATTTCAATTTCATTTGGTTTTGACAGATACTTTATTACTTTTTCGTATCGTATCGTATAAAAATCTGCTACATATTCGTGGCGTCGAAAAAGTTATGGAATGCCATTTGAAAAACGACACGACGGAGAAAACGAGAGTCGTCGAAAAAACGAGACGACTTCGGTAATTGGGGTGAATACCTTCCGCTTGCAAGCATTTTTAATGTGTAGGTCACTCATATTTTTGCACCTACACTTCCCCTTCGTATACTAACTTCGAGTATATCTTTCGCCTTCCACCTTTTTCTCTCAAACAACACTCGATTGCACGTCTGCATCTGCATCCGAGTGCTGTTATTGTTTTTTTCTTTATATTTTGCGAGCAATCGCACCATTCGCTTTTACATTTATTGCACTCAGACATTTGTCTCTTGAGTGTTTCTTTCGCCTTCCGCCTTCCAGATATGGTAGTTCACGTATTTGTATTTGACTGCCGCTTCTACTTTCGCCCGCCATCGTAAATAACACACACTCAAATAAAGATATCCACTTGACGATGAGAAAAAGGAATAAAAGCGTCGCACAAGTAGATACCTGCCTAATGGGAAAGAAAGGACTGAACATACGCACCATATATATATATATATATATATATTACCCCTAACGCACAGCAATAGCACAATTATTTATGAATCGAATTAACACTTATTAGACTTTAATATTTTATTAAACCTTTGTGGACTGTATATTTACCTTCTGAAAAATAAAGAATTATTTATAATTCTGTAATTGTCTTTCGCCTTATAAATTCTATGTTGTTTGTTTATTTTTTTTTTTTAATTCTATCGATTTTATCGCATCAGTCGCGTTGGCTGTATTACAAGCACTGACTCGAATTTTAATCCGAATCAGTTTCTTGCCATAGCGCGCGGCTTGTGTGGAGATTTTTCATTATGTGTCTCTCGTCTCTCGTTATTTTGTCCTTCTCTGTTTCTTTCGATTTTTTTGCGTGTTGTTGCTAAATGTATGTTAACAAGAAGAGGGAAATCTTCTCGAATGTTCTTTCGTCAATTAATCTTGCGCTTCACTTGGAAGCGTATATGGGCAAATTCCTAAACCCAAAACTTGCGCAAATTATGCTAAACAAACATTTCAAAGATGCAAACGCAAACATCCCTGCTAAGCAGATTGTCCCTAAATAAAGTAGATTTTATTTTTATGCGCAAATGCAAATGTATTTGTGCAAATTTCAAAAGTATCTTGCGCAATTCACTTGCTTTTGGTTTTGACATTTCAACTGCATGCTTCATTTGCTTTGTATGTGGTTTGCTTTGCAAATGTTGAGTTTAGGAATTTTCCCGATTATATTATTACCATCTTTCATGTATGCCAATCTAATCTAGGTATTTCGTTCGACTTGTTTGGTATTGTATTTACAATACGTGTCTTGTGTTTGAAAAAGAAAGGAATATCGAGATATATTCCATTTGCAGCAAAGCGTTTTTTCGTCTATAAGTATATGCAGTATATATACAGTACATAATGTCTTGTGGTTTGCAACGTTTGTCACGTAGGCAAGCCAAATCTTTCGTCAGTGGACCGTTATACTTTCCGATTTTTTGAATCACATGTTAAATTTAAATTACTCTTACCAAATACTTGTTCCTCATGAAAATGCTTACTTTTTGCAAGACTTTTTTACCTTCCTCTGAAATCTTTCCTCCACTCCGTATATTATGCCCTTCTGTAGGTATTCTTATTTCCATCGCACATACAATTATTATTTTATTTATTGTTTCTATTTCACGTTTTTATGTTTAAATTACCATCGTACCTTCCCGTCACTACTACAATCCGGCTCGATATAGAGCAAATGTAGCCCAGTACAAAACCAATTAAAACCCAAAACCTTCAAATTATATTTCCGATCGCCGATCGGAATAAAAAACCATAACTTTTTTATGTGGAAGAATATAAAAAAAACCACTATCTTTATTGGACAACCTTCACCTTCTTCAACCTTCCTATTTTCCTAAGACTACTCCTTCCTTTCGGTTAGTTCGCAGAACAGACCGATTCTTCATTAAAAACCCAAATGTGTTTACAATATAATCCAAGGAGTTCCCGTTTCTAACACTTTTCTAACAAAAATTATGATTTTTTTTTCCTAATTAGAGCATTTTTTCATGAATTTCGGTAAGCGACCCTGACATGCTGGGATTTTTTGGGAGTTACAGCTCATTTATCGATTTCAGCAGATAGACCAAATGTGTTTACAATATAATCCAAGGAATTCCCGTTTCTAACACTTTTCTAACTAAAATTATGATTTTTTTTTCCTAATTAGAGCATTTTTTCACGAATTTCGGTAAACGACCCTGATATGCTGTGAGTTTTTTTAGGAGTTCCAGCTCATTTATCAATTTCAGCAGATAGACAAAATGTGTTTACAATACAATCCAAGGAGTTCCCGTTTCTAACAGTTTTCTAACAAAAATTATGATTATTTTCCTAACTAGAGAATTTTTTCACGAATTTCGGTAAACGACCCTGATATGCTGGGTTCATTCCAGCCTTAATTTTTAGATTGCCTTACTGGCTACATATTTTCGTAAGAAATCAGTGGTTATACCTGTAGTCAAAATTTGTTTGATTCGTTTATCAAACGAATTTCGACCACATATATGCCACTGATTTCATATACGTAAGTAAGTGAGTAAGTAAGATTGAGCCTCATATTGCAAAAAAACCTCATTACCTAAAACAAATTTCTTTTTTATAAACCAATGAGGGAGGATATTTTGAGTTAAGAGACTTTTAAACTTAATAGCGCCTTAGTCTTAAATCTTAAAATTTATTTTTCCCACATAATTGTTTAGATTTTAACTTAATAACTGTTTCATGCTTAGTACCTTTTTCTTAGTTAGGTACCTATACATAGGTACATGCACTTTAGGTATTTTTCTTGTATCAATTCATTTAATTAGTAAAATGTAGGTATATCTACCTACCTAAATATGTATATTTAATCATTTTTACTTCCGTTATATAAATACGTTGGCGGTCAGCCATCAGTCGAATAGGGGGAATAAAATGTAGCATACGAAGCTTATTACCTCAAACCAAGGTGACGGAGCGTCTCACCCGAAAGGAGCAGAAAAAATGGGAATTGACACTCCGGGAGTGGGATCCCTGCTGCCACCGGTCCATGATGCCACAGGCCTAGGTGACGGGGCCTCCGCTTCTAACGTCCGTAATTTGACCAATGAAGCGGCGAGGAATATCTTGGTGGGGGGGGGGGGGGGGTTAGTGGACCGAATAGAGAAACTACCACTACTGGCCAGGATAAGTCCGCCTTGACTTCAGCTGCTCAATCCCATGGTGGAGCTGCAGTTCTGAACAAGAACTCCAACTCGGCCAAGAGAACGAGCAAATCAAGGTCAAACCCGTCCAACGAGCGTCGTCGTGCAAGGCGGATCATCGAACTCGCAGCTGGAAAAGCCACGGGGGAGAGAAGTCGCGCTGAGCTCGGCAAACTTAAATGGGCACAAAATATAATGGAGAAGACCAGCCAAGACGCTACGTCGAAGTGCGAAAGGTCTTTCCAAGGGGATAAACCCCACCCCAAGAAGACCAAGGTGGGGGATAGCGTACCATCGACACCTCGTATTGGGAAAGATTTTCTGATGTGGTCAGAGACAGACTCACTGTTGCGGTCATCGACAGGAGCAATCTGGATGGCAACATCTCTGCGGAGCGTTGGGCAGACGTCAGGGCTTACCTCGGGTTCAGGTTTATACCTGTTCTTGAGTCGAACCCGGGACCTCTTCCAAAAGTAAGCGATGGAGGTTGGTATCAAAATAGGGTCAAACTCGTCGTTTGCGAAGACCAGAGATCGTTGCATCTCTATAAGCTCGCTGTGGGTGGCTTGGGTGAGGTATGGCCAGGTGCTAAGCTGGAGGTTGTGGCAAAGGAGGATATCCCTTGCAGGCCAAGAGCTCGCACTCTGATCCCAGCCTTGCACACGTCACCAGAGATGGTTCTCCGACTGATCCAATTCAGTAATCTTTCTCTGCCCACTCAGGACTGGAAAGTCCCAATAATCGAGAAGGAGCCGGTGGGGCGTTATCGTTCAGCCCTCGTTATTTTAAATAAAGAGTCCCTGGATCCTCTGGCTGCAAACGGAGGAGTCATCCAGTACGGTTTTGACAGCCTTGTGCTCAAAATCTATAAAAAAGACGAGGAGATGGCAAGGCTTGCAGGTCATACGGCTGAGTCTGAGATGGAGGAAGTGGGCATATGCACCGCACTTTCAGAAATGGAGGTAGATGCATCATGCCGTTCTTCTTCCTCTCTCTCTGAACAGCCGTCATCTTCGAGAACAGATCCCGAAAAGGGATCGATACCAACCCCAGTGTCCGAAAAGCACACAAAGAAATGCACTGTGTCCGAAGAGGATGCAAATACCCCTTCCAATACGGAGGAGGGTAGGAACGTCGACAGTCTTTCAGACATGGAAACTGACGACGATACGCTTGAGGCCCTTCTTTCTGAGGACGAGTTACTAAACTCTACCTCAGAAACGGAGGACCTTAACGCCACAGTGGTGGAGGTTGGTCGTACTGGTTGTAGCAATGCTGCAGGTGGTACAGATTAACCTCCAACACTCCATAAAGGCTTCGGCCGAACTGCTTCTCCGACTAAGCAAGTCCGGAGAGGACATAGTCCTGATCCAAGAGCCTTGGATTGGAAAATTCTTGGTGAAGGGCCTTGGGACGAAGAATTATTCTCTACTGTATGCGACGGATAAAGGTGAGCCTAGATCCTGTATACCAATAAAGAAAACACTAAAAGTATTTTTACTACCTCATTACAGCGACCGTGATACCACAACCGCTAGACTGCAGACTACCAGCGGTATATACTGGATAACGTCAGCATATCTAGGCCACGATCTTGGGTCGCCACCAGGGGAGACATTGACGAAGATGATCACAGAAGCAGCCCGTCAAAAAATAGACCTCCTAGTTGGAAGTGATGCAAATGCGCATCATACAGTTTGGGGGAGTACGGACATAAATGAAAGAGGTGAGTCACTTTTTGATTTTATACTAAGTACCAGTCTTCTTATTTGCAACATCGGTAACGAACCTACCTTTGTCACTAAAAATCGACAAGAGGTATTGGACATTACCCTTTCTTCTCAAACTATTTACCATCAGATTAGAAATTGGAAGGTATCGAAGGATCATTCGTTCTCAGATCATAAGTACATCCAATTCAGTATCGATGATAAAGGCACAAAACCCACAGGTTTTCGAAATTACAGGAAAACTGATTGGGTGAAATATAGGGAAACGTTCATTACCTGCTATAATTTTCAGGACCAAAACTTCCCTTCCAATACTGATGATCTTGACCTAGAAGTCAACAATCTTACTAAAGCTCTTAACAATACGATGGTTAACTCCTGTCCTCTCACAATAATAAGGAGAAAGAAAAAACCACACTGGTGGAACAAAGAGCTGGAATCACTCAGGAAAGACTGCAGGAAGTCTTTCAACCGAGCTAAACTAACAAGGTACCCATCAGATTGGGACCTGTATAAAGTCTTATTAAAAACGTACAAGAAACAACTACGGAAAAGCAAAAGATCCTCATGGAGGAATTTCTGGAGTAAAATTGAAGACACCTCACAGTCATCAAGACTTAGGAAAATCCTCTCTACTTACCCAACCATGCCGAGCTCCCTAAAAGACTACAACGGTGGTTGGGCTAGCTCATATGAGGAATCATTAAACTTGCTACTAGACACTCATTTTCCTGGTAGCACGGTTTCTATAAGGGACCTGCATCACCGTCCTAACCAGATCTTACATAAGAGTAATGGTCTTATCTCCAAGGACAGACTAATATGGGCAATAAACAGCTTCGATCCATACAAATCACCAGGGCCAGATGGTATCATACCCGCCGAACTACAACACGTCCTTGATATTATCCTGCAAAAACTAGAAATAATAATGGAAAGCTGCATAAGCTTCTCATATATTCCGAAGGCCTGGAGAGAAGCAAAGGTGGTTTTTATTCCCAAAGCGGGAAAATGCTCTCATGTCACTCCAAAGGACTTAAGACCTATTAGTCTATAATCCTTTCTACTTAAAACTCTAGAAAGGATGATAGATATACATTTAAGACATGAAATAGCACCCTATCATTCTAAACAATTTCGAATTTATTCCAGATTGCCTAGACTACACCACACCTCAATTGGTGTTCGAAAATAATTTCCAGACCTCTGTTCCATCCAGAACTGAATGGGAGCACCGGAGTCTCCTGGACAATGAATCTTTGCACTTCTACACTGATGGTTCTAAAACTGACGATGGTGTAGGAAGTGGTATTTTCTCGGAAAAACCGAATATCAGTCTTTTCTTCCGCCTACCAGACCCCTGTAGCGTGTTCCAAGCGGAAATTCTGGCGATTAAGGAAGTTCTTTCTTGGTTCAGAGAAAACGTAATATCCAACACGGATATTCGGATCTTCTCAGACAGCCAAGCGGCTATTAAATCTCTTGCCCATGTCTTCTCAAAATCAATCAGGTTCCAAGACTGCCAATCATCTCTTAGGGAGATGTCTGAGCAGTTTGATATTCACCTCATTTGGGTGCCGGGACACAGAGACATTCAGGGCATTTGCAGGGCGGATGAACTCGCTAAATAAGGAACAATCACTCCTCTGCAACCAGAAAGGAACAATATAGGCATGCCCATCGCCACATGTAAACTCATGCTAAAGCAGGATGCTTTAAAGAAAACCAACCTCAGATGGACTCAGAGTAATACCTGCCGGGTGACCAAACAAATATGGCCGTGTATAGACTTTAAACGTTCAAAAGGGTTGTTAAACTTAAATCGTCTGCATATTTGCTCCATCATAGGTGTTCTTACAGGGCACTGCTTAATAGGTAGACACGCTATTAGAATGGGCGTGTTCTCCAACGATTTCTGCAGGAGTTGCATGGACGAAGAAGAAGAGGAAACTGTTCAACATCTCCTTTGCATCTGTCAGAAGAAAACTCCATTTAGGAGAATTCTTCTATGAGGACACTAGTGACGGACGTTAAAAGTCTATTCCAATTCATTAGAAGATCCGAGTGGTTCAACTAGTAAGTTGCAAACTTGCTACTTTTCTATCTTTCTTTATGGTATCACAATGGACCCATTAGGGTCTAAGTGTGTCGGGGTTTTTTTAGCCGACAGCCATTTAAACCTAACCTAACCTAACCTGGTATGGTTTTCCGAGGGCGGATTGCCTTGCGAAGACGTATTGCATCCGCCGATCAGGTTCGAATCAACACGGCTGCACTACGCAATGAAAACACCAGTAACACCTTTGGACATGCGTTAGGACTCACCCTGGAACCACTCGATGCAGGGAGAGTAAGTCCTGGAGCCAGTCTGCTGGGCGTAGATGAGAAGTTTACACGCCTTAAAAACACTGTCATTAGTACTGCCAACTCCATCTTAGGCAGCAGTCGTAGAAGTCGGAACGACTGGTTTGATGATGAATGCAAGCTAGCGACTGAACGTAAGAATGTTGCGCACCGAGCAATGCAACAATCTCATAGAACGCGGACACGCGAAGATGAATATAAAGAGCTCAGGAGAATAGAAAAACGGCTTCACAGACAGAAAAAATCAGCCTGGGAGAAGAACATCATCTGTGAGTTAGAAAGAAGCCGAGAGCGAGGTCCGCACCAGGCGCGGAAGTTCTACCAATCCGTCGGAAACATGACGCAGTACACACCACGCTGCACTTACTGTAAGGACGGAGAGGGAAATCTGATCACTTATCCCCAAAGCATACTGGAGCGATGGGAAGTGTACTTTAATGAATTGCTGAATGGTCAGCTCACTGCAGAAGTAGAGGCTCCACTACTTCAAGAAGAATACCCTGTGTTACCGCCACCAAGCATAGAAGAGGTTGAGAAGGCTATAGCCCGGTTTAAGAAAAACAAAGCCCCGGGAGCCGATGGCATACCAGCCGAACTATTCCACCACGGCGGGCCAGCCTTACGCCAAGCAATTCATGATATTATAGTGCACGTATGGGAGCAGGAAGAAATTCCAGAAGACTGGCGAAAAGGTATAATTTGCCCCATACATAAGAAAGGAGATGTCACAACGTGCAGCAATTATAGAGGTATCACGTTGTTGAGTACCGCCTATATGATACTCTCCTCTATCCTACAAGAACGGATAGCCCCATACGCTAAAACCATAATCGGCCAATATCAGTGTGGTTTCATTTCAGGCAAATCAACAACTGATCAGATCTTTACCCTTAGGCAGGCGATGGAAAAATGTCTAGAATTTAACATCCCAACATACCATCTGTTTATAGACTTTAAGGCTGCCTATGCTAGCATAGCCAGGGTAGAACTTTACAAAGCCATGAGAGAATTAGGCATCCCAAATAAATTGACACGACTTTGTAGGTTGACCATGACCAACGTAACAAGCCAAGTAAAAATAGCCGGATTGCTATCCAGACCAATCAACATCTTTAATGGACTCCGACAAGGGGATGGTTTGGCCTGCCTCCTCTTCAACTTGGCGTTGGAGAAAGCAATCCGTGAATCTGGCAGGGCAACAAGAGGAACCATCGTCAACAGGTCCAGCCAGATAATGGCTTACGGAGACGACATTGACATCATCGGAAGCACCGAACAAGCTGTACACGATTCCTTCATCCAGATCGAGCAGGCGGCACAGAATCTGGGGCTGCACATTAGTGAAGGTAAAACAAAGTACATGCTGGCGTCGAATGCGAGAAGAACAGTTGGTCAAACAATCAAAGTAGGGGAGCACGAATTTGAAGTGGTGCAATCATGAATTGTACGCAATATACCTTGAAGCAGATATAGTGACAAAAATTAAGCCCGGTAGTCTCCGGTGGGCAGGGCACCTAGCTCGCATGAGTGAAGAGGAACCTGCTCGGAAAGTCTTTTGTGGTACATTCTATGGTGGACGGCAGCGTGGTAGACCATGCTTGCGCTGGAGAGATGGTGCAGACCATGACGCCCGAAGCCTTGGGGTGCGCAACTGGATGGCGTTGGCTCAAGACCGGGATAGGTGGAGAGACTTGTTGAAGGAGGCCAGGACCGGACCCCGGTTGTCGAGCCAATGATGATGATGATACAAATACATTATTTTACTAACAATTTTAGATTCTCATAGCAAATAAATCAGGCACCCATTCAACCCAAAATTATTTAAGAAAAAATAAATTTTAACCTGGTAACTATAACAGAGGACATAACCATTTTTAAGGACACGAACATTTATGGCTGCATACAAATCTACCTTTAGGATTTACATGATCTGCTAACATGATCTTGGAGATGTAATATTACGTTTTCACCAGAGTTTAATCTCGTTGAGAGAGAGTAATACTACGTTTTCACCAAAGGTTAATCTCGTTGAGGATTAGTAAGTCTTCTGAAGTGTTTCCACCACATTAAAAAGATTTAAACAAGATTAAATGTGACAGCTTCCTTTAAATGGCGTTCTCTTATCTCTTATGAAGTGAGTGAGATAGAGGGTTCAATCTGTGTCAAACAGAGCAAAAAAAATTGTGGAATACGTTCCACAACACAAAGAGAATATGAATTTAGGGATGTTCGGTTTTCAAAACTATTTGTCCATGAAGATTTATACAAGATTTATTTGAAATCTCCTTGAAATCTCAAAATTTATTAATATGGTAAATCTTCGAGATTTGTACAAGATTTATCGATAATCTACTTAAATCGCGATTTAGTTTTTGGTGAAGACGTAGTATAAATCTTCTAAAGTGTTTCCACTACATTAAAAAGATTTAAATAAGATTAAATTTGACAGCTCCCTTGAAAATGCAAATGGCGTTCTCTTATACCTTATGAAGTGAGTGAGATAGAGGGTTCCATCTGTGTCAAACAGAGCAAAAAAAATTGTGGAATACGTTCCACTACACAAAGAAAATATGAATTTAGGGATGTTCGGTTTTCGAAACTATTTGTCCATGAAGATTTATACAAGATTAGTAAAGCACGAGGTAGTTTTCTTTCTTTTATTGGTTAATTTACGAATCTCACATTCATTGGTACATATTTAATAATTTATTTGAAATCTCCTTGAAATCTCAAGATTTAATACTATGGTAAATCTTCGAGATTTCTACAAGATTTATACTACGTTTTCACCAAGAGCCAAATAGAGATTGTATGGGGCTTGGGCCATGAGTATTGTATATGAAATCTATAGTAGTCTCATCACCACGTTGCACACAGTTTTGTGGTGTGGTCGTTTGAGGGCGCACTTGTTTATAAACAGAAACAGGAACCAAAAAATTAGTTAGGGGAGTGATCGCTTGGGGCTGACGTGTGGAACGTGTTCATGAGAGTACTATGCAAATTTATATGGTGCAGGGAATTAACTTTACGGGAACTACCTTCACATGGGAACTAACTTCACCACTAGTGGGAATTAATTTAACATTTTTTTGGTGAAGTTATTTCCCACTGAATGTGGGAGATAATTTCACTTTTTTGTGGGAATGAATTTCACTTTCATGTGTAACTGTTTTCCACGGAAGGTTGGAACTAACTTCACTCTTCAGTACAGTTAAAGTAAATTAACATGTTATGTTATTTTTATTCTCGCATACGCTAATCTAAGAAAATCTTTAATGCATATGCGGGCGTTAAAAAAGTTTTTGTGAAGTTCGTGGTACCATATCTGTTTTTACTATTGTTTGAAATGATAAGAAATATTAAAGTTTATATTTTTTTAATAAGAATGCACTTTAATATGAAAAACAGCAAACAGCATATTTAAAAGACATTAGACATTAAAGTTAAAATTATTGTTTTTATTATTAGTATTGTTTAATAAACAAACAAAAATAAAATCTTAAGCTCCTCCTCTCCTGTTATGAATTTGTTAATGATAAGAATTCTGTTTCAAGTTTACCGCTATTGATCGTGAGTTGAGTGATGAACGTAGTCTGAGGCTGGTTCTTAAGAAGATTAAGTGTTTGGATAAAAATGTAAAAGTACAAAATGGAAGTGAACTTTGAATTTATACATGGTTTGAGAAAAACAAGTAAATTATTATATGTTTACAAAAAACAAATTTATTTTAAAAGTATACGCGGAAAAATGTTTCGCGGTATTCGTGCTATGCAAGTTGTAAGTGCAAGGCCAGTGTGTTCTTTGACGAGGATAAAAAAGAAATTATTGGTGGTAATGAAGCCCTTCATCCCCACGAGGATCAGGAAAATGTTATGAAAAAAATGAAGTTCCTTAAAAGTATGAAACTGGAGTGTGTCAATGATCCACTTAAGAGAAGGTTAACGGATAGGGAGATTTTTGACGCTAAGCGGATGGAAATTAATGACGAAACAATAGATGTTAATTTCAAACAAATAAAAAGAAACTTGAATAAAATTAGAACACAAAGCTTGCCTAAGTGCCCAAAAACACCAATGGAGGTACAAAAGTGCTTTGAAAACGAATCCTTCATGGAAAATTATGGAAAGTCGAGATACCATAAAGAACAACTATTTTACAAGCATACTATCTTGGAGAATAGTTTTATACTGTTTTCATGGCATCAAAAATTATCGACTTAATTAACACTAACTTCTCTGATCGTGAAAGTAGACAATTTTTAATTGATGGTACATTTAATGTTGTTCCAACATCCACTGGCTACAAGCAATTATTAACTGTCCATTTTGCGTATGCAGAACATGTGAGTATCAGTATTAATTTTTCAATAATTATATTGATTTTGAAAACTACATAAGTACATTAAAAGTTAGTATTTCGTGCTAATTTTGAATATTACTTTATATAATATACCCATATAATAATTTCATCAAACAATATTATGAAATTCAAAAACCAAACATCAGCTTTTGAAAATATGTATAGTTTAAATGAGATTTTTTTTTAATATTAAGGTTTTAATAAAAACTTTAATACCTGATCTTTGGTTTTAGTGCATTATATAAGGTAATAGTGAAAAATTCGTTACATACAAAAACGATCTTTTGATTTAGGTGTATCAATTTGTATATGCATTGACCACTCATAAAACTGAAGAGCTTTACATTCACTTGTTCCAATTTGTGGATAGAAATTTATTTGAATTTCGTCCATGTTGAGTATTTACCATAAAGCCTGGCAATGCTGTTCGATAACATCGACCGTCCAGCTGATCATTCTGTCTGTCAGATGACACATGCTTTAACTTATTCATTCTTAAAATCACATGTAACTTGGATAACCTATTTTAACTCTTAACCTAATCAATTACCTATAAAATAGCTATACTGAATTAAATAGTTTTAATAAATTATTGACGTCTAAAAGCATACATAGTATTTCATTTCATTACGGAAATATATTGCAAAGTGGCGACGAGGACTGGAGCCGAAACAAAAAAAAAAACAAAAGGCTTACGAATAAAAGGCTACGAGAAATCAAAAAAAAAAAAAAAGGATTACAAGAGCACAAGGTAGGTGACTTTAAACATACATAGTACAGACAATTTACATTATTAAAAATTACATTTAACGATTTCAAATAAACAATAATTACATTGGCATACTTACTTACATTAAACAAAACAAAAATTGGTTAAATTGGTAAAAAAAAAAAAATTGGTTAAGAATGGCTCAACTTGCAGACGCGATATCCAAAATTTCAGAAGTCTTAGAACAACTCACAACTAATCGTCAAGGTGGTCAGGCTAGTGCAGGTGATTGTCGAGGGCTTCAACTGGCAGCTTTTGATGAAGTCAATGAAACCTTCGAGTCTTACCTTCAGCGAGTAGAAAATTATTTAGAGATTCGTGACTTAAAAGCAGACACTCCAGCGAATGACAAAAAGCGTGTGCAAATTTTCATCAACTGTTTCGGTCCCAAGCTGTATCACATCCTGACTTGTCTAACTGCACCAGATGAACCAAAGACAAAAAAATATAAATCATGTCTGTCCAAAGCCCAGTGAAGTTGCTGAGCAGCATAAGTTTACGTTACGAACGCAGCACGAGGGGGAATCCATTTCCAATTTCCAAGCTGATCTTAAAAAAATTACATGGAAATGTAATTTTGTCTGTGAAAGCTGCAAGAAGTCAACAATTGCTACACATTTACGATCACAGTTCATTAGAGGCATACGGGATAATGATATCCGAGAGCCATTGTTGCAGCAAGAATCAACAGTGACCTTTGATGTCATTTGCCAAAAAGCTTTGGCTATAGAGGATCGAGGTCGGAAGCTGTGAAGAGAAACGAAGGGAAATGTTTTAAGTGTGGCAAAACAAACCACAGGGCTAATGTATGCAATGAAAAGAACTTGAAATGCAAAAACTGTGGTAAATCTGGGCATGTTCAAATAGTCTGTTTAAAGCGGAGAGTTGTCGAGCAAAAGTTTATTGAGGTTGCTGATGATGACACAAGCAATGAAGATTATTTCATCAACAGTTTTGAAATAAATTCCATGGAGCATGGTAAAATACTGAAGAAAATTTTGCTTGATGGCGTTGAGTATACGATGGAGTTGGATACTGGTGCTGCTGTTTCAACCATCTCACTACAAAGTTTTAATAAGTATTGGCCAAAGAAAAAATTAGAATCTACCTCGATCAAGTTGAAGACTTATACGGGTGAAATTATTAATCCAGATGGTGTTTGCAAAATGAAAGTAACGTACAATGAAAAGGAAGCTGTCGGAGATTTGTACGTTTTACAGCATAATGTAGAGCCCATCCTAGGACGTGGATGGATACGAAGTCTCAACATACAGATAAATTCAATTGAAGAAATTAAAGATGTCGATATCTCGGAAGATGAATGCAAACGTTTAATAAATGGGCTCCTTGAGGAATATATTGACATATTCACGGAGGATATTGGAAAAATTCCAAACTACAAATGTTCAATAGAATTACATGATGATAATACGAAGCCAATATAAATGAAACCTAGACCCGTCCCTTACGCTCTTCGTGAAAAAATTAAGATAGAAATTGATAGGCTAGAAAAGGCAAACATAATTTCAAAAATTACAAATTGCCAATGGGGTACTCCTATAGTTCCTGTCGGCAAGAAAAATGGAGACTTACGGTTGTGCGCAGATTACAAATCAACTATAAATAGAGTAATTAAAGACGACAAGTACCCAATACCTCGTATTGAAGATTTATTTGCAGAGGTTGGTGGTGGTAAATATTACTGCGTATTGAATTTACATCAAGCATACCTTCATATGCCAGTTGACGATGTCACTGCTACAATACAAGCATTAAGCACTCATAAAGCATTAAGCACTCATAAGCCCAAATGCTTGGCAAAAGTTTATGGACATGATATTCGGGAATATAGCAAACGTCACCTGTTTCTTCGATGACATTCTCATCCGAGGTCACACTTTCAAGGAGTTAATACAAAACTTAAGAACAGTTTTTCAAATATTACGTGAAAAAGATTTGCATGTCAACAGAGCGAAATGTCAATTTCTTTTGAAATCAGTATCATACTTAGGCCACATCATTGATCAAGAAGGAATCAAACCTATACCTGACAAGATTCAGGCAATTGTAGATTGCAAAAAGCCAAATGACGTATCTGAATTATGCACATTTCTAGGTCTAATAAATTATTATCAGAAATTTATACCTGATTTGTCATCAAAGCTGTTTCCACTAAACGAGCTTTTACAAAAAGATAAACCATTCATTTGGAGTAAAGAGTGCCACAAAACATTCAAAATCCGAAAAAAGTTATTCCCAACTCGATAAGGAAGCAACAGCTATATATTGGGGTTTACACAAATTTTTCCAATATTGTTATGGGCGGAAAATTATATTAATTACTGACCACCAGCCACTAACCAGAATTTTGCATCCTATTAAAGATCTTCCAGCCATGTTAGCACTGCGTTTATTGCACTATGCAAACTTTATGTCCGGATTTGACTATGACATAAAGTACCGAAATACGAAACTACATGCCAATGCCGATTTTCTTTCTCGTTTCCCGTGTGAAAAGCCTCAAAATGATGAAAACCTGGATAGCAGTTCAACGTTCTTGATGAATCACATCTCAATTTTACCAGTGACCAGAAATGAAATTAAAAAAGAAACACTTAAAGATCCGGAATGTGTACTATACTGCTCTACAATCAGGAAATCTTTTGCCAAACGAAGAAAATGTTGCAGAGTTTTCTTTACAGAATGGATGTGTTTTTAAAAATATTCGCATCATGATTCCTGCACGATTGCAAAAAAGAGTTCTTGATTAACTTCACACCGCACATACAGGTATGATGCGAATAAAAGCCCTAGCTAGAAGCTATGTGTGGTGGAGAAACATAGACAAAGATATCGAAAGTTTATCCAAAAGTTGTATCAATTGCGCTAAAATAAAACCAAATGTTAAAAAGGTTCAAGTCCATCCATGGGAGTACCCAAAAGCACCTTGGGAGCGATTACATTTAGATTATGCTGGCCCATTCATGAACAAATCTTTTTTAATTGTGGTTGATGCCTACACCAAGTGAGTGGAAGTTATACCACAAAGCAGTACCACTGCTTCTTCAACAATAGATGTTTTACGAGAAATTTTTTCGAGATTTGGACTACCGTTAAAAATTGTAACTGATAATGGTCCACAGTTCCGAGCATTTGAATTCACGAATTTCTTAACGATGAACGGAATTTTGCAACACTTTTCTGCTCCCTACCATCCAGCAACCAACGGGCAAGCGGAAAGATTCGTTTACACTGTTAAACAAGGTCTGCGTTCTATGGAAAATGAGCCTGGGACTTTGCACCAAAAATTATGCACGTTTTTAATGCAGCAGAGAAAATTGCCAAACAGCACCACCGGGATTAGTCAATCTGAGTTAATGTTTAATCGCCAAATCAGAACGAAAATAGATCTTGTAAAAAGAGAATCATTTTTAAAAACTGAAAACAACGACACATATACAAAAATACATCAATTTAATATTGGGGATTTAGTACAAGTTCGTCAATATACAAATAAGGCGTGCAAATGGAAATTTGGTGTAATTTGGATGAAGAGGGGAAGTCTTCACTACGAAATAATGATAGATGGTGAGAAGTATATTCGACATATTGACCAAATACGTCGAACCAATTGCAAACCTACTAATGATAAACCAATTTGCGATGATGAAATAGAACCAATAGAAAATACAAAACATGACTTACAAGACATACGACCAGACTTAGAACGAACCGCGACAGAAATACCTGACCTACCAAGTGCTCAAGAAAACCAATTACCAGAAGCTCAACAAACCAAACATAGTAGTGAGGAAGTCAATTTGCCAGTGGCATATGAATCAAAAGAATCCAGATCAGAGCTTGTCGATTCCGGATCTAGTATGGCATCGTCTGCTCCAGAAGCTAAGTTACGACGATCTTCACGAATTAAGAAAGCTCCAAATAGGTTGCAGTATTCGAGCTTTTCTTAACGAGGGGAAAGGTGTTGAGTATTTACCATAAAGCCTGGCAATGCTGTTCGATAACATCGACAATCCAGCTGATCATTCTGTCTGTCAGATGACACATGCTTTAACTTATTCATTCTTAAAATCACATGTAACTTGGATAACCTATTTTAACTCTTAACCTAATCAATTACCTATAAAATATACCGAATTAAATAGTTTTAATAAATTATTGAAGTCTAAAAGCATACATAGTATTTCATTTCATTACGGAAATATATTACAGTCCATTTTCAATCATGACGGACTTCGAAGTTGGCTTCACAAGGTTTTTCCGGAAGTTGCCCTCAAAGGATGTTGGTTCCACTATACGCGCGCAATCCGCAGGAAGGCTTCCAAAATTCAAGATTTTTTACCAACGACGACGAGGGAAAACTCCGCTGTTTGCAAGTGGTTTAAAAAACTCTTGATTCTACCATTATTAAGCCCAGATAACATAAATAGAGCATTCGATTTGTTAACAGCTGAAGCTTCAGGTATAAATCTACAACCAGTGTTTTTGTTGGCCACTTATTTTGAAAAGCAATGGATTTTGCGGGTAAATATTGAAAAAACTTAGAACTCAAAGTTTAGTTCATCTGCTTTATATATTTTTCTTTTTTTTTAGGAAACTCCAATAAAATTTTCAGTTTATAACGAAAATATCCGGACTACAAGCGCTTTGGAGGGATATAATAGTCGGCTCGCGAAAAAAATCCATAAGCATGGAAATTTCCTCAAGTTCTTATAGACTGTTTACTCAACGAGGAGTTTAACACCACGAGAGATTTTATTGCTGCTGTGGTTGGAAAAACAATTTTACTTTTTGAAGGCTCAAAGCAAACATATAAAATTCGGAATAACATTATTGAAAAGTTGACAAAAAAAATTAAAAAAAAAAAACAAATTACACTGTCTGAATTCCTGCCACAAATAACACAAATTTTTAATAAAAACCAAGATTTGCTTCAAAATACTGAAGAAATATCATCAGATGATGGCAACGAAGATTCTTTCGAAGAAAATTTGTCTGAGGACATAAGTTTGTGTATAATTTGCTTTGAAAAGAAAAGAGATATTTTACTGCAGCCACGCAATCACTTAAAAGTTTGCAAAGATTGTTATGCAAGAATCACTGAAAACTCACGCTCGTCAATTTGACGAAGTGTTTCCACCACATTAAAAAGATTTAAATAAGATTAAATGTGACAGCTTCCTTGAAATGGCGTTCTCTTATTTCTTATGAAGTGAGTGAGATAGAGGGTTCCATCTGTCCAACAGAGCAAAAAAATTGTGGAATACGTTCCACAACACAAAGAGAATATGAATTTAGGGATGTTCGGTTTTCAAAACTATTTGTCCATGAAGATTTGTACAAGATTTATTTGAAATCTCCTTGAAATCTCAAAATTTATTAATATGGTAAATATTCGAGATTTGTACAAGATTTATCGATAATCTACTCAAATCGCGATTTAGTTTTTGGTGAAGACGTAGTATAAATCTTCTAAAGTGTTTCCACTACATTAAAAAGATTTAAATAAGATTAAATTTGACAGCTCCCTTGAAAATGCCAATGGCGTTCTCTTATATCTTATGAAGTGAGTGAGATAGAGGGTTCCATCTGTGTCAAACAGAGCAAAAAAAATTGTGGAATACGTTCCACTACACAAAGAAAATATGAATTTAGGGATGTTCGGTTTTCGAAACTATTTGTCCATGAAGATTTATACAAGATTAGTAAAGCACGAGGCAGTTTTCTTTCTTTTATTGGTTATCTTACGAATCTCACATTCATTGGTACATATTTAATAATTTATTTGAAATCTCCTTGAAATCTCAAGATTTAATACTATGGTAAATCTTCGAGATTTCTACAAGATTTATACTACGTTTTCACCAAGAGCCCAATAGCGATTGTATGGGGCTTGGGCCATGAGTATTGTATATGAAATCTATAGTAGTCTCATCACCACGTTGCACACAGTTTTGTGGTGTGGTCGTTTGAGGGCGCACTTGTTTATAAACAGAAACAGGAACCAAAAAATTAGTTAGGGGTGTGATCGCTTGGGGCTGACGTGTGGAACGTGTTCATGAGAGTACTATGCAAATTTATATGGTGCAGGGAATTAACTTTACGGGAACTACCTTCACATGGGAACTAACTTCGCCACTAGTGGGAATTAATTTAACATTTTTTTGGTGAAGTTATTTCCCACTGAATGTGGGAGATAATTTCACTTTTTTGTGGGAATGAATTTCACTTTCATGTGTAACTGTTTTCCACGGAAAGTGGGAACTAACTTCACTCTTCAGTACAATTAAAGTAAATTAACATGTTATGTTATTTTTATTCTCGCATACGCTAATCTAAGAAAATCTTTAATGCATAGGCGGGCGTTAAAAAAGTTTTTGTGAAGTTCGTGGTACCATATCTGTTTTTACTATTGTTTGAAATGATAAGAAATATTAAAGTTTATATTTTTTAATAAGAATGCACTTTAATATGAAAAACAGCATATTAATCAAAACAGCATATTTAAAAGACATTAGACATTAAAGTTTAAATTATTGTTTTTATTATTAGTATTGTTTAATAAACAAACAAAAATAAAATCTTAAGCTCCTCCTCTCCTGTTATGAATTTGTTAATGATAAGAATTCTGTTTCAAGTTTACCGCTATTGATCGTGAGTTGAGTGATGAACGTAGTCTGAGGCTGGTTCTTAAGAAGATTAAGTGTTTGGATAAAAATGTAAAAGTACAAAATGGAAGTGAACTTTGAATTTATACATGGTTTGAGAAAAACAAGTAAATTATTATATGTTTACAAAAAACAAATTTATTTTAAAAAGTATACGCGGAAAAATGTTTCGCGGTATTCGTGCTATGCAAGTTGTAAGTGCAAGGCCAGTGTGTTCTTTGACGAGGATAAAAAAGAAATTATTGGTGGTAATGAAGCCCTTCATCCCCACGAGGATCAGGAAAATGTTATGAAAAAAATGAAGTTCCTTAAAAGTATGAAACTGGAGTGTGTCAATGATCCACTTAAGAGAAGGTTAACGGATAGGGAGATTTTTGACGCTAAGCGGATGGAAATTAATGACGAAACAATAGATGTTAATTTCAAACAAATAAAAAGAAACTTGAATAAAATTAGAACACAAAGCTTGCCTAAGTGCCCAAAACATCAATGGAGGTACAAAAGTGCTTTGAAAACAAATCCTTCATGGAAAATTATGGAAAGTCGAGATACCATAAAGAACAACTATTTTACAAGCATACTATCTTGGAGAATAGTTTTATACTGTTTTCATGGCATCAAAAATTATCGACTTAATTAACACCAACTTCTCTGATCGTGAAAGTAGGCAATTTTTAATTGATGGTACATTTAATGTTGTTCCAACATCCACTGGCTACAAGCAATTATTAATTGTCCATTTTGCGTATGCAGAACATGTGAGTATCAGTATTCATTTTTCAATAATTATATTGATTTTGAAAACTACATAAGTACATTAAAAGTTAGTATTTCGTGCTAATTTTGAATATTACTTTATATAATATACCTATATAATAATTTCATCAAACAATATTATGAAATTCAAAAACCAAACATCAGCTTTTGAAAATATGTATAGTTTAAATGAGATTTTTTTTTACTATTACTGTTTTAATAAAAACTTTAATAGCTGATCTTTGGTTTTAGTGCATTATATAAGGTAATAGTGAAAAATTCGTTATATACAAAAAACTATCTTTTGATTTAGGTGTATCAATTTGTATATGCATTGACCACTCATAAAACTGAAGAGCTTTACATTCACTTGTTCCAATTTGTGGATAGAAATTTATTTGAATTTCGTCCATTTTCAATCATGACGGACTTCGAAGTGGGCTTCTCAAGGTTTTTCCGGAAGTTGCCCTCAAAGGATGTTGGTTCCACTATACGCGCGCAATTGGCAGGAAGGCTTCCAAAATTCAAGATTTTTTACCAACGACGAGGGAAAACTCCGCTGTTTGCAAGTGGTTTAAAAAACTCTTGGTTCTACCATTATTAAGCCCAGATAACATAAATAAAGCATTCGATTTGTTAACAGCTGAAGCTTCAGGTATAAATCTACAACCAGTGTTTTTGTTGGCCACTTATTTTGAAAAGCAATGGATTTTGCGGGTAAATATTGAAAAAACTTAGAACTCAAAGTTTAGTTCATCTGCTTTATATATTTTTCTTTTTTTTAGGAAACTCCAATAAAATTTTTAGTTTATAACGAAAATATCCGGACTACAAGCGCTTTGGAGGGATATAATAGTCGGCTCGCGAAAAAAATCCATAAGCATGGAAATTTCCTCAAGTTCTTCTAGACTGTTTACTCAACGAGGAGTTTAACACCACGAGAGATTTTATTGCTGCTGTGGTTGGAAAAACAATTTTACTTTTTGAAGGCTCAAAGCAAACATATAAAATTCGGAATAACATTATTGAAAAGTTGACAAAAAAAATTTAAAAAAAAAAACAAATTACACTGTCTGAATTCCTGCCACAAATAACATAAATTTTTAATAAAAACCAAGATTTGCTTCAAAATACTGAAGAAATATCATCAGATGATGGCAACGAAGATTCTTTCGAAGAAAATTTGTCTGAGGACATAAGTTTGTGTATAATTTGCTTTGAAAAGAAAAGAGATATTTTACTGCAGCCATGCAATCGTTCAAAACTCTGTTCAAGTTTTCCTTTAAATTATAATAATATGTTAATTATTTTAATATGTATAATATGTTATTTATATTAATATGTACATTATGTATGTATAATTGTATATACCACTATATGATGTATAAATCTACGTTTCAAAATATTGTTGTTTTGAAAATTTAATTTGATATTATACCTCTATACATTGTTTTTACAGTTCTATTCTCATTTTTTTGTAAATACATATGAATTATTGTACTTTTTGTTGCCTACCTACCTATGTTAATAGTTAAAAGTGCTTTAGTTTTCATTAAATTGCTTAAAACTTACATATTTTTGTTTTGATTTAGGTACTAATCAGAATCTAGGGCTCCACAATAGTAGATTATGCGAAACAAAATACAATTTATTTAAAATATTGTGTTTTGTTGTCAATTTTTTAAAAACATATCATATAAAAAAAAACAACAACAAATCGCAGTCGTGTTTACGATACGTGGGCGAGTCTTCATCAAACGAGATGCTGCTGATAACGTTTCCCTCGAAGTAAACTCCATTGAGAGTTTGTTAGAGTTGCCACAGAGTGAAAATTGAGGGAGAACTTTGTTTAATTCGCTAGACCACTCAATTTATGATTTTTGTTTATTAATTTATTTATTAATTAATTTATTTTTTTTATTTTATTTTATCTTTCTTTTTATTATTTCTAGTTAAATCAATTTCTTTTCTGATACTAAAGCATAATTATAACATATTTACTACCATATACTCGTATTTTCTTTTTTTCTTTTTTAGGATTTGAATGGTTTTCTCACTTATTTTTGTACAACAGAAAGCAGCAACTTTTTCACAAATCAGAATAACGATGTCCCTTTTCTTTTTCTTTTTCTTTATTTTGTCCGCTATTCTTAGCATGTTAGTGTTTTTAAGTATAAAATCTATCAGATCAAATAATGTTGGGTGATCAAAATGTAATTGATACATCATCCACAAACGACACAAGTTTTAATATAACTAGAGCTATGGTCATTGTATATAAAACTTATAGTACTATCATCACGATGATTTTTGAGTTGTGCGCTGTGGTCGTCTGAGGGCGCACTTGTATATACACAGAAACAGCAACCAGAAAATTAGTATGCGCTGTGATCGCTTGGGGCCGACGTGGTGGAACGTGCTGATGATAGTGCTATGCAAATTTATATACAATGGCTATGGTCAACATAATCACGTCATGAAATAATGGTTTTCAGATTTGCCATATCAATGCTCAAAGTTTATTTAAGAAAATCGACGAGTTCAGGGATGTATTTGAGGGTTCAAGGTATGACGCAATCTGTGTGAGTGAGACTTGGTTTAGGAACAATATTTCTGATGGATTGATCCAACTTAAAGGGTTCAAGGTCTTGAGAAATGACAGAGTGGGTCGAATGGGTGGTGGAGTTGCCATTTACATAAGGGATTCAATTAAACACCGAATTAAATATGCTTCCAGTTCTGAGTTTCCTATTAAATATCTTTGTGTTGAAATAAGTAACAGGAATGAAAGTTTACTTCTTGGGGTTGTCTACCGACCAAACCGTTATCTTGATTGGGCTATGCTCAAAACCTTGCTTGAAGATAATTCCTTTTTCCATACAACTTGATGCTCCTGGTTTCTCCAAACATGACCTAATCCATCTCTCAGTTGATTTTTCTTTGATTAGACCCGCGAGGACCTTTCAATTCCGTGACTTTAAGAATGTTGATATTCAATCTCTTGAATCAAATGCCAGAAGAGTGAACTGGGATTCAATTTATCGCTTCCATTTACCAGACGACCAAGTAGAGTTCCTACAGAGTAATCTGTCCTCCCTGTGTGACACTCACTGCCCCCTCAAAACAATAACTATAAAATATGACGATTGTCCATGGTTTACTCGTGATATACGTAACAAACTTCAACGAAGGGATTTGGCTTTTAAAAAGTGGAAACGTTTTAATATTCCTGATGATTTCCAAGAATATCGTCGCTTGCGTAACACGGCCGTTCGTATTATCCGTCTGGCTAAAGTCCAATGGTACCAGCGCCGCTTAAATATCTCTGTCAGCGGACGAAAGCTATGGAAAAACTTAAAAGAGGTGGTAAACAGACCAATAAATAACCTCTGTGTAGGTGAGCAGGATTGTAATGCTATAAATAACTCCTGTATTGCATCAATTCCCCAACCATCTTTGAACGCCATTCATAGCTTTACAGCGGAAGAGTTCTCTACAATGTACAATGGAGCTGCTTTTGTCTTTTCATGTGTTAGCTCTGAAGATGTTGTCGAGAGCTTTATTTCATTGAAATCCAATGCTGTTGGTTTTGATAACCTCCATCCCACTTTTCTAAAAGCCATGCTCCCAATAATATTGCTACATCTCACTTACGTCTATAATACTATTCTTACAAAGGGAATCTTCCCCTCAAAGTGGAAAGACTCTAAAATTGTACCCATCCCAAAAATAGTGCCAACTCGGAGCTTAGGCTCATTGCAGTCCTTCCTTTCTTATCCAAGGTCTTGGAAAAAATAATGCAGAAACAACTTTCTGGACTTCTCTTACAAAACGGTCTTCTTGCTTCAAAACAATCCGGGTTTCGCCCTTGTCACATCAGTACATCAGCACTCTTGGAAGTTGTTGAACGGGTGCGTAAAGCGTTGGATGCCAACAAAGTTTCATTTTTGGTTCTCCTAGATTACTCTAAGGCGTTGGGCACTATCAACCTTCACATCCTGTGTCAAAAACTTTTAAAAATTTACAAATTTTCTTCTGACGCAGTTAAACTTATTTCGTCTTACTGGGAAATAAAACTTCCAATTTTATGCCTATATCTAGCGGAGTTCCTCAGGGTTCAATTTTGGGTCCATCACTTTTCTCGATTTACGTGAATGAAGTACCAAACCTCTTACGCCATTGTGATGAACACCTCTTTGCTGATGACCTCCAGCTAATGAAAAGTTGTTCAGTTGGCATGTTGAAAGATTGTGTTGATGCAATTAAAGAGGATCTGTTATCGACTTTAAATTGGTCAGTAAAATGCGGTCTTACTTTAAATCCACTCAAAAGCAAATGCCTTGTTATTTCTAAAAAGCCCGTGGACCTGGCCGGTTTTCCAGATATTCTTCTTGGAGACTCAAAAATAGAATTCGTGGATACCGCCAAAAATCTTGGCATTTGCTTTAATAGAACCCTACGCTGGAACGACCATATTAACCAAATTGTTGGCAAAGCTTATGGAGCTCTTCGATTATTGTGGCCAACAAGAAAGTTCATCCCATTGGACACTCGAAAAATGCTTGCAAAAACACTTGTAGTACCCATTCTTACATATGGCTGTGAAATTTTCCGTAAGCTTGATAGTGTCAGTCAAAGAAAGATGAATACAGTGTTCAATAACGTTGCGCGATATATTTTTGGTCTTAGACGATACGATCATATCTCTCAGTTCTCCAAAAGTATCTATGGCATCTCTTTTGACAACTTACTTAGGCTCTGAACTCTTGTTACCCTCTTCAACATCATCTGTACGCATCAACCTTCATACCTGCACGATATGTTCCAGTTCTCGCTTTCAAGACGATCAAACCAAATCATTATTCCCCGGTTTTCATATTTAACGTCCGAGCGACAGTTTTTTGTGGAATTCCCTACCACAACATGTTAGGAGTGCGGACTCAGGAGGGAAATTTAAGAAAAATGTCTTTTCATATTATTCCTTTTCCTTGCCTTAGTTGGTTTTCTTGTGCCTGATTGAGGTTGGTTTTGCTGCTTTCTGTTCACTCGACTTCTTAGTTTTGCTCAGACCTTAATTTGTCTTCGTTTCTTATCATTGTAATGTTTATTATTGACTATTCTAACTTACACATATGTAAAAAAAAATTTTTCATTCCTACTCATAACTATTTAATGAATGACCTTGTCTTTAAACATGCACGTCCTAAATATGTTAAATAAGATGTAAATCTTAATATTAAGTGGCCATTTAATAAATAAATACAAATACAAACAGATATTCATATATCAATTTTTTGCTGATTTCACTTCATTTAGAATTTGTTTGAATTTACTAATCAGAATCTAGGGCTCCACAATAGTAGATTATTCGAAACAAAATACAATTTATTTAAAATATTGTGTTTTGATGTCAATTTTTTAAAAACAGATATTCATATGTGTTACGTGCCCGGATTGTGCAAGAAAAATTCATATCGGTGCGGCCACAGGCAACCAGACCATCATCAACCATGAACCCTCATCATTATGACTTAAAACTAACATGCACCTTAAAACTATTCAACTTAAATAATAACTAAATATATAGTTAATCTAGACATCTACGTCTATGCATCTACTTCATAATACCTGAGGGAGGAGGTGTTCACACCCCCTCGACCTCTCCAAAAAGCATCGAAATCATTTTTTTTTAATAGTTTTTTTTTTGTTGACGAGTATGTCGTTGGTACAATTCTGTACACATACATCTTTAGGTGAATTGAGATTCTAATTTGGATTCCATCACACTAGTCTCAAATCAAAATCCATTACTATCTAAAAGGAAAAAAATATACAATTTAGACAATTAAAGAAAATAATAGATAAGAAGATGCAAACTACCACAACAGCTTCGGCCAAGATGACCAACTTTTTGTGGCGTTGTTTACATCTTCATTTCCCATCCAAAAACAACTATCACTTACCATTGTCAAACATATTTCGTCTCCTATGAGCAGCTAAAATTATAAAGAAAAACAAGGATATTAAAGATTTAAAAAAAAAAAATTAATAAAAGTTAATCAAAAATGAAAATTAATAACACTCACTAAAAAGCTCGTCCTATGTCTTCCACGTTGCAGGTCATTTCACAATTTTACACAAATTAATTTGACGTAAGAAATTTAGAAGGTAGTATATAACGTTGTCTCACGAAAAGAAGAGTAATAACATATCATTTCTTCGCGACGACGGCCATACTTTCACAGCGAATTCAAAGAAAAACAATAACACTAAACAAACAATATAATTTTATCGATTACTTTTTAAAAAAGATCATAAGTCAGAGGGAAATGCAATAATTATTGGCATTCGATAATTTAAGATAGATCTGTGATAATAGTTATAAGATAGAAAAAGTTTTAAAGTATAAATTTAGTAGTTCGACTTAGTATTAGTCGGCCTAGATTATAAAAGGAAAATCAAGGTGACATAGTGGAAATCACTATAGTGTCGATAAAAAGGACAGGGAATCAAGGTCCCAATTGTGAGACGAATAAGGAGTGACCTCTATACCGGAGCGGAGGGCCTCTGGAGGATAAAGAACAAAGAGGGAAAGAATATTAAAGGAAAAGAAAAAAAAAACGATAAGAACAATTAGTGAAATCAGAAGGAAAAGAATAAAAGCCAAGAGTGAATTCATTGAAAGATAGAAAACAGATTTAAAAATTAATTAAAATAAATTTTTTAGTGAAGATTAATAAATTAACGTAATTAATTTTTTTTATACTTAAGAGTAACTTAACGTTAGTTTTTTTTATTTTCATAATTTTTTTTAAAGCACTTTACAGTTCCTTTTTTTTTTGGTTCATTTTTTTTAAAAGGTAGTAGTGTTGCTAACGTGTTAAGAAAAATTTTTAGTGTTGAGTGAAACATCGTTCCTGATCTGTGCTGCCGGCAGGACGTCGAGGGATGATCAAACATGAGTAGGTACCCTATATGTATATAAATTTTGTGCTGGGACGATCAGAGAAATCCCCCAGGTAAAGAACCACATATCATTTTTAAAACAGATATCGGTTTTTTCTTTCTCTTTTTTTTGTTGATTGTATAATGTATAGTCTTTTTTTTTATTTTATTTTGAAATTTTTATTGCGTTTTTTTTTTTTTAAATTATAATTGTATAGCCTTGAAATTTTAAAGTTGAAGTAATTTTGTTAATAAAAAAAAATTATAAGCCTTTATGATTCTCTTAAAAGTGGGTTTTGATTCATAAAAGTGGACTACTAAAATAAAGCGGTAGGTGTGTGAAGATCATTGTCAGGCCGTCTAGAAAAGGAAACATGACTTTCACAAGACGTAGACCTTGACTTAATCTTCATAGCTGAAGATCGGATTAGGGTGTATCTTCCATAATAGCGGCCAAGGATAAGGTAGCAAAAGGATATGACTTTGAGACATATGGAAGGGCTGGCTAAACTGTGCCAATTACACCAGGCAAAACCCTTCTTGGTCATAGTGAACCACTGTGCTGGCGGGACGATGGAGTGAGGACGTCGTTATCTTGAAGGAAAGGTAGAAACAAATTTTTTTTAGATTTAGGTAAATTAGGATTTAATGGGGGTTAGTTTTTAACTTACTAGGATAGATTAAAATAGTTTGTAGTCTTTTGTTCAGATCTTCTTTTGAGAGAGACATCTTCAATTTTCTATTCTTGCGCCAGGGTAGTGGCACAGGTATGTGAGTATGTGTGATTGCATCTTTCCTTTTCCAATTTTCAGTCTATCCAAAGTCCGTCTTTTCTTTTTTAGTTTTTATCTTTCTTCTCTCTTTTTTTTCTTTCTTTTTTTTTTGGCATGAATTAAAAAAAAAAAAAAATTTGAGCTTAGTGCTTCTGTTAATTAGAAGTACCACCCCGTCCGGCGAGCGTAGCCGAGCCCGAGACCAGCATGCCACCATCCTAAGCAAAGTGCAAAGTAGCCCCTGTGGCCAATATTAAGGAGCTCATTTCATATGTATATCAATTTTTTGCTGATTTCACTTCATTTAGAATTTGTTTGAATTTACTAATCAGAATCTAGGGCTCCACAATAGTAGATTATGCGAAACAAAATACAATTTATTTAAAATATTGTGTTTTGTTGTCAATTTTTTTAAAACAGATATTCATATATCAATTTTTTGCTAATTTCATTTCATTTAGAATTTGTTTGAATTTACTAATCAGAATCTAGGGCTCCACAATAGTAGATTATTCGAAACAAAATACAATTTATTTAAAATATTGTGTTTTGTTGTCAATTTTTTAAAAACAGATATTCATATATCAATTTTTTGCTGATTTCACTTCATTTAGAATTTGTTTTAATTTATTAAATCAGAATCTAGGGATCCGCAAAAGGAGATAAGTCGGTAGCATTTGGTGAAATGGTATGGTATTGAAGTTATTTAAAGTGAGCTTGTAGGAAACAACCCATCTACTTTTCAAGTTAACTTCCTCAAAAAAAAAAAAAAGATTAAAATACCATTTTTATTTCACGAGAAAATTCCTTTCCAAAAAGGAAAGTTCATTTATTTCATAAAACTCAAGCAATTCATAAAAGAAATTTCGGCTAGTCCGATTTAGTTATGACAATATACTTTTTGCCCATACACCTGTCGCATTAACTTCCAGAACATTGTGGTAAGGGTTCAAAGTTTCAGTGAGTGACGAGTTCAGGAATGCAAACCCAAAATTTCTGACCGTACTGTACAAAAATTAACATTGGTATCCGTTTTTGTTTACATTCCTCCCGTTCCGCTGCAGGATGAATTAATTGCAAGCCCTCGTGGAGAATAAGTGCAAGTGATTATTCCTTTTACCTACAAGTTATCCACCGATGAGTTTGTCTCGCTTGCTAGAGTGCTAAAATAAACGAAAAGTAACAAAAAAAAAAAAATAGAGGAAGATTAAAATATAAAGGTGAAATAAAAAGAAGAGAAGGGTACAGCAAATTGAAAGAAAACTGAAAAAAGAAAAAAAAAATTAAAGGAGAAGACATCAGGATTCATAAAAAGGAAAAATCATCCCCTAAATCCAAAAAAGTAGGTACATGATTTTTTTTTTTGTTTTAAAAAACCAAAGTAGGTTTTTTTTATATGTATGCTGATTTCTTTTGGTGTTCTTCAAAACTCAGGCACAAAACTCTGTGGTCTGGTACGTCAGGCACACGAGATTCCCTTTGTCCATAAGCGGCCAAAATCCAATTGCCTTTCAAGTGTCCGAGAAGGATTCGTGTCCGTCAAGCAAAACAAAAAAAAAATTTCTGTGGATAAAAAATTCCAGATGGAAGAACTCATCTCATCCAACATTGGCAATAGAATCCATTTAGATCTGTAAAAAAAAAATGCCCAATTAGGTAAGTTTCATACAAAAAAAGTTGATTCCATATTTACACAAAAAATTAGAACAACCATTTTCGTTTTAATAGGAATAAAAAAGGAAAGAAAAACCAAAATCCGTATATCCAGAAAGCGATAGATATCAGTAATTATCTTTTATTCAGCACTGCTCACAAAAAAGAATTTAGTTGTCGATCGGCAACAACATATTCGTGGTTCTGGTCAGCAAATTTTCCTCAAGGGCAGATCCCAACACGCAAAATCCCGTCATTTAAAATTTAAAAAGAGTGTTGTCCAGAAGACACCACCGCCACCGTTTGACAAATCTCTTGGGAAAAGATCTAGAGGTCTAATTCGTCAAGATTTCGAATAGGAAAATTAATTTCTGGCCACATCCTCGAATGGGAATGTGTTCGTTATACATAGGAAGCATCAAGTATATTGAACTAAAGCCGATTACTCTTACAGCCATCAAGTGGCCTCAACGTAGCAAGATCTCATCGGGGGAATTAATTTCATTTGGCCGCTGTAATAGAGAAAAAAACAATAAAAGAAAGGCATCTCAGTGTTGGTAAAAATAAAAAAAATCAGTGCTAATAAAAAAAGAAATAGTAAATAATAAGAAGAAATTTTGGTGCTAAAAAGTAAAGAAAAAAAAAATAAGTACAAACGTAAAGATTTGAGAGGAATATAGAAGAAAAAAAAGGAGAAGATTTAAAAGGATTAATTGAATAGTTACTTACCTATGTACATAAATACACCTGAAAGAAAAGTCAATAATTTTACCTGAAAGTTAAATTGAGATTAGAAAAGTAAAAATAAATAAAGCAAAAAAAAGTAAATTTCGTGATACTATTGCTTCGACTAGGACAGATTATTAAATGACAATAAGAAAAACAAAATATATAAACAAATAATTTTGATTTGCAAACATAGGTATTTGGATGAAATTCTTTTTGAGAGAGTAAAGTAAAATATAGTTTTTTTTTTGAATTATTGAATTTGAAGTATCAAACAAGTAAACAATTAAAAGGTAAAGGTAAAATTTTTTTTTTGGACAATTTAATATAAAGTGAAATAGATATAGTGGCCTAGATTATAGTATTAGAAACCTAGTTTTGGTGACGAACCCTAGAAGAGTGAAGAGGACAGGTGAAGAATTTTTTTTTTTGGAAGATCCAGCTATCCGACTATATACTTATTCGAGGCAAAGAAAAATTACATAATAGAGGTCGATAGAAAGATAGAAAAAAGTTCTACAGAAGCCATCTCAGAACCAAAAAGAAAAAAAAAATCCAAGAATTCAGATCCACATTCAGAGTGGACACAATTAGTGTCCCTGCCCCATTTTAAAGTTAAAGGTGCAAAAGTTTGTGAAAAAGAATAAAAAAGGAAAATCAAGGTGACATAGTGGAAATCACTATAGTGTCGATAAAAAGGACAGGGAATCAAGGTCCCAATTGTGAGACGAATAAGGAGTGACCTCTATACCGGAGCGGAGGGCCTCTGGAGGATAAAGAACAAAGAGGGAAAGAATATTAAAGGAAAAGAAAAAAAAAACGATAAGAACAATTAGTGAAATCAGAAGGAAAAGAATAAAAGCCAAGAGTGAATTCATTGAAAGATAGAAAACAGATTTAAAAATTAATTAAAATAAATTTTTTAGTGAAGATTAATAAATTAACGTAATTAATTTTTTTTTTACTTAAGAGTAACTTAACGTTAGTTTTTTTTATTTTTATAATTTTTTTAATTTTAAAGCAATTTACAGTTCCTTTTTTTTTGGTTCATTTTTTTAAAAGGTAGTAGTGTTGCTAACGTGTTAAGAAAAATTTTTAGTGTTGAGTGAAATATCGTTCCTGATCTGTGCTGCCGGCAGGACGTCGAGGGATGATCAAACATGAGTAGGTACCCTATATGTATGTAAATTTTGTGCTGGGACTATCAGAGAAATCCCCCAGGTAAAGAACCACATATCATTTTTAAAACAGATATCGGTTTTTTCTTTCTCTTTTTTTTGTTGATTGTATAATGTATAGTCTTTTTTTTTATTTTATTTTGAAATTTTTATTGCGTTTTTTTTTTTTTAAATAATAATTTTATAGCCTTGAAATTTTAAAGTTGAAGTAATTTTGTTAATAAAAAAAATTATAAGCCTTTATGATTCTCTTAAAAGTGGGTTTTGATTCATAAAAGTGGACTACTAAAATAAAGCGGTAGGTGTGTGAAGATCATTGTCAGGCCGTCTAGAAAAGGAAACATGACTTTCACAAGACGTAGACCTTGACTTAATCTTCATAGCTGAAGATCGGATTAGGGGCTATCTTCCATAATAGCGGCCAAGGATAAGGTAACAAAAGGATATGTCTTTGAGACATATGGGAGGGCTGGCTAAACTGTGCCAATTACACCAGGCAAGACCCTTCTTGGTCATAGTGAACCACTGTGCTGGCGCGACGATGGAGTGAGGACGTCGTTATCTTGAAGGAAAGGTAGAAACAAATTTTTTTTAGATATAGGTAAATTAGGATTTAATGGGGGTTAGTTTTTAACTTACTAGGATAGATTAAAATAGTTTGTAGTCTTTTGTCCAGATCTTCTTTTGAGAGAGACATCTTCAATTTTCTATTCTTGCGCCAGGGTAGTGGCACAGGTATGTGAGTATGTGTGATTGCATCTTTCCTTTTCCAATTTTCAGTCTATCCAAAGTCCGTCTTTTCTTTTTTAGTTTTTATCTTTCTTCTCTCTTTTTTTTTCTTTCTTCTATTTTTTTTGGCATGAATTAAAAAAAAAAAAAAAATTTGAGCTTAGTGCTTCTGTGAATTAGAAGAACCACCCCGTCCGGCGAGCGTAGCCGAGCCCGAGACCAGCATGCCACCGTCCTAAGCAAAGTGCAAAGTAGCCCCTGTGGCCAATATTAAGGAGCTCATTTCATATGTATATCAATTTTTTGCTGATTTCACTTCATTTAGAATTTGTTTGAATTTACTAATCAGAATCTAGGGCTCCACAATAGTAGATTATGCGAAACAAAATACAATTTATTTAAAATATTGTGTTTTGTTGTCAATTTTTTTAAAACAGATATTCATATATCAATTTTTTGCTAATTTCATTTCATTTGGAATTTGTTTGAATTTTCTAATCAGAATCTAGGGCTCCACAATAGTAGATTATTCGAAACAAAATACAATTTATTTAAAATATTGTGTTTTGTTGTCAATTTTTTAAAAACAGATATTCATATATCAATTTTTTGCTGATTTCACTTCATTAAGAATTTATTTTAATTTACTAAATCAGAATCTAGGGATCCGCAAAAGGAGATAAGTCGGTAGCATTTGGTGAAATGGTATGGTAATGGTATTGAAGTTATTTATTTAAAGTGAGCTTGTAGGAAACAACTCATCTACTTTTCAAGTTAACTTCCTCAAAAAAAAAAAAAAGATTAAAATACCATTTTTATTTCACGAGAAAATTCCTTTCCAAAAAGGAAAGTTCATTTATTTCATAAAACTCAAGCAATTCATAAAAGAAATTTCGGCTAGTCCGATTTAGTTATGACAATATACTTTTTGCCCATACACCTGTCGCATTAACTTCCAGAACATTGTGGTAAGGGTTCAAAGTTTCAGTGAGTGACGAGTTCAGGAATGCAAACCCAAAATTTCTGACCGTACTGTACAAAAATTAACATTGGTATCCGTTTTTGTTTACATTCCTCCCGTTCCGCTGCAGGATGAATTAATTGCAAGCCCTCGTGGAGAATAAGTGCAAGTGATTATTCCTTTTACCTACAAGTTATCCACCGATGAGTTTGTCTCGCTTGCTAGAGTGCTAAAATAAACGAAAAGTAACAAAAAAAAAAAAATAGAGGAAGATTAAAATATAAAGGTGAAATAAAAAGAAGAGAAGGGTACAGCAAATTGAAAGAAAACTGAAAAAAGAAAAAAAAAATTAAAGGAGAAGACATCAGGATTCATAAAAAGGAAAAATCATCCCCTAAATCCAAAAAAGTAGGTACATGATTTTTTTTTTTGTTTTAAAAAACCAAAGTAGGTTTTTTTTATATGTATGCTGATTTCTTTTGGTGTTCTTCAAAACTCAGGCACAAAACTCTGTGGTCTGGTACGTCAGGCACACGAGATTCCCTTTGTCCATAAGCGGCCAAAATCCAATTGCCTTTCAAGTGTCCGAGAAGGATTCGTGTCCGTCAAGCAAAACAAAAAAAAAATTTCTGTGGATAAAAAATTCCAGATGGAAGAACTCATCTCATCCAACATTGGCAATAGAATCCATTTAGATCTGTAAAAAAAAAATGCCCAATTAGGTAAGTTTCATACAAAAAAAGTTGATTCCATATTTACACAAAAAATTAGAAAAACCATTTTCGTTTTAATAGGAATAAAAAAGGAAAGAAAAACCAAAATCCGTATATCCAGAAAGCGATAGATATCAGTAATTATCTTTTATTCAGCACTGCTCACAAAAAAGAATTTAGTTGTCGATCGGCAACAACATATTCGTGGTTCTGGTCAGCAAATTTTCCTCAAGGGCAGATCCCAACACGCAAAATCCCGTCATTTAAAATTTAAAAAGAGTGTTGTCCAGAAGACACCACCGCCACCGTTTGACAAATCTCTTGGGAAAAGATCTAGAGGTCTAATTCGTCAAGATTTCGAATAGGAAAATTAATTTCTGGCCACATCCTCGAATGGGAATGTGTTTGTTATACATAGGAAGCATCAAGTATATTGAACTAAAGCCGATTAATTAATTAATTTTAATTTATATTATTTATTTCTTAATCAAGCAGATTTTCATCTTATAGACTACTTAAAGAAAAATACTAACAATCAATAGATAACATACCTAAAGATTATCCACCAGTGTTCATAAATAATAATAGTTTTTTCTTAAAACATTCCCTGCTTAAGTGCATATTAAAATCTAGAACATTACAAACAGAATTTGCCTGTTTTAAGCAACGTGTTATGGGTTCATTATTTCCGTAATTTACCCTATGAAAAGGGACAAAAAAGAGGCGATACTCTCTTAGTCCATGGAAAGATGTATATAAATTTATTAATGAGAGCAAACCAGGGAAATTGATTTTGTAATTGAAGATATCTCTCACAAACATTATATCAAAATATTTTCGCCGCGATTCCAAAGTTTGTATGCCAAATAATAAACACCTTGTTTTATAAGAAGGCATATCGATATTCCAACGCAAGATCCTTATGGCTATCCTTGTAAAACGTTTCTGGATTCTTTCAATTCTCAGAGTGTAAACTGCATATATTGGATTCCATATGGTACAACAATACTCTAAAATTGATCTAACATAACAAAAATAAAGTGATCTTAGGGTAAAAGGGTCAGAGAATTCTTTCGAATTTCTGGAAATAAACCCAAGCATTGAGCTGGCTTTAGCAACAACATAATCCACATGACTAGCGAAAGAAAATTTTTGATCAAAAATTACTCCTAGATCCTTTTTTTCAGTAACTCTTGATAAAGAGCTGCCTTGAATATTATATGAATAGTTAATCGATGAGATACCTCTATAAAACGTCATACATTGACATTTAGAAACGTTAAGAAAAAGATCATTGTTATTACACCAAGTGGATAACTTGGACAAATCATTCTGCAGATTAATGCAGTCGGAAATGTTTTTTATGCTTAAGAACAATTTTAAATCATCTGCATACATGAGACAAAGACAATTTTTAAGAAGTTTTGGGATGTCATTTATAAAAATTAGAAACAGAAGAGGTCCCAAATGGCTTCCTTGGGGAACGCCAGAAGTGACTTCCACTGGATCCGAAAGGATATTATTAATACGTACGTATTGAACTCTACCTGAAAGGTATGAATAGAACCACATTAATAAATTTGAATGAAATCCTAGGGCCTTTAGTTTGGGAAATAAAATTGAATGATTCACTTTGTCAAAAGCTTTTGAGAAGTCGGTATACACAACGTCACATTGTAACCCCTGTTCGAGTGCCCCAAGCACATAATTGCTAAAAAGGGATAGGTTGGTTGTAGTAGATCTACCACTAATAAAACCATGTTGCAAGGGAGATATAACTTCTTTTAAAAGAAAAACTAGCTTTTTATAAATTATTTTTTTCAAATAGTTTAGGAATAGCCGATATTTTGCAAATTGGACGGTAGTTTGTGACCTTATTACGTGATCCAGACTTGTAAATAGGGGATATAAAAGAAACTTTCCATTCTTTCAAGAAGTAACCTTCTTCAAGAGAACGATTAAAAATTATTTCCAGTAGGGTTGCTAGTTCAGATGCGCATTTTTTCAAAATAATGGGAGCAATACCATCATACCCGGGTTGTTTATCATCATTAAGTTTTTCTAATTCTTTCTCCACTTCACTTTTGCACACTTTTAAGTCACCAATGTCAATAACTTCATTTAAATGATCAACCGAGTGTGAATTTACAATAACAGGTGGATTAAAGACCGATCTAAAAAAATCGGCAAAAAGATTACAAATCTTAGGGGGATCATTTGAAGATTCATCTAAATAATGAATTGAATTTGGAATACTAGTAGAACGCTTTTTATTATTTATGAACGTCCAGAAACATTTACTATTTTTTTTTAACTTTGATTCCATACTAAGAATGTAATGGTTGTATAAGAACTTGTTTAAAAAATCGAACTCCTTCTGTAAACGCAGGTATCTATCATATAATATGCAATTATTATCTGACTCACGATACAATTTAAAAGCTTTATTTTTTTTATTATTGATGTTAATCAATTTTTTGTTATACCAACACGGCTTAGAAGATGATTTTGGTATAAATTTAGGAGTAAATAAATCAATTGCCTTATGTAATGAGTTTTTAAAAATATCAAAAGCCTTATCTACCTTTAAATTGTTTAAAACAGGCAACCATTCTATGCTATTAATAAATTTCGAAATTTCATTAAAATTACATTTTTCAAAATTGTATTTATGTATTTTCATTAGATGTCTGTTTTAAATAATTGAAAAATTTGAAGTCTATACAGAGTACTAAATGATTATCCGAATTAGGAAGAGGAGGATGTATGGGGCTGTCGATACTCACACTAAATTCGTTATCAATAAAAACTAAATCTAGGAAACGATTTAGAAGATTAGGAAAACAATTTATTTGTTTGAGACCAAATTCAGCTAAGGTATCAACAACCACACTGTCACACTCACTTTTTATATTATAAGGAATCAAACAATTTTCATCTACATCTAACAACCATTTTATATTTGGTAAATTAAAATCACCTAAGATTATAATATGTTGATTATCTTTAAGATTATTAAGAATTAAAGAACAATTGTCAATATGAGCTTTATACAATTCAAATGAACTACTTGGTGGAATATAACTTATAATTATATATAAACATCATGAATATTATCAGCGCTAATACGTACAATCAGCTGGTCTATGTCTATCTAATGCAGAATTTGTTGCTATAGACGAAGAGGGCAAATCCAATTGCACACAGAAAAGAGTCGAGCGAACGGCTAGCAACACTCCCCCACCTCGGTTCAGACCTGTTGTAAGTTGGCATCGATCTTTCCGAAAAACATTAAACAGCTGATTGTCAAACATTTCTGCATTGTAATGATTCTCAGAGAGCCAGGTTTCAGTGAGAGCAATAATATCGAATTGTTGTGAAGAGGAAAAGAGAAGGATATTGTTCATTTTTGTTCTTAATCCACCAACATCATAATAGAATATGAAAAATTGTGAATTGCCATTATGAGGAGCGGGTAGAGTGGGTGCAAATGGGTTTGGGCAGATTATATTGTTACGAATTGTTTTTGCCGAATTTCTTCGTTTTTTGGCGTTGGGCTTGGGGTAAACATTTTAACGCGAACATGTTCAGGCCAAGCAGTCGGGTTCATGACGTCAATTAGCTTGTCTGCTGGCACACACAGCTTAAAGTTAACAAAAGATAATTCACTAAGGATAGCTTCTTTCTTTATCAATTTATAACATTTAAACAGATGAGAAGGGATATGAGTGTTATTAGATATATATTCAATAATGGATTCAGGCTCGGTATCACTAGTGAATCTTGAGATATGCACCCATTTATTATTAGGCACCACATTTAGATTTGTATTAGAATTATTAGTACCATAAACACTTGTGATGGGACGGCGAGAGCGATTTTTATTTTTTTTATTGATTACATTGTTTACATTTGAGAGAGAGCTTTTATTTTTGACATTCAATGGGGGATTTTTCTGAGAACTTGATGCACCAGACTCTTCAACAACTATTATATTGTCATCATTGGGATTTTTATTTATTGCTTCAAGAGAATTGTTTTCTTGGAGTTCACTTTCATGGGTTTCGTTTACAGAATGATGATGATACTCGTTAATAATTATTGGTTTCGTGGCACTAGGTATTGATAATATAGGATCGGTTGAATTTAAGAGCATATCTAATGGTTCTTTCGCAGAGTTTAAAGGTGGAGGTAGATCATTAGATGTCAATTGATTGAGATTAAGAGGAATACTTTCTGGTGTTTTCCCGATATTGGAAATTAGTTCACGCATTGCACATATTTCTCTTTTTAATTCACTAATACAATTACAATGAAAAATTAGATTTTAATAAAATATTTGATTCTTCCGCGGCAATTCCAACACATTCTTTATGAAAATATTGACCACAAATTGATCTGCATGCAACCATGTCAGATCTTTTTAGTTTGTCATTGCATTTAGCACAAGTTTTAGACATTATAAGAAATTAAAGAAAAGAATTACAGAGGAGAAAGCACTGTCTATATGATAATGAACTATACGAATACAGACGATGACTGATTACCTACTCTTAGAGCCATCAAGTGGCCTCAACGTAGCAGGATCTCATCGGGGGAATTAATTTCATTTGGCCGCTGTAATAGAATAAAAAAACAATAAAAGAAAGGGATCTCAGTGTTGGTAAAAATAAAAAAAATCAGAAGAAGAAATTTTGGTGCTAAAAAGTAAAGAAAAAAAAATAAGTACAAACGAAAAGATTTGAGAGGAATATAGAAGAAAAAAAAGGAGAAGATTAAAAAGGATTAATTGAATAGTTACTTACCTATGTACATAAATATACCTGAAAGAAAAGTCAATAATTTTACCTGAAAGTTAAATTGAGATTAGAAAAGTAAAAATAAAAAAAGCAAAAAAAAAGTAAATTTCGTGATACTATTGCTTCGACTAGGACAGATTATTAAATGACAATAAGAATAACAAAATATATAAACAAATAATTTTGATTTGCAAAGATACATAGGTATTTGGATGAAATTCTTTTTGAGAGAGTAAAGTAAAATATAGTTTTTTTTTTGAATTATTGAATTTGAAGTATCAAACAAGTAAACAATTAAAAGGTAAAGGTAATTTTTTTTTTTGGACAATTTAATATAAAGTGAAATAGATATAGTGATAAGGTTACTAGGATTAGGTATGTGATAACTGATAAGATAAAGAACACGGTGTAACATCCCATCCATCGTAGTAAAAAAAAAAATTGTTTGTATCGATTTAAAGGGAAAAGTGCGTGAAGAGAAATTAAAGCCTTTTTGTTCCTGATACCCTCCAGGATAGATTAATTGTAATCCCTCATCGTTTAGCTAAACATTCTGGATCTCTAAGTGAATTGTGTTTTTTTTATATTTGGTTTATATTATCTCTAAAATAGTTAATTTTACTAATTAAAGTAATTAAAAGGATGCTATATTTACTAATTTTATCCGGGGGTTATCTTGAATAATCGATATAAAGGAAGGAAACATTTTTTTTCAGTAATTTTTTATAATTTTTTTTTTAAACCTTCAGTTATACTTACTTGATCGATGATGTATGGAGATGAGCTTAGATATTTTTTTTTATTATTGTCCATAATTTTAAAGAACTTTCACAATTATCACATGATGAAATAAAAATTAATTATTCCTGAAGAGTTTTAATGAAAATAAAACCATTTTTTTTTATAATTTCGTGGCTTCGCGGTTTACAAAAAAAATAAGAATTTTTTTTAAGGGAAGTTATTTTTCGTTCCCGAGTAAGAAGGAAGAGATGTTTGGCATCCTATTCCATTTTTTTTTAGTGGTTTGAAAGTCTATAATATGGAATTTTAAGAAAGGAGGTTGGGGAAGTGGATTTATGACAGTGAAGGCTTAGGTTGAGGTCAACTAAGATAAGGTGAGGGAAAGTTAACAACTTTCCCTTTTTAATTGAGGGTCATTACCAACTTTTGAGCATGTAATGGCGTAGGAGTATTACACTGATAATATTTGGTTGTTGGTAGTAATGCTTAAGGGTGGGTTAAGAAGCTCAAGGGGACACGATCATCTATGTTCCCTCTCTTCTATTCCATTTTTTTTAGTGGTTTGAAAGTCTATAATATGGAATTTTAAGAAAGGAGGTTGGGGAAGTGGATTTATGACAGTGAAGGCTTAGGTTGAGGTCAACTAAGATAAGGTGAGGGAAAGTTAACAACTTTCCCTTTTTAATTGAGGGTCATTACCAACTTTTGAGCATGTAATGGCGTAGGAGTATTACACTGATAATATTTGGTTGTTGGTAGTAATGCTTAAGGGTGGGTTAAGAAGCTCAAGGGGACACGATCATCTATGTTCCCTCTCTTCTAAGTATGAGAGTCAAATAAAAACAAAGAAATATATTGATAGCATAATTCGGGCCCTATTTATTTTTAAAGATGGAAATAGAATATTTTCAGTCAAATTCCAACTATGACTAACTTAGGCCTGGAAAAAGGTAACCACGTCCTTCACGCTGTGTAGCAAGAACCCCTGCTGAGCATGGCAACGAGCAGGCCTACAGCTACTGACGCGGTTGGACACCCCTATACTGACTCCTGCATGGACAAGCCGATGGGTCTGTAGACATCAGTCCTATAGGTAGGAAAAGTCGTTAGGGAGAAAAATTGTTTGGGAGGAGAATAGTGTCTTGATTAATACCTATTTCCATTTTTTTTTGATCTTTTCTGATGCAAGGCTGTTGTGGAATATGGTCGGTTTGGTTTTGTGTTGATGGAGTATTTGAAACGAGATGTGACCGCCAAATTAAGCTAATGCAAATCCGTTACAAGCTGAATAAAATTAAATTAAAATAAACGAAAACCAAAAAATTTTGTGGAGAATAGGAGTAAGTGCCAACAACATATTCAGGTATAAGTTATTTTGTGAATATTTTAAATATTATTATGCATTTAAAGTGGGTAACAAATATATATGAATTATAATTGAAGAGCGGAGCTCTTGATTCTTATGTCTTTATTCGAGTTGCGTTCTTAAAAAACTAAACTGTGCTATCGCAGATAGCCAGAATTTTACATATCCATTTTTGATGTATTTTGCTTTATACTTATTTGGTTTGTTTGAATTTGTCGTTTATCTGTGCTATCGAAGATAGACGTAAACAATAACAGGAAAGGGTATCATATAAATATTTGATGGCGTGGCAGAATATGAATGTGATACCATTTCCTTTGTTGGAAATATAAATTTTAATTAAAAAATGCTTCTGTTATTTTCTGTGGTTATAACCCCTCCCTCCTTATAGAGGATTCCAATGGTTTAAAAGTAACCGTTGCCATTGGGAGGCTTATGTTTGTAATGGATTTTTTATTTTTAAATTTTATTCTTAAATATATAATTACAAATATTGCAATTATTATTACAACCGCAAACGTTACCAGGTTGTAAGTTATGTGTTTATGTATTTTGGATTCTAACATTTCTATATTATCAATTGGTTTAAAGTTTAATTCTTTATAATAATCTTCTGTAAAGTTATAATTTATCAATGGTATAATTTTGAAATTATTTTGGTATAATTTTTTGTTATAAGTCTTATTTCTTATTTCTATTTTACAATCTTCTAATTCTAAAATATAATTACCTTCCAAAGTGTAATCCAGATTGTTACAATTTTGTTTGATCTTTCCTTTTTGCAAATTTTTAATTATTAGATATTTTTCTTTATTTATGATTATTTTTTTTCTGTAAATTTTTCGGTTTTGCAATCCAGGTTTATATTATTTTTAAATAAGTTTCTAATACAATTATCTTTTATTTCATGTAAGTTTTTAATTTCTTTTGTGACATAGTAAAGAGTTTTGTTTGTTTCAATCAATTCATTGCTAGGTAGTTTAATTATTTTATTCTTTACAGGGAATGTTTGTATATAAATTTTATTAAATAGCTTATCATTAAATTTAGGAATGCTTAAGATAATTAATAGGTTTTCATTATAAGTTTTCAAAGTTATCTTTAATTCTTTAAGTTTGTCGAAATATAGCTCATACTCGAATATTTCTTGAACTGTTAAAATGTCTTGTGTTAGGACACCTGTTCTACTGGTCATAATGATATCAGATATCTTTTCTATAATTTCTTGTACTTCTAATAGGTTTTTATTAAATTCAATTTCCATACGTAGGGAATTGATTTCGCTTTTGATGGCCTTATATTTATTTAATGTTTTTGAACTTTGTTTAAAAATCTCTTTTAATTGTAGAAATTGTTCGTTGAATTGTTGGTTAATTTTTACCTGTTTATTATTATTTTTCAATAATTCCTCGTTATTTTCTTCTAAAGCCTTTAAGCTTTGTTCTATATTTTCCCTATCATCATCGTCCATAGTTCCATATACGAATCTCATACCTTTTCCGATAATATTGATCAATCCTCTTTTGTGTATTATATGGTGAGGGATTAAAGTTTGAAGTTTTATTTCTAGAGTGTCTAATTTCTGTTTTTCTTTAAAATAACTTTGTATTGAATAGGTTTTAAACGTGGGGTCGTTATCTATTGTTATTTTCTCCGGTTGAATCATATAGCTGAATAATTTTTCTAATGAATTTAGTATGTCTTTTTGATTTTTTGACTTCAATCTTTCTGCTGCTGCAAACTTTGAGAATTTATCAATGCAAGTGAGATATTTATTGTTGTTAGACAACATCCATATATCTAAGTGATAATGAACATGTGGTCCTGAAGGGGTTTCAGTTTTCTCAAAGGGGAGTTTAATAGGATTTCGTTCTATTTTTAGGTTACAGGTTTTACAATTATTTGTTATTTTAGTAATTTGGTTCTTTAGGTTCGGGAAATAGTATTTCCTTTTTAGTTCTAAATAGAGTTTTTCTATGCCTATGTGGTTGAATTCTAAGTGTGTTTTATGAATAATGTCTTCTATTTCTGGTAGGTCAAAAATGTCTATTAAAAAGATTTTTGTCCTTAACAATCTTTGGTTATTGTGATTGTTTTTCCAATTATTTTGGAATTTCAGAAATAATTCATCGTTTTCTATATAAATTGCGTTTTGGTGGTCTACATCGATTTCAGATATTATTTTTTTGAAATCTGTGTTGGTAAAGGTTTTTCTGATAATTTCTATCCGGCGTTTATTGAAAGGGAATGTGATGTTCTCGTTGTTTTCGTCTCCGATTTTTACAATGACTTGTCTTATAAATGAATTCAAAGGTTTTTCTGTAATAGAGATTAGGTTAGAACTGTCTGACTCATTTGAATGTTGAGTAGAGACTAATTCTATGGCATTTATTTCGTTCAATTTTATACGAGATAAAGCATCTGCTACTTTATTCTCTTTACCTTGGATGTACTCAATGTTGAAGTTGTATTCTTCCAACTTGATCTTCCACCGTTGTAATTTCGAATTGGGTTCTCGTAGGTTTTGTAACCATACTAAGGGTCTGTGGTCAGTTTTAATAACAAACTTTCTTCCGTACAGATAGTGTCGGAATTGAGCGGTAGCCCAAACAATGGCCAATAATTCTTTTTCTATTGTTGAGTAATTGCACTCATGTTTATTTAATGTGCGTGAGGCAAAACAGAGTGGACCATGAGGTTGACTCAATACTGCACCAATTGCGTAATTGGATGCGTCAGTAGTAAAGGTGAATTCTTTTGTGAAGTCTGGGTGTCTGTTTAGGAGGTCATCAGATATTACCAATTTTAGCTTTTCGAATGATTCTTTATAGTCAGGATCATTTATATCTATTTTTTCATCTTTTTTGAGACAGATTGTCATTGGTTTTATAATTTTTAGTTAGTTAGTTTGCTTAACCAAGTTTATCTAGAATGTCATCGATCAAAGGGATAGGAAATTTATCCTCTTTTGTAATATTGTTTAGTTTGCGGCAGTCGATAACTATGCTCCAGTCCTTTTTACCTGTTTTATCAGCTTTTTTAGGTACAACCCATATTGGGGCGTTGTACGGGGAGACACTAGTCTGTATAATTTGTTGGTCTAGTAAGTCTTTTATTTGTTCATATACTTCCTGTTTGTGTATTTCAGGATAGCGATATATTCTAGTGAAGATGGGCTTTTCACTAGTGGTGGGGATTCTATGTTTCACGTGACTTGTGAAACTTAGATCATCACCTTTGTGATAGAAAACTCTTTTGTGTTTAGTTAAAAGTTTCATTAATTTTTTATGTTCCTCGGTGTTTAGATGTTCGATTCTTTGCTGTTCCTAATTTTCGAACAGTGTAGAATCTGGTATCATGTTTTCCAAGTGGTTAATTTCTTTGTTGTATTCTTGTTCATCTTCCTCAGAAAAGAACAGAGGAATTATTTCATTGTTTAATTTCAATGTTTTGTTCTTGAAATTAATTTCGTCATTGTTTGGATATAAAATATTATTTCCAATCAAACCATCAAATTGAGTATTAAAATTGTGAATTTGAAAAACACAATCTGTTTGAGTTTGGAAAATGAATTTTCCTTTGGGGATAACTAATTCTTCATTTATGAATACAGGTGTTCCCACAGTTTTGATTTCTAAAGGAGTTGTTCTTTTTTTTATTAAATGTGATGGCGCTTTTTCCCTATTTATCAAACTATTGGTTGCACCAGTGTCTATTAATAGTTTGACTGTTTGGTTTACTTTTCTTAAAACAATAAAGGGGAGTTGTGGTTTTGGTCCGAGGCTACTTCCGGAAAACCCTGTTCTTCTTCATTGTTGTTATGATTTACCTGAACCTTTTTTAATTGGCTTGAATTAGGATCTACTTCCATAGGTTTGATTTGTGTGGATGGGGTTTTATAATTTGGATTATAATTTTGTCCTTTATAATTAGGATTGGGATTATTATGATTAAAAGCACTCTTTATGTATGTAGGATTTCTAGGTTGAAAATTTCTATTCTGTGTAAAATTAGAATTGTGTATTACCTGTGTATTATAGTATGGTCTAACATTTTGAGGTTTTTGATAATTTTTTGTTTCAAACTTTTCGAATTTTTCGCTTTTTTCCTCATTTCTTTCATTTATAAAATTTGCTTGTGTAAGTTCGTTAAGAGCTTCTTGTAAATTGTTCGGTTTTAAAGCAAATAATACAGTACGCATGTGTACGGGTAATTTTTCCTTAAAAACTTTCAAGGCAGTTGAATTATTATTCTCTAACTCATGTGGTTTATTTTCTTGGATAGTCTTTTGGTTAAGTTCACATAATTTTCTCTGTATGTCGTTATAAAACGTCATTACGTTATTTTTATAAGGTGTTTGTCGTAATTCGTCATAAAGTGTGAAAGAGTTTTTGAATCCTCCAAAGTTTTTTATTAAGAGTTCTTTAATGTCTTTCCACTTAATTAAGTGTGGATAAATTTCGATACATCTTTTTGCTTTTCCTATTAGTTTTGTTTTTAAGATGTTAATACACATGAGTTGTGAAGCGTCATCGTATTTGTTTAATGTCGGACCAATTCCATCTACACTGTTTATAAAATTGTACAAGTCTTCTGCTCTACCGTCGAAGTTAGGTAATTTCTCAATGTATTTTAGTGGGTCTAAAGTTAGTGTGAGTGGTAGAGCCATTTTAAATTCTAATTTATCATTTGAATCACTATTACAATTTTTTGTATTAATTTTACTTAAAATATTTTGATAACTAAAAATATTCTTACACTTTTTTTTTTTTTTTTTTTTTTTTCATTTCATTTCATTTATTTATAATTCATTTTTGGTAGGTACATTGATTTGAATAGCTTTAGAAAAGAAAGTTAACATATAAGATTTGCAAAAACCAGAGAAAAATTATTTACAAAAAATTTAACATAAAAAGCAAAGCATAAAACAAATTCAAAAATTATTATAAAATAGTGATCTTCCGAATAACAACTTTCTACGTACCCATAAAATAAATTAAGAGACACTCTTTAGCTAAGCTTAAAACTAGAGCTAGTGGCGAATGTCTATCAAAAAATAAAAAAATAAATCAACATAGTTGTGTGCAAGGTGAAAAGTAAAGGGGAAAAAGGAAGGGAATGGTTTTTTTTTTTTTTTTTTTTTTTAAATTTTTTTTATTTAATTTATATATATATTAAGTAATTAAGGACAGTAAATTTTCAATTTGAACATTATCGTATCGAAAAAGCCATGATTTGACATTTTGCAGAAAAGAAGACAAAACTCTAAGACTTCTAACGGAGAAAGGCAACTTGTTAAAAACTGACGGAGCAACTATTGTAAAAAATCTTCGAAAATGTGTTTTATTATAAGAAGGAATGTTAGCTAAATTCATTGTATTCACTCGTAAGTTATGTCGTGGATTATTTCTCGATGAAAGATATCCACTTCTCATAAAAAATATTTTTAACACTTTAAAGTAGTAGAGATGTCGTAGAGGAAGAACTTTTAAATCCTGAAACAAAATGAAACTATTATGAAAGCGATTTTTTTTACAAATGATTCGTACAACATGTTTTTGAAGAATAAGAAGAGGATTAATCTTGTTTTTATAAGAACCTCCCCAACAAGTTATTCCATACTGAATTTTAGAATGAACAATACCATAGTATATCATAACTAGTATTTTTTGTGAGCAATGCAAACCAAGAGTATAAAACTGTCTAGAACAACATAACAAGTAATTTTTTAGAGAGTGAGTATGATCAGACCAATTCATTTTATTATCAAGTAAGACCCCAAGGTATTTGAAGGTCGTTACAAACTCAATCTGAAAGCAGTGAGGTGAACAGGACTCATTACAAGAAAAACAATTAGAATTATTTACACTGAACTTTTTGCAATCAGAAGAATGATAAAAGATATCGCAATCAACTAAAATAGGTGACCCTGATAAGCTAAAATACATTAATTTTGTTTTATTGCTCAATACCATTTTATTAGCTGCAAACCAGTGTCTTAAGATGTCCAAATCAGAGTTAATGTCAGAAATTAAGTTAAGCAGGGATCTACAACCATATGAAAAGGCTTTATCATCAGCAAACGCTGTAATTTTTCCTTTGAAATTCTGGCTGAAAATAGAATTGATGAAAACCAGGAAAAGCAAGGGACCCAAAACTGAGCCTTGTGGAACGCCTATACTTATATCAGATAAATTGCTCAAGCTACCATCTATTCTAACTAGTTGCTTTCTATTAGATAGATAGGAATCTAACCAATTATAGATAAACCCACGCATTCCAGCCTTATGCAATTTCTTCAGAAGAATACTATGGTCAACTAAGTCAAAAGCCTTAGTTAAATCAATGAAGAGTCCAGCTGTAAATAAATTATTATTAATATTTTCATAGATTTCACTACAAAATTTTAGTAAAGCATCTTCAGTGGATCTATGAGCTCGAAATCCGAATTGAGCATCACTAAAGAATTTATTTTTATTTAGAAATTTTAAAATTCTTTTTTTCATCGCCTTTTCAAAAATTTTAGAACAAACAGGTAACAGAGAAATTGGTCTATAATTATTCATGATGCAAGTGTTAGACTTTTTGTGAAGAGGAATTACTTCAGCAATTTTAAGCATACTCGGAAAAACACCACCGTACACACTTTTATTAAAAATATTTGCAAGAACATCCACAACGTTATATGCAATATGTTTAAAGATTATACTGGAACAATTATCATTGGTAACAGAACTTGATGTTTTTAAATTTTTAATGATGAAAAGCAGTTCACCGGGACGAATAGGAGCATAAAAGATACTTTCTGTAACAATATTATCATTAACCATACCTTCACTTTGAAAATCGACATTTCTATTGCAAAAAACCTCTGTCGAAACATTTTCAGCTATAGAAATGAAAAAATTATTGAAACGATTTGCTATTTCAGTACTATCTGTAATACTTAAATTACCATCTTCTATTGTTAAAGGTTTTCCAGATTTTGAACCACGATTTAAAATTTTGTTCACAACATTCCACTCACCTTTAATATTACCTTTGTTTTTTTCGAGTTCAGATAAATAATAATTTTTCTTACAAGTTTTTACTTCTTTTAATAACTGTTTGCATGCTATTTTATAATCTATTTTTAGTTGAGTATTATTTGGATACATTTTACATTTTTTACGAAGCTTGTTTTTTTTGTTTATTTTCTCTAAAATATACCCTGTCATCCATTCTTTCAAATGCTTAGTCTTATTCTTTTTTAACGATCTTTTTGTACAACTATCAAGATAAAAACCCAATTTTTTGATAAATTTATCATACGCAAGTGAAGGATCATTCTCATTGTAGACAAAATCCCAGTGTTCAAAACGTAAAAGCAAATTTAGTCTGTCAAAATCAATTTTCTTAACTTCAGCATCTTCTATAACTGCTTCTTTGTCAGCGACAAGATTTAAATAATGTAAGCTAGTCATGCAGTGATCAGTGATACCTAAATCAGCTAAAGAGCTAACTAGTTTAAAACTACGAGATAAACTATTCCTACAAAAAATATGGTCAATACATGTCTTTGAGTTATCAACGATTCTAGTAGGTACGTTTATATAAGAATCTAATCCATAAGAAGCTAATAGCATTAAATAATTATCCACGTATTGAGTTTTTGATAGAAGATCAATATTAATATCACCCAGTAAAATCAGATTTTTAGTTTTCACATTCGCTAACAGACTATTAAGCTCCTCAAGAAAGACATCTATACTACTGCTATGAAGTCTATAGGCACACATAAAACAATGTTTTTCATTGTTTAAACTGAAAGTAATTTTTATAAAATCCGCAGAGACCAAATTATTACTTATTACATCACAATTATTATAAATATTTTTTATAAAAACTCCAACACCGCCAGCACAATAAGAATTGTTACATGTTGCAAAAAACGTATACCCAGGAATTATAAAATTACCTCTCTCATCGTCAAAAATCCAAATTTCTGTAACAAAAACAAAATCAGGCTTAATAGAGCACGATTCAATATGGAGTAATAACAAATCAAAATTTGCACGAAGACTACGGATATTTTGTTGTATTATATAAAAGCTGTTGGGATAAATATGGTTATTCAGAAAAACACTTAACAAAAGATCATTTTCAAAATCATATGATAAAACAACATCCTCTGGTTCAAAATTAATTAAATTATCAAAAGGCATTAATTTCACAGATTATTTAAGTCTTCTAAACACTTGATTCTGATAGCTTTATCACCTTCTTGCTTTCTCAATAAAAGATTGGAATTTTGAAACCATACAAATTTGTATCCTTTTGATTTTTTAACAGATTCAGCAGCTTTACGAAGTTCTCTATTATGCGATGACAAACTGTTTATATAAATCTGGCTGTTTTGGTTGATATTATTTCCAAAAACTTTGGCGGTCAAATTTTTTTTGCACTCCACTGTTTTCTTCATGAGCCTTTGTTTGGTTCTAAGAGAGCAGAATTTTACGCACAATACACTTGTGATCTTAGACGTAGGATTATTTGTAGAAGAGACACCTGTTTTATTGCTTTTAATTTTTTTTATATAAACGTTATCTACATATATGTTCTTCGCTTATGTTCTCATCCAGTCCAACAGAGAAAAGCTTAAGAGCTTTATCTAAGGCATTCGCTCCTGTCAGATCCGGAACTCCAATAATATCCACAGTATTCTCTAACTGCAATTGTTCCAGCGAATTCACTCTAGATTGTAGCGAGTTAATTTTCAATTTCAATTCTTTATTCTCCTCTTTCAACTCGTGTAGAGAAGAGAGACAATCAAAATTAACTTTTTTTAGCTCTATTATCTCTTTGTATATGGATTCTAAAGAGATAGTTGCGAGAACCACACCATCAACTGGCAGCGGCTGATGAGTGGCAGCACCCACAGCATTAGTGTTATAGTTATAGGGTCCAGTGATAGCAGATGTTGTAGTCACAGCAGTGAATTTAGAGGCAATAGAGGAGGTGGTAGTGGTAGCAGTGATGATGGAAGCAGAGGTGGCGGATGTAGATGTAGAAGCAACAGCAGCAGTAGCGGTTCTCTTGGTGCCAAGAGAAGGAGATGGTACAGAAGTGAAGAGAAGTGACTTACGGCGAATTGATGCACACGGAGAGCAACGAAATGGAAATTCTACGTCACTTTCATGAATGTTAACACAGCGAGCATGAAAGAGCGCCAAACAATCACAACAATTCACTTTAGATTGCTCTTTATCCACCTTAATAGTGCAAATCTTACATATATTAGACATAATAAATTATTTTAACTTGATCAATTATATTATAATGTTTTTATTTATTGACAAGCACTTATAATATAAAACTAAATTTACTGTCTTCATTAACTTTTTTTTGATATTTAAAAGTTTGTTTTTTACTATTTTAAATCAAAAATAAATTAAAATATAAAGCACAAATTAAAAACGTGTTCACCTCGCACAACTTTTCTCTTATGTATGGGTATCTGTTGATTCCTTATTTGTGTGAGATGTTTGTTTGTTGATAAATCTTCTTCTGAACTGCTAGTATGACTTTGTTGTTCTTCCTTTCTTCTGTTTGTGATCCTTTTTAACATTAATATTTTTTTTTTTTGGTTATTGTTTGTGAAACTAATTTTTCCCTATGAACTTCGCAATATTATCATTTTCGTTGAATTGAATTGCTAAATTAGTTTCGGTTTATCTTCAGTTGGAATATATTTTTTTTTTTTATTAAAGTGTTTTTATTTTTCTTAAATGATTTTATTTCACTTTTATTTTGTTTTGACTGTAAATGTAATTTTTCTTGACTCTAGACTTTATTAAACTTGAAAAGAGTTCTTCACTTTTTATTTTACTATGTCAAATAAATTTTTAGACTGTTTTAGTCGTTACTTCGAATTTAAATATTTCCTTATACGTAGGATATTTTTCTGATAGTTAATTTCACTAAAACGTTATGAGTGTAAGTTCTTACAGGATTCTAGCCAATTTAGTAGAATCCTACCGACTGCGCCAATTATAAATGTACTTAAGATAAAATACTTTTTAAAAAAGAATTGAAGAGCGGAGCTCTTGATTCTTATGTCTTTATTCGAGTTGCGTTCTTAAAAAACTAAATTGTGCTATCGCAGATAGCCAGAATTTTACATATCCATTTTTGATGTATTTTGCTTTATACTTATTTGGTTTGTTTGAATTTGTCGTTTATCTGTGCTATCGAAGATAGACGTAAACAATAACAGGAAAGGGTATCATATAAATATTTGATGGCGTGGCAGAATATGAATGTGATACCATTTCCTTTTTTAGAAATATAAATTTTAATTAAAAAATGCTTGTGTTATTTTCTGTGGTTATAACGTATGTAGGTATATCAATTTTTTGCTGATTTCACTTCATTTAGAATTTGTTTGCATTTACTAATAAGAATGTGGGGCTCTACAAAAGTAGATTATACAAAACAAAATACAATTTATTTAAAATATTGTGTTTTGTTGTCAATTTTTACAGTAGGTAACAAATACATATATCAATTTTTTGCTGATTTCACTTCATTTAGAATTTGTTTGCATTTACTAATCAGAATGTAGGGCTCTACAAAAGTAGATTATGCAAAACAAAATACAATTTATTTAAAATATTGTGTTTTGTTGTCAAATTTTTAAAAACGGATACCTATTCATATATCAATTTTTCGTGATTTCACTTCATTTAGAATTTGTTTGAATTAACTAATCAGAATGTAGGGATCCACAAAAGGAGATTAGTCATTAGCATTTGGTGAAATGGTATGGTATTGAAGTATTTAAAGTTATTTAAAGTGAGCTGAATAAAATTAAATTAAAATAAACGAAAACCGCAAAAATTTGTGGAGAATAGAAGTAAGTGCCAACAATATATTCAGGTATAAGTTATTTTGTGAATATTTTTAATATTATTATGCATGTAAAGTAGGCAACAAATACATATATGAATTTTTTGCATTCATTTAGAATTTGTTTGCATTTACTAATCAGAATGTAGGGCTCTACAAAAGTAGATTATGCGAAACAAAATACAATTTATTTAAAATATTGTGTTTTGTTGTCAATTTTTAAAAAACAGATATTATACCTACATAAATTTTTTGCTGATTTCACTTCATTTAGAATTTGTTTGAATTTACTAATCAGAATCTAGGGCTCCAGAATAGTAGATTATGCGAATCAAAATACAATTTATTTAAAATATTGTGTTTTGTTGTCAATTTTTTAAAAACAGATATTCATATATCAATTTTTTGCTGATTTCACTTCATTTAGAATTTGTTTGAATTTACTAATCAGAATCTAGGGCTCCACAATAGTAGATTATGCGAAACAAAATACAATTTATTTAAAATATTGTGTTTTGTTGTCAATTTTTTAAAAACAGATATTAATATATCAATTTTTTTGCTGATTTCACTTCATTTAGAATTTGTTTGAATTTACTAATCAGAATCTAGAGCTCCACAATAGTAGATTATGCGAAACAAAATACAATTTATTTAAAATATTGGGGCATATTCATAGTTAAACTTTAGATCCGAGTCCAACTGGCCTCGAGTCTAAAGTTAACACACAGGTTAGAAACAGCTGCTATTCATAAAGAAATTCGCAGCTCTGTTTAGTAAAATACAGAATTCTACTACAATTTTAGTACTATTGCCCGTCAATCCATTGAAATTCAATACATTTTTTGACAGATAGAAAAAAACAACTAAGTAAGTGAAAGAGTCAGCCGTTTTTAAAGTTTGAGCTCCAATTTATCTTTTGAACCCGGGTCTAAATTGTTTAGGAATAACATAAGCTCCAGGTTAGCTTAGAAGGGTCAAAGAAACAACTTGTCAGACGACTATGAGTATTCCCCATTGTGTTTTGTTGTCAATTTTTTAATGCATTTTAAGGAGGTAACAAATATTCATACATACATCAAAATGCTGATGTTTCAAAATACCCTTAAATTGTAGCTATTTTAACAGTAACAGGTTGTCGCTTTAATTAGTTGGTAACTTTCCGGTGCTACAAGATTGTTGTTGTGTTAGTTGGGAGCTATTGATAAATTTTAAGGTATGTTGCACACCTATGTACATATATTATATCACATTTTTCAAAATTTAAAAATTGTTATTTTCTGCCGTCTTAAGGAGATTTTCCAGAAAAAAAAAATTATTTCATAGTAGATCAATATTTTTTTAAGCAATTTTGAAAAATGTGATGAAAAAATTCGATAACCTGGAAATATAGAAATGCTACAAAATTCGCTTACATTTTTTCTATTTTAACAGGTTGTCACTTTAATTAGTTGGGAGCTGTAATCAAGTTCATTAGATATATCAAGCTTTCAGAAACTTAAGTAATCTTTTTATCATTTAGTTTATATTCATAATATTATAGTTCCTTAGCTTCTTCGTCAAAATGCTTTGTTTTGTCTGCCACAATAAGTGTACAAATTTTACATCGCTCATGCATCACCTTAAAAAGAGACATCATCTTAATTGTTCTAGTACTTATCGTTGCGTTGAATGTAATTTATTGTTTAATAACTCCTCAAGTTATAAAAGACATATGCTACGATTACATTCCTTTTCAAACATTTCAAATTCTAACGAATTTCAGGCACAAGCGTGTAGTATTAATGCAGAAGATTCAAATAGAGTAACTACTTCCTCAGAACAATCTAGTTGTATCAACGTAAAAGGTATAAACGTCGAAGAGAAACTAGTTCTTCCATCCTCATTGTCATTATGTCAAAAGTCCAAAAAAGAGAATTTCGACGAAGAAATAAAAAATATGCGCGAAAGAGCGTTTAGATTTTCATTATCATTACATTCAAATGACAATTTCTCTAGAAATGATGTAGTAAACATTCAAAAAAGTGTATCCACTCAGATAGTCGCACCCTTGCTCCAAATCCTTGATAGCTTCTCTAAGACTAGAATTTGCCATGACCATGAGGCTTTAAATGAAATTTCAACTATAATTAGTTCTTGTAAACACCTGTTTGAGGATTGTGCATCCGATTATCTCTTATTACAAAAACTTAAAAAGAGTGGATACATGAATGATGTTAACGACTTTGTTATAAATAACGAAATGGAAACGGTTTTTCATTGCGGAGAGTTATCTTTGGACGAAAACTTAACTAAAGGCGTCGTTCTTCCATTACGATCCCAGTTTAAACTTTTATTTGAGACAAACAATTTTCTTACAACCATGTTACAGCACATGGAAATGTTGGAAAAAAGTGATAGAATTACAGGCTTTATCAATGGGGAGTTATGGAAATAAAAGGTCAAAATGTATCCAAATAAGTTATTAGTTCTTTACTTCTTATATGGAGATGATTTGAAATAAATAATCCTCTTGGATCCCATTCTTCAGTTCATTCAGTATGTAATTTTTATTATTCCTTTGCGTGTATGCCTATTAAAGAGTCTACATTGGATAATGTATTTTTAGCTGCTGTAATAAAAACAAAAGATATGAAAACATTTGGTAATAGTAGATGCTTAGTCCCTTTAGTAAATGGGCGCATTCAAAAAGCTAGTGGCTACGTAGTCGAAATTTAACTAGATTTGTGAATGCAAAACTTCACTACAAAGCTAGTCAATCCTGAGCTGTCATATTAATGACAGATGCAAAAGCAAACAAACGCAAAATCAGAAAGTTTTGAGAATTTTAAACAATATTTTTTAATTAAATAAAAACAAATAAAAAATTAGATATACTCGTATATGAGCGATTTGGAAGAAGATAAGTTTATTTCTAAGTACTGAACTATAAGTTTCATTTTGATTGTTTGAATCTTTTGTAAATTTTTTTAACAGCTGATTGTGAAACGCCAAAATCAGTGCCAACTAAATTTTTAGCCGAAATTTTTACACTACGTCGGAGGGGAAATTTCAACTACTTTTGTAGTTAGATTTAGCCAATCAGAATCCCTTGACTACGTAGCCACTAGCTTTGTGAATGCGCCCAATGAGTTGAAATTTCTTGAACAAGAAGGCTTCTTATTGAGGCATCTGATGGTCAAATATATCGCATTCATTTTATTTTAGACTTGGTTTTAGGTGATAACTTAGGACTTAACTCATTAATGGGATTTAACAAATCGTTTTCTGGCGTATTTTGCAGGTTTTGTAGATTGGAAAAAGATAAATGTAAAACAATGTGTTTTGAGGATCCCACTAAAATGCGAAATATACTTAATTATGATGAAGATGTCCTAAAAATTATAACCAAATAACTGGCATATCAAACAGTTGTCCATTGCAATTCCTTCATTTCGTGCCATTGAAAACTACAGTGTTGATGTATTGCATGACTTGTTTGAGGGTATATGTCACTATGATCTTTGTCATATTTTATTGAATTTTATACAAAGAAAGAAATACTTTTCGTTGGAAGTTTTGAACAAACGGAAACAAACGTTTGAATATGGTCCTCATGAAATAGGCAATATTTCAAATGAAATATCACTGACACATCTTCAAAAGCGACATTTACGCATGTCTGTAAGGGAAATGCTTACTTTTATTCAGTACCTTCCAATCATGATTGGCGATTTAGTTCCATTAGATGATGATGTTTGGCATTTTTTATTGAATTTAATAGAAATAATTGATTTAACGTTATGCTTTGAAATAAATGACTTTTCTGTTTCTTCTTTAAAGAACAAAATACAAATACATCATAAGCAGTACCTTCTACTTTTCCAAGATAGTTTAAAACCTAAGTTTCATATTCTCGCTCATTATCCTACGATTTAAAAAAAATCAGGTCCACCTAGAAATTTTTGGTGCTTTAAATATGAGGCCAAACATACAAATTTCAAAATTTACTCACGTACTATTACTTCCTATTTGTCTAACGTTGGCAAAAACATTTCAACTTGGATTTGCAAACAGGATTTTAAATTCTAATAATGATGACGACAAACATCAATTTTTTTAAGAAAACAAAATTAAAACTGGTCTTTCTTCTTTAATAAGCAAAAAAATGGGTATCCAGGAAGAAAATTTAGAACAAAAAAGGTATATACAGTTCTATATTATTAGTTCTGAATATTTTCTAAAAAATACCTTAGGTTTCAGAATGGATACTAACAATTATATAACATTGGAACAACCCTCCACTTCTGAGGAGGCTGGGGTCGAACAAATAATTTATAAAATAGTTCAAGAAACAGCAACTGTTTCAAATGAGTCGGAATCGCAGTCACAGTTGGAAATGAAAGAACTTCTGAGCAGTTAGAATCTTGGACACCTGTCAGATTTGTTTATCTGTAAGTCAAACATTTTTTCTCAACTATCAATTATATATAGCCAAGTTCGTAGTTCCTTTTCAAAAATAATTAAAATTTTAAAAACCGATTTTCTATCAGTTTTTATGCGTTAGGTATAATATAAATATGATAACCAATGCCAAAAAGGCTTTAATTGGGAATAGTTAAATAAACTGGAGGCCTTAAAAATGTTGCGATTTTTCGATCCAATACTGTAATTTGTAAGAATAATACCACCATTCACATAAATTTGACTTATTATGATCGGGATCAATTTTTCAATAGATATTGTGCAATGTATGAGATATTAGATATTACTTAAAAATTGCTATGTTAGGAACAAGAAAATAATATTTTGCCCCATGCACATTGACTTGTGTCATTGGTGTCTTGTAGCACAAACACATGTGTTTTCATGTCGCACATAAATTTTTGGTGGAATTAAGATTATATAATGAATTTTTAATTGCATATGCTTAAACAAACTGAATGTCTTATTGATTTTTCAACGGCAGAGCGAATAACAGTTGAAATGCTTAAAATTTTAAAGGAAAAACATTTTCCTATGCTTTTCAAAAACAGTTCAGTTGGAGGTCTGGCTATGTTTGAACACGAGCGAATGGAGTGGAGATCCTCTCTAGGTATCGGAGAGCAGCAAATTGATATGTTTACCTTGCGGGAAAATTCATGCAGCTCATCATTTTCATCGTCGCCAACGTCTTCAATAAGAGAGGATCCATCTGCGCCTGCTATATCTCTTTCTTTTATTTAAAAAAACTCACCAAAGGCGAGAGATATAGACAAATTCTATGAACAAAACTCCAGGCTTCAGGATATACACCGGCAGTCGTTGATCACATTAATATGTGAATATTTCATCGACAACCATCTTCATTTGAATTTATATACTAGCTACATGCTAGAAGAACAAATATTGCAAAGATTCAAAGGGGAAAAGCTTGAGTGTTACCGCACTGGTAAAAGAGGTAAAATATACACCAAGTTTTGCAATTCGAAGACCTTCAGTAGATTGGCTGTTAAAAGATCAATTTTTCCTAATTATAAAGTAACTGGGAAATCAAAGAAAAAAAATTTGAGGGAATTCAGTAAGTCTTTTTTTATTTCTTTTTTAAAAAATTAACATTTCAAAAAATTGAAAACGGTCTTATACAGTGATGGACAAAATATTTTAACAAGTTCATCTCTATTTTCTGATTTTTCACCAGAGCCAGAGACTTTTTTACAATTGCCCATAAGCACCAGTTTGGTTAAAGTTTCATAGTATTTATGTACCTACTCTTGACAATTCTTGAAAATTATAATTATTTTATTTCCAAAAAAAGAGAGACTAAGGTAGACTAAGGTATCCCTACTGGTCTTATTGCTTTGTCCGTCACTGTATACATGAGTTTTATTAACTCCGGAAAACTCTTAAGCTTTCGGAATGATTTTAAAATCATACATTGAATATTACATCTTCACTTCCACATAAATTTAAAGCTCGATTAAGTTTAACAGATTTTATTTACAATTTTTTTAAATTATCTTTACTTCATTTTCATTTTGCCATCAGCCCCGGAAGTTGATGCGGAAGAGTGTATTAGGAGCATCAAGTATGATAATTTATCAACTTCAGAGTTCGACAGCTGTTGGCAAGCTTGTAGCCAATTTAGACTGGATCAAACATATAAAGAGACAACATTACACAACATTTTTGAGGAATGGTCGGATTACAAAAAGCCAGGAGGTTATCGTTTGGTAAGCTTTAACTTCAAGAAATTATGTTTTAAACTTCGAACCTAAAAACATCAAAATCTTAAGATTGACAAGGATTTTGGGGTTATTTACCGAAATTGCGTAGAAGTTCTTTTGAAGTATCCAGAGCAGGCTGACAATCTAAGAAAGTTTTTATTAGATGAAGATCACCTACGGAACAAAAATTTACGAAATATAGTGAACCAAATTGATGAAAATGATATTAAAACTGGTAAGATTTTTAGAGGTTTAATAGGTATTAACAATAACTAACTTACATAAAATCCCATGCTTTACTTTTACGTAAAGCGAGGCATTTCATCTTCTAGTTGTGTTTTTTTTTTAAATTGTAACGGGTGATTTTTTAAGAGGTTTAGAACTTTAAAAAAAAAAAAAAACACAAAAAATTCGAAAAAATGAATGAAATATTTATTTGAATCGATAGTTTTAATCTTGCAATTTAATGTTTAAAGATAATTTCATGCAAATGTTGACCGCGGCTGCGTCTCAGGTAGCCCATCCGCTGAGTCCAATTTTGGCATACTCTTTCACACATATCGGCCGGTATCTCACGAATGAATGCATGGATGTTGGCTTCCAGTGCGTCAATCGAAGCGGGCTTGTCCCTATAGACATTAGCTGTCCCTATAGACGACTGCTCAGAAGGTCGAGAATGCCGACCATAAATTGGAAGCAGCGCGCGATGAACATTTCGAACCGAGCACGAATTTTGATAGTAAAATTCAATAATTTGCAAGCGTTGTTCATTTGTAAGACGATCCATGGTTAAATTGCAAACCAAATTGAAGCTGTTTGACAGTGACACAAGGTACTAAACACACGTCAGCTGTCAAAACCAGTGTTGCCAAAACCAAACCAGCTAAAAAATCACCCGTTATGTTGTATGTGTTTCGGGATTTCCAATCAAATCCCGGTAACTAAGTAATTCCTTTTTCTTAGCTGCCATGAGCTGGCAGATAATGGATTGAGGTACTGATTGAGGCTCATTTCTGTAAATAAAAAGTTCCTTACCTTAACTTCCTTCAGAAATATTTGTTCAACTATTTTTTTATAATTATTCATCAAACTACTAACCTTCTCATAAGATAAGTTTTTATTTATGAAATCCTTAGATAAAGTTTGGTTAATCTTTGCCCTTGGTTTAAGATTTAATGTTTGTTTCGGTTTTTTTATAGATAGTGCTGCAGTAAAATTTTTTTGGTGTCTCCACGGGTATTTCATACCAACACAAAAGGGCAGCCGAAAAGATAACTCTGGAAAGAGTAGCACTGTTAGATTTACTATTAAAAGCTCTCAAGAGGCTTTCCTTTTCATTGGGTCAAGCGTTCAAGAGCTCGATGACCGTATAACACTTTTGAAAAGCAAGTCAGAAAATATACAACCATTTATACTTGCCGTTGGGGATAAGGATTTTGAAAATTTTTCGTCCTACCTACCACGTTTATCTTGATGGCCTTAAATTCATGTTTTCAAATTTTTTAAGAGCATCACTTGATATTTGTTTCAAGTGCTTCAACTTGTTTAATTTGGAGTATCCGTTAGCGTGCTCACAACTATGGACATTTATTGAGCATTACTTCTACGAGCTCAACGTTTCTAAAACAAAATCCCCAAAAATGTTTATACCAATAGAAGCATTAAGAAAAAGGTGAGCAATTTTTAATTTATTTATGAATTAATTTTGTATGCGAACTTCTTGAAAATATTTTTTCACTTCAGGATAATGGGCGATTTATATTTTTTATCGACCAACGCACGGTCAACATAATCACCATCCATCATAAAGTTTATCCTCCAAGCTTCTTATTGATCACTTACGTAGATCAGGTATGTACATTTTATGTAGATGAGTGCATTGTAAAATAAATTTGGTACAGTTTCTTTCTAAATCTCATTCGTATTCTTTTATTCTCGCGTGCGGTCATACATTTCCTGAAAAGTTAAAAGAACGAATCTCGTGTAAGGTGTATCTTTAAATTCGATTAAAGTCTATAAAGTCCTTAAAATCGTTATATTATATAAAAAAAATATGCATTTTATTGTTTTCTGCCCGAATTTCTTGCTTATAGAACACGTGTTTTACAGTTCGTGAAACAAACAAAAAATACCCTAAATCGTGTGCAATCTAGATTTTAATCCAGTTATTAATTCGTATAAGTTCAAAGTTGAAAAAAAATCGTTTAAAGTACGAAACTTCATAATATATTATATTACCTATATAATTCTCCAGCAGTTTGATTTCACGAATCACCTAACAATCAAGTTATTAATTAAAAAAAAATGCACATTCTCGTTCACTAATTAAAAAAATTGTGTGAGGTACAAAATTGTACATATATTTATATACCATTTATTTAATTTCAAATGTGTGATTAATTACTTAATTACTAAAAAAAAACATATATATCTGTATATATATATATATATATATATTCTAACCCACACACACAAATTAAAAAGAGATAAGATCGTTAAGCAAAAAAAGGTGTTAAAAGTATTCAAAGGGAAATTAATGATTCTCTTTCCGTACTCAAGGCTCATAACATAAATACTTCAAATTAGAATTCGATTCTAGTTTATCTATGTTCGAGTCGATTACCTGACATTACTCTTTCGTTGTGGGAACAATCAATTGAAAACCCAAGGAAAATTCCTTCTTGGTCCGAGATGGATAACTTTTTAACCAATCGCTATCAAGTTTTAGAAACCGTTTCAGATATTCGTCTCAAACCTAAATCTAAGCCAATTTTCAATAAACCTCATTTACATTCACAAGCACACACATCTCAAACTGTTCGTGAAAGATCTCACCAAACATATCACAACAAACAAATCAACTTCACTTGTAAAATTTGCAATCAAAATCATCCCTTACGCTTTTGTAACAAGTTTTTACAAATGACAACTGACGACAGAATCAAAGCTGTCAAATCCAATTATTATTGTTCAAATTGTCTTGCAACTTCTCATCTCGAAAAAGATTGTAAGAGTTCTTACACATGTATCCAATGTAAAGGACGACATCACTCACTTCTTCACCGTTTACCCACAATTCAATCACACTCATCGAATTTTAATCAAACCTCAGAACCCATTACAACCCTTGAACACCTTCGAGCTCGAAGGACCAATGCCGGTTCGGGTGGAAAAAATCAAATTCGAAAATGAAAAGAGTATAAGTGTTGGGTTGAGTACAGCTTTGTATATGAAAACTATAGTACTATCATGGTGGAAGTCGAATGGGGCGACATCTAATTTACCTATGCAATCCTTACTCTTTTTTTTTGCGGAGAGCTTATGGAGGTTTTAAATGATATTTATTGATATTTTTTGGATGCAATAATCCAAAAAATAGTCTACTCTTGCCCCTACCACCAATTTTCGACGCTTAAAGACTCCCCAAATCGAATTTTACACCTCACATTTTGCAGCGCCACCACCAGGATCCGGGCAACCCTAAAAAAAACTCGCCATGAGAGTACTATAGTTTTCATATACAAAGCATATACAAAGAGTACAGTCTTTATTTAGGTCTTACCTTAATGATGGGTTTTGTAAAAGTGAACTCTTATTTCTTATATCTATGAGGTTAGTAAAAGGAAATGGATTCAATGGGGGAAATTTTTGGGATATTTTATGGGAATTAACGGACGTCAAAAGGAGATTGATTGAGCGCCATCTATATCTCAGGTATATATTTCGCCTGAACATTGCCGGCCGCCTTGCAGGATTCCTGCAAAACAGCTCGGTAAGTAAATAATATTATATCTACGAGTAATATAGTAAATTCTTAGATAGGGTTGAAGAACCTTTTGTGTAGAGGGGTTCTACTCACTCCTTAGGAAGGAAAGGTTAGTCCGGGAAATTATAATAATAATTATAAATGCTTTTAAAATTCAAATTCAAAGTTAAGTTAAAAAATACGAGTATATAATAAATAAATTTAAATTTGAGTATATTTGTTTCACAAATACATACATTTTTGAAGGGTTGTGCATTGTCAAATAAATTCATAAATTTATCAAAATATTTTAAAATCTAAATTATTATACGGATCAAAGTGTATCTTCCTTTTCGTCTTCTAGCAAAATACAAAGTTTAACTATTGGACGTTTAAAAATACCATTTTGCGTTTTAACATCTGATACCCGAACCCTGCCATCAGAACCCGGGAACAGTTTCACGACACGACCTAAAAGCCATTGATTTGGAGATACATTTTCTTCGCGGATAACGACGAGATCGAGAGCTATATCGCGTTTTGAGTATTTGCATTTGTATCTTTTCTGGAGCTCTTTAAGATACTCTTCCTTCCATCGAAGGCAGAAGTTATGGTGAAGAATTTTAACTTTTTTCCATCTATCGCTTAAATTTAAAGAGCTAGAAGTCAGTTCCGGTTCCGGTGGAACTAAAAGAGGTGCTCCTCGGAGAAAATGGCCAGGGGTCAAAGGTAAAATATCGTTAGAGCTATCAGTTAAGGGTATGAGAGGTCGAGAGTTGAGACATGATTCAATTTTTGAGAGGAGTGTCGAAAATTCTTCGAAGGTGAACTTGTTGTCTCCGGCAACTTTGCGGAAGTGGGTTTTGAAGCTTTTGACACCGGCTTCCCACAAGCCGCCCATGTGAGGGGCACCAGGTGGTATAAACTTCCATGTAACACCTTGAAGTTGGTATCTATCAGATACATCTTTCGCAAACGAGGTTAGTTTAAAATCAATCGCTTGCTAGCACCGACAAAATTGGTTCCGTTATCGGAAAATATGGTGTTTGGGAGGCCACGACGAGCAACAAAACGGGCAAAGGCTGCGAGAAATGAGGCTGTAGAAAGATCACTTGTGGGTTCTAAGTGAATTGCCCTAGTGGCGAAACAAACGAAAAGGCACACGTAACCCTTGGAGATGCGACAGTTACGTGCTGCGAAGCTTTTTATAGTAAACGGGCCAGCAAAATCGATGCCGGTATTTGTAAAGGGCAGTGAAAGTTGAGTTCTTTCTACGGGAAGAGCTGCCATTATTTGGTTAGCCATTTTAGCTTTATAAATTCGACATACTTTACATTTATTAATATAGTATTTAACTAAATTTTTTAGTTTTGGTATCCAAATCTCAGATCGAATCATTCGAACGACGAGTTGATTACCTCCGTGTAATGTGACGTCATGAACAAAGTTCATATAAAACTTTGTATAAGTTCCATAATATGGCAATATTAAAGGAAATTTTTCGTTGAATGAAAGAGTGGAGGACGCGAGTCTCCCATTTATTCGCATTACTTTTTCTGGGTCTAAATATGGGTTAAGAGTCAAAAGATTACTTTTCTTTGGAATCGTTTGGCTTTCAAATAGAGTTGAGTACTCGTTGCGAAAATAAAGTTTTTGAGTTAAACAAATTATTTGGGTTTTCGTTTCTAAAATTTCTTCTCGGGATAAAGAAAAATCTGAATGATGGAAAAGATGTCGTAAACGGGATCTTGAACTTCGGATGAATCTAAAAACGTAACACATAACGCATATCATTCTTGTCCAAGAAGAAAATCTTTTTAGAATTCCTTCTATGTCTGGGATAAGCATAGTCGCATAAGATTGAACAGGGCGAGGTTCTAAATCATTTTCATCGAAGTTATTGGGAATGGAATTAGACCATGAACTTTGTGATTGCGATAACCAAGGAGGACCATGCCACCAAAGTTGCTTATTGTGGAGTTCAAAGGGAGTCAAACCTCTTGTTGCAAGATCTGCTGGGCTCTCTGCAGTCGGAACATGTTGCCAAATAGTTTTATCGACATTTTGGAATACTTGAGAAACTCTGTTTCCCACGAAAGTTTTCCAAGTATTTGGGGGTTTCTGTAACCATGCGAGGACGATGGAGCTATCTGTCCATAGAAATGTATTTTCTATGGGATATTTGAGTTGAGATACTATTTTCTTGATGAGTTTTGAAAGCAATACGGATGCACAAAGCTCTAACCTTGGCAGGGTTATTTGCTTAACAGGAGCGACCTTTGTTTTAGCACAAAGGAGATGAGAAGAAAAAGTGTTGTTTTCACGTTTTACGCGGATATATAATGCAGCACAGTAGGCGCGCTCGGAAGAATCACTGAATCCATGTAGCTGAATGGAAACGGAAAGATCATATCCAATCCATCGAGGAACTTGAATGTTCCGAATATCGGGAAGGGTTTCTACAAAGTTCTTCCAATTCTGACACGTTAGAGGCTTTGGAGGGCAGTCCTAGGACGTGCCATCGTGCCAAATCTGCTGCATTATAATCTTGGCTGTGATAATAACCGGGGCGAGCCAACCAGCGGGATCAAAAAGTTTTGCAATTTTCGAAAGAGCTTTTCTTTTTGTGATTGGAGATGAGTCGTTTTCTTGAAAGTCGGGAATTAGTGAAAATTTAAAATTATCATTTGTGGCATTCCATTGGATGCCCAACATTTTAGCACAAGATTTTTCTTCGATTTTTAAAAACTCTTGACTCGAAAGATCAACAGAAGGGAATGAAATCAAAAGTTCATAACAGTTTGAAGTCCATTTTCGGTAGCTCTTGCTGACAACGCTTTGCTATTTCAATGTCATGAGAACCGGAAAGCACATCGTCAACGTAATATTCATTTCGGATGATATCTGAGGCTAACGGGAACTGGGTTTTAACATCTTCAGCTAATTGCTTAAGAGTTCGTATCGCTAAATACGGTGCACAATTAACACCAAATGTAACGGTTTGGAGTTCATAATCGGCGATGGGTTCATTTATTGAATTTCGAAAGAGGATTCTTTGAAATGGGGTATGTTCAGAATGAACATAAATCTGGCGGTACATTTTCGTTATATCCGCATTGAATACAAATTTATAAAAACGCCAGTTGAGTATCAAAGAGATGAGATCTGATTGCAGGCTAGGGCCAGTGAAGAGTATGTCGTTTAAACTTTTACCATTTGAAGTTGGGCTGGATGCATTAAAAACAACGCGGGTTTTTGTTGTTGTGCTTTCAGGCTTTACTACAGCGTGATGTGGTAAATAATAAGAACGAATTTCATTATTTTGTTGAGTTTCGAACGGGTTAACTTTTTTCATATGGTTGAGGGTGAGATATTCTTCGAGAACGTATATGTAATATATGTATATTTATAATGTTTTGAAAAAAATGTATCTTTAAAACTAAAACTAAACTAAAACTAAAACTTCTTCTTAAAACTGTTCAAAAGCTTAAGAACAAGTTGAAGGGACTATGATTTTTGTTTTCCTTTGATCCAGATGTAAATCTCAGTGTCATTCTATATTTCGAAACAATCCTAAAACAGAATCTTTACAAACATTATTGAGTAATGATGGAAAATTGATTTTCAAACGTTTATATGTATAAATAAACTATTTTAAGCTGCAGGTTTTCATTAGTGAACTTTTGGTTTTTTTTTTTAATAAAACAACTATTTACAATACACATTTAATTATTTTGTTTTTCTTTTCATTATAACAGCGGTCTTACTCAAAATGATGAAGTTGCAGATTCAGAAGCCGGCCTTGTACCTTTGGATATATTTAACTAAGTTTTATTTATATCAATTTTTGTTAAGTTATCAATTTGGTTCATTCATTATAAATTATTGTATTAGAAATATTTCATAGCATTCAAAAGTATAAAATGTTAATGTTAAGTGTCAAATTTTTCTTTTTGTTTTAAATTATTTTAATAAATAATAAGTCAATGTTAATTGATTTGTTTTCATTGAACTAAATTTATTTAAGAAAATGTTTCAGGTGTGGCAAGAATCTCTATCTCTAGAATCTACTGAATGCCGTAAGCTTTTTTGAGGAACGCGAGTAAGATTTCGAAAACATTGAGCAATTTATTATACATTTTTAATGTTATAGTTTATTGAAAATGAAACGAAATTCTGCTTTCAATTTTAGATGACTTCAGACTCTTGATAAAAACCTTTAACGAGATATAGGAACATTTGATGCAGCCATTAAGGCTATGTGAGTAACTTATGAATAATATAATTTTTTCTTTATTTTTATTAATACTAAGTCATAATACATATGCATTTAAAAAAAAAATTATGAAACTTTTTATAACTTATGAAACCTAAAATATTTTTTCTTAGCTTTTGTGTCAGCAGTCATTAATGCTAAGTAAGCATTTTATGAATAATATAAATCTTTCTTTGTTTCATGAATATTTAGTCATACAACTTAAGCTTTATGAAAAATTAATTTGGGTTTTATGACAAGGTATTCAGAAAAATAATCTTTTTTTCATGAAAGTAGCACATAGTTTTAAGGAATGCAGTAATAAAATCTATTAACAGAATTTTGGGTTTTATTTTGAAGTTTCATAAATTTTATGAAAAATTCATACGTTTTATGAATAGGTATTCATAAAAATTAAGACCGATTCATATTTTTCATGAATGCTGTGCATAGTTCTTAGGAATGCATTCATAAAATCTAGGAACAAAATTTTGGGTTTTATGTATAGATTCATATTTTTCATGAATGCTGTGCATAGTTCTTAGGAATGCATTCATAAAATCTAGGAACAAAATTTTGGGTTTTATGTATAGATTCATATTTTTCATGAATGCTGTGCATAGTTCTTAGGAATGCATTCATAAAATCTAGGAACAAGTTTTTGGCTCTTATGTACATATCCATATTTTTCATGAATGCTGTGCATAGTTCTTAGGAAATTCATAAAATCTAGGAACAAAATTTTGGGTTTTATGTATAAATTCATATTTTTCATGAATGCTGTGCAGTGTGCATAGTTCTTAGGAATGCATTCATAAAATCTAGGAACAAAATTTTTTGTTTTATGTACTTATAGATTCATATTTCTCATGAATGATGTGCATAGTTCTTAGGAATGCATTCATAAAATCTAGGAACAAAATGTTGGGTTTTATGTATAGATTCATATTTTTCATGAATGCTGTACATAGTTCTTAGGAATGCATTCATAAAATCTAGTGACATATTCATAAGTTCACATTACATGAACTTAATTCATATAACTTAAGTATACAAACATTGGATTTATGAACATCAAATACCTACATTTTATGAATGAATCATACATCACAGGAATCGTTCATACTCGTATGAATTCATTCATACAATTATACCCAAATCACAAGTGTAGACTCCAATTAAAACAACGTCTTATTATTTTCAACACTTAACAACAAGTGATCATTTATTAAAACTAAATAATTTCGTTTAACAAAATCCCGTTTGACATTGCATGTGCATGAAGATTATATGGTTTGTTATATAAAGGGATTACATAGAAAGAGATCATACGATTTAATATATGTAGGTATATAGATTATGTACAACAATGAAAGCTCTTTTATAGAAATATAAACTTCGGTCTTATAGATAATACCCTAGATTAAATTAGAAAGCCTACATTTCGGCCATTCCTGACTAAAAATCGATTCGATTTTCATTTGAAAATTTTTTTTTAAATTAGTTATTCTAACGCATAAACGCTTTGTTATGTATGTAGAATACGAATGTATTAATTTTTAACGAAACGTAACGACTCATTTGAAGAAACAAAACGATACTTTTTCTTTTCTTTTGTATGTTTACTTGTTTATGTTAGTTATTATTTTTTTTTTTATGGTACCTTATTTATTTACATACGGTTTCATGTTTTGTGGACTGCAAATACCTTCATACTTTGCTCTCGAAATTTGTAAATTTTCTGGGTCTTTTATTTTGTACCTATCATTGGGTAAAACTTGTACAACTACATAGGGACCTTTGTACTTGGGCAAAAGTTTTTTGTTGACACCAGCGGTTGTGACAACATTTTTTATAACGACATAGTCACCTATATTATAACGATGGGGTCTCTTGTGATTTTTATCGTACTGAATTTTGTTTCTATCCTGACTTTCTATGATTTTTGAACTGGCCTTTTCTCTTAATTCAGATAAGTTTTCTGGAGTTCTTTGAAAAACTTGAGATTCAAGGAACTCGCTTATTTTATCAAAAAGTTCTCCTTTTTGTGGAACTCCGAATAACAACATACTTGGGCTTGTTCCTGTGCTTTTGCTTATGGTGTTGTTTATTGAAAATTCGATTTTGTTTAGGTATTTTGACCATTCGGCGGGGTCAGATTCAGCCTCTTTTGATAACATTGCAGTCAAAAGCCTGTTCACCCTCTCAACCTGCCCATTCGATTGTGGGGAATGAGTGGCGACTTTTATATGATTCACATCAGAATCTTTACAAAATGCTGAAAACTCATCCGATGTGAAGCATGATCCCCTATCAGAAATTAATCTTTTTGGTCGGCTGAATGTTGAAAAATAGTTTTTAAGGCACTGTATAGCTTCCTTAGAAGTAGTGCTTTTAACTGAATATAATTTCGTGAACTTACTAAAAGCGTCGAATACAAGAAAAATATGTTTTTTCAAATTTCGTTTACCACAAGGCAGGGGTCCATAATGGTCCACGTGAATAGTTTCAAAGGGAATGTTGCCCTTTGGAATGCTGTGTAACTCACCCTCTTTTTTCCCAGAGGGGACCGAAAAATAAATGCATTTTAAGCAACACTTAACGTGGTTCTTAATTTTTTCCTTCATTGAAGGGAACCAATACGTTTTTTTTAAGTACTCGTATATTTTGTCGGCACCCACATGGCAAAGAGCATCATGATGACTCTGAATAAGGATATTTTCCATTTGTTTGGGTACATAAAATGCAACGTATCCTTTACATTTACGATAAATGAGACCATTTATCATTTCGTATAAAGGGTGCTGACTTTTTTCTAAAGCTTTGGCTATTTTTTGGATTTCAGTGTCATTATTTTGGGCACAAGCAAGTGCGTTTTCAAAAGAGTCGGGTTGGACTAAAAGTATATTGTGGCACCTACTTAATGCGTCGACGTGGTTCATTCTGCTGCAGTCTCGATGCTCGACTTCATAGTCATACTCCTGGAGCTCTAAAGCCCATCTCGAAATTCTAGGGTTGATCATTTTTTTGCTTAAAGTGAGTGTTAAAGACTTGCAGTCGGTTACGATTTTAAAACCAAGTCCCAATAAATAAGTGCGAAATCTTCGTAAAGCATAAATGATCGCGAGAGTTTCGAGTTCAAAAGAATGATATCTTGATTCGGTAGGTGTTGCTCTCTTGGAGAAAAGATAGGGTGGAACTTTCCATCGGGCTGTTTTTGTAACAAGACTGCACCAAACCCAATTGCGCTGGCGTCGCAGTGCAATTCGGTTTGGGCTTTTGGAGAAAAAATACACAAAACTGGTGCTGCAAGCAGTTTCTGCTTCAAATTTTTAAATGTGTCTATGTCTTTTTCACCGAATTTAAACTCTGCATTTTTTTTTCAAGAGGTCATAAAGAGGTTTTGCGATGACCGAGAAATTGTGGATGAACTTTCGAAAATATGAGCATAATCCTAGAAACAAGTGAACCTCTTTGGTGTTCTTTGGAGATGGAAAATTTTGAACAGCGGCAACGCCGTTCGAACTGGGCTTAATTCCTTTTTCACTAACCTCATAACCAAGATACGTAATTTTTTCAGCCATAAATAAGCATTTGTCATACCTTAATTGAAGGTTGTGGTCTGTGACAACCTTAGCAACTTCTTCCAAAATGGTGAAGTGCTCTTCTTTGGTTTCTGTGGCTATGAGGATATCATCAATATAAATTAAAATTTTGCCATCGGAAATTAAATTTTTAAAAATAAAATTTATGTAACGCTGAAAGGTTGCCGGAGCGTTTTTTAGGCCAAATGGCATATATAAATATTCAAACTGGCCCAGAGGCGTAACAAAAGAGGTTAGCTTTACAGATTCGTCTGCCATCTTTACATGATGAAATCCGTTTTTGAGGTCAAGGAGTGAAAAGAACTTCTTATTCCTCAGCCTATCCAAATGGTCCTCGATGAGGGGAAGAGGATAGTTATCCTTTTGCGTCATGCGATTTAATTGTCTATAATCTATACATAGTCTAAAAGAACCATTTTTTTTTTAGTAAGCACAATGGGTGACGCAAAAGGAGAACTACTTTCCCGGATTATTTTTCTTTCTAAGAGATCGTCTAAAATATTCCTTAACTCGAGAGCATGCATATAAGGTAAACGGCGTGGTGCGCAATTGAAATTCAAATTGACATTAGTTAAGATAATTTTCATTTCATATGGTGTCTTTAAATTTAAATTATTTTTCTTCAAATCTATTTGTTTCATTATATTGTTAATTCGTTGTGTTTCTTCGTATGATAGGTTACTATTAATTATGAGGTTAAATTCATTTTTATCGATGCCCGTGTCTATATTTAAAATATCTTTTTCAAAATTATCATTATTTAATTCAAATATGTTTTCGTTTTTGCTGTTAAAATTACTATCACATTCATTTAATTTTATTTCAGAAATTTCTTTTAAATTATTTTGGTTATTTAATTGCATATTTTTAGAATAATCATATTTAAAAATCGAATTAATATTTGATTTAATTAAATGTTTGTCATTTTTAACATAATGGTCTTTTTTGGGATAAACATAACATAACTTAATTTTACTTTGTTTTAAAAAGTCTCTACCAAGAACCACGGGGTTTTTCATCGTTTCATTTCTTACAACATGCAACATACAACTTAAAATACTATGACTTACATAAATTATACATTTAACTATTCCAAGCGTTTCTAGTTTCGTCTCGTTTATGCCGAAATACTGAATGTTGTCTTCTTGCAGCTGGATTACATGAGTTGGTATAAGTTTTTCTTGAACGAAGCTTATAGGGCTTCCTGAGTCTACCAGAGAATTAGCTTGAAATTCGAAACAAACATTATTAAAATTATTCAACAACTGGTACTTAACATGCAATGTGAAGTCGTCGCTTAATGTTTTCATCATTACTTCGTCATCATAGGGCTCCAAGTCCGTGTCGCTTTCAGGTTGCTCTACCAAGAGAACTGTTGAAGGTCGTTGAGCGGCGGATGAATTCGAAGATGATTTGGCAGGAATGATTTTACATGCAGGCGCTAAATGTCCTTGTTTGCCACATTTAAAACAGCTTCCTTTTTCGCGGCGAGGCTTTGGACAGACACTAGCAATGTGACCTGATTCATTGCAGTTAAAGCATTTGTCGTTTAAAAATCTCTTCATCGTGCTTCCAGACTGAGATGCGGGGGATGCTGCAGAGGATGTTGTCAAATTGTCCGGGAAATAAGATCTCATTTTTTGGTACTTCTTGAGCATTTGTTTTAAATCATCCATACTCCTTGCTGTTAAAAGTAATTGCTTATTACAGAAAGTATCAGGAATACCTCTTATTATGTAACGGATTAAATCTTCGTCCTCTATTTCAGCGTGAAAGGCAATCTCCTGCATGGCTAACGTATATTGGTGAATATTCTCGTCCTTTCTTTTTCTGCGGCTTCTGAGTGCATCGTGGACGTCAGCAGATGTCACCGTTTGATGGAATTCTTGGAGTAAGCTGGTTTTGAGTTCCATCCAAGTTGTGCAACGGGAAGAGCGAAGGAACAATTTGGCGGTGCCTGTAAGACTTCGTCTAGCGTAGATGAATGCTTTTTTCTCGTCCCATCTGTGCAATGCCTTAGCTTCTTCAAAAGTCCGCACCCATTGCTTGATGGAGAAATTATCATCCCCAGAAAAATTTGGGACAGAATCTTCTACATCTCTGAACGACATTGGACACGTGGTGGTGGCATCATCATTTGTTCTGCATAATGCCGCAAGTTGTGTCTTGAGCCTGGCAATTTCCTGCTGCTTTTTGATTTTTTCTTGGAGAGTATTTATCTCGCGCTGCATCTCGTCTTCGTCCTCGGAGCTGGATTCACAATCGTCTTGAAGCTCGGGGAATTGAATGGAAATTTCCTGCTCACTCAGCTCGTCGAGATGCTCTTGCAATCTCATCTTTAAAGTGGCTTTGTTACCTTCGGTGCTTAGTCCGAAGATATTTAATTTTTCTTTTAATAAGGCAACTGTTGCCTCTTGCACAAACTTCTCTCCTCGTTCTTTGGCCATAATTTTAAAAACTTTTCGTAATCAAAAATATCATAAACGACCGATCGTGACTTTAAACATAAAACATAAAAAAATGACTTCATTAAAAAAAAAAACTGGGTTAAGCGATCCCTCTTCTGATTTTGTAGACTCCAATTAAAACAACGTCTTATTATTTTCAACACTTAACAACAAGTGATCATTTATTAAAACTAAATAATTTCGTTTAACAAAATCCTGTTTGACATTGCATGTGCATGAAGATTATATGGTTTGTTATATAAAGGGATTACATAGAAAGAGATCATACGATTTAATATATGTAGGTATATAGATTATGTACAACAATGAAAGCTCTTTTATAGAAATATAAACTTCGGTCTTATAGATAATACCCTAGAATAAATTAGAAAGCCTACACAAGAACGCGATGTTTAGCTCGTTTTTTATGTATTTATACATGCAAAATAGGCACAAATTCATGAAAATCATGTACCTTTTTGGTTCAGTGTGGTTTTTGTTCTGTCCACAGCAGTTATCAATGTAGAAAATAACATCAAGAGGCTTACCAATCTTTTTAGAAATTTCTTCCAGTTCTTTTATTTTCTTCAAAACGCAAGTACCAATTTCGTTCGCACCAGGTTGTCCATCACCTTCAAACCAGACGAAGCACCGCACATCATTAGTGTCCTTAAGGACACTACCGAGAGCTTCGAAGTGTAGTAGAAACCTGAATCTTCTCCTCTGGGACAGGGTAAAACAGCCTGCAGATCATACGTTCGAACGAAGATATTGTCAGCATCGTTTTTTTTTTGTCAGCAACTTTTTCTTTTCTGGACAGCTATTTCTCCACAAGATGAGCATCGTATTTTTCACGAAGAGTTTCTTTAGTTTGGGCGTCTACATTTTCCAATGCCATACAATCTTCACACTGATCCTTTTTGGGGCGGAAAAACGAAATATTGTATTCACTTTTGAAGATCTTTCTAAACATTTGGGAACATTATAAAATTAGAAACGTAGTCGCGATGTATTTCTGCAATGCTTTTTGCACTGTCTATATACTCACGAGTTGAGTTTTGACGGCAGTAATGGCTCTCAATTCGTGGCATTGTTGAAATATGATCTCGCACACTTTGCTTGCTTCATCTAAGTGGAGATGTTTTTCATGTTTACCCCGTTTTTCAATTGGGGTTATATCGGAAATTGCACTTGAATCCACCTTTTCTTCTATTGTTCGAATTGCACGAGTTATATTCATAACATACCCTATTATTCTCTCTATCTATTTTCTCTATATGCTTATTGTAAATATACATATTTTAGTTCTTAAGAAGAAAGCATTGAATAAAGATCGCTATTCATAAAATATCCAACGTGTTTTTTTGTGCTCCCGCTGAAATATAAGTAGGTAAAGGCTCACTGGCGCAGTCGGTAAAATAAAAAAAAAAAACTTTAAAAAAAGTACAGTGTCGCACTCGAAAAATACTTTAAAACCTAATAAATAATAATAATTTATTATTAAAAGAAAACAATAAACAAACAAATAAAACATTTTGACACAGTTTTTTAAAACTAAAAACAAACATATATACATGGATACTCAAAAAAACGTTCGTGCATCGAATACTCTAAAAAAAAGTACAGTGTCGCGCTTGAAAAATACTTTAAAACTTAATAAATAATAATAATTTATTAATAAAAGAAAACAATAAACAAACAAATAAAACATTTTGACACAGTTTTTTTTTAAACTAAAAACAGACAAATATACATGGATACTCAAAAAAACGTTCATGCATCGAATATTCTAAAAAAGTACAGTGTCCTCAAAAGTTATACTTTATTATGAAAAGCGAAACAACACGCAAACAAATAAAACGTTGTGACACAATTTTTAACTAACCAGTGTCCAAAATAAAAAAATAGTAATAATAATTTAAATTTATTACCTAAATTCTGAAAATATAAAATATATATACAAATAATATATAATAACAAAAGTAGCAATCATAAACTATCGTAAAGGCGAGAACCAGGGAAAAACAACAACCGGCATCTACATAGTACCAAGATCTGTGAAAAAATTACCAAAAAAAAAAACAAGAAAAAACTGATATTCGAAGTTAAAGAAAAATAATAATAATTAAAGTTTATGTTTTATATTAATGTATAAAGTGTATACACACAAAAAAATTGTGAATGAGAAATAAAAATAAATAATTAGAATAGTGTAAATAAATTTTTTTATTGAATTCATTTATATTATTTATATAAAGTCAATTATTATATATTATTAAAAGGAATGAAAAAACAAAAAAATTAAATAAGAAATACGCATGTGCATATATCTACCTACAATTAATTCCACATACAAAAATAGAAAAGCAAGGATTTGTTACTTAAAGCAAAAAAATAAAAGTACAGTCTCATAAAAGTATTCGGTAAGTCATTGATATTAGTTGCTATGCTAGGGTTTTTCTCAATAATTACAAAAATTACGAAGTAAAATTTAAAAGAGAAAGTTAGAAAAAAAGAGTACAAATAAATAACAGAGCTTTACTAGAAATGATTGAATACATTTAATTTATTTTTTTCGACAGTTAAGAAAGTTTCTCTGAGTAAATTTAGTTAGTTGTTAGTCATGGCTAATTCTCTTGAAGTCTGCAATTCTCTTAAAATTCCAGATGCTGTGAAAGATATTCCATGTTTCGACGGTAATCCACGTTTGCTCTTCGATTTTATTACTAACGTTGAAGAGCTTCTTGCTTTGATGCAAGAAATTAGTGGAACGAATTACGCTAGCATAGTTTCGAGAGCAATTCGCAATAAAGTTGTCGGACCAGCAAATGAAGTATTAAACATGTATGGAACGTCCATAGAATGGGACGAAATTAAAAACAATTTAATACTTCATTATGCGGATAAGCGGAATGAAACAAGTCTTATAAGAGATCAAATTAGGCAAGACACACATAATTTTGAACCCTTTTATGCCCGGATTATAGAGATTTTTTCTACTACCATAAATCATGTGAGGTTACATGAAAAAGAATCCACGGTAGCAACGGCAAAAAAGACTCTCTATGCAGAAATGTGCCTAAAATCGTTTTTAAGTGGACTTAGGGAACCTTTAGGATCCACAATACGTGCAATGAGACCTACGAAATTGAGTGAAGCCTTATCATTATGTTTAGAGGAACAAAATCGATTAAATTTTCACGGACAGCACAAATTTTATGGACATAATAGTTCTCAAAATAATTTTTATTCCAATCAACGGCTTCCAAATGAATATTCATCATATTCACGACCATATAATACAGTTCAACAACCACATACAAGCAGTGCTTTTAGAAATCTGAACTATGTACCAAGAACTTTTACGCCTTCCTTAGCAAATATGTCTGCCTTTAGCCCAAGCAATAACACAAATTTCCAACCAAATATTCAAAATTATAATCGACCCCCAGATTTTAACAAATTTGTTCCTAAAAGTAACATAAACATTTCAAACAATAGTAATCCAAAAATCAATTCTTACACAAAAAATTTCAGACCAAACAATCCCAAAATTCATCCACAACCTGAACCAATGTCAATTTCAAACGAGTATACCCATAGACAAAACTCCAATCGTACTCAACCCTATAAATATAACTCACAAGAACTACATAACATCGAACCAATTTATTATACCAATAATAACCCACCAGAACAGATTAAACCATGTCAACATTCAAACGGAAATACTTTTCTGGAAGAAATTGTGTATGACCAAAATGAAGATATTCCACATTTTTCAACTGAATCGATTGTTGATCGCGCAAATTTTCACTAACTTGCCTCGGAAAATCGATAGGTTACTTAGATTTGAATAATTACAATTCACATTTATTGCCTTATATTATTATCACAAGCATCAACAACAGTCCGCTCAAGTTTTTAATCGATACTGGAAGCAATATGTCATTTATATGCCCAAACGTAGCCTACAAACTTCAAACACAAAATATTGCACCAATCGAAATCAAAACTATTTTTGATAAAAAAAACTGTAAATAAAGAAGTTGTAATTAATGGATTACCTGAGCTTCTGACAAAAAAACCAGTGAAATTCCTGATTTTTAAATTCCATTCTTATTGTAATATTCTGCTAAGGGTTCGCAATAAAAACTTATTTACTTTATTTCTTAACTTCTTCTTATTACATTTAAAATAAAACACACTTTACTTCAATTGAAATCACTTTTATTAATCACTGGCACAACACTTTACACGAACTTTATTCTTTCACTTTCAAAAATAAACTGTGTCCAATCGGTAGCGCCATCAACCTTATATAGGGAAATATCCGGTTCTGGTCTAATCTCGAAAGCAATAGAAATCTTTAGAACCTGTATCTCGATCTTTCTATTCTGACAGATAGATGGAATAATTCCCCTTCGGACTTCGACATTAACCAATGTTCGAAAAAGCTCATTCAAAGCTCATTCAAAGCTCATAGCAGGTTGTTTTAAATCGCAATGGTACTAGATGGCGCTGTCATCGCACTCGAGAATCAATATTGTTCGAACGTAAAAGTCGTTATATTATGATTCAAAAGTAGTTAACTAATCTTCGTTAAATTGCCCCCCTCTTAGAATTGATCGTCCCGAACAATTTCATCACCTCTTTCACCGTTATATCGATGTAACCGGTCAGCGTGAACTACTTTTAGTTTACCTCTTACGCCTCTTTGTATACGGTAAACCACATCATTGATTCTTTTCACCACAGTATATGGGCCCTCCCAGTTTTGTTGGAGTTTTGGTGATAGCCCCTTTTGTCGATGAGGATTGTAAAACCACACAAGGTCTCCTTCTTGAAATCCCGTTGCTGTCGCTCTTGCGTCGTATCTTGTTTTCATCCGATCACTAGACAATTTTATATTTGTCCTTGTTTGTTGATGAATGTCAATAAGCCTTTTCTTGAGGTCATCCACATATTCCTCTGTTCCCTGTGACTCATTTGGATGACAACCAAATTTCACTTCACTTGGCAGCCGTATAATTGATCCGAACAGGATTTCCGATGGTGTTTTTCCTGTCGAGCTATGGGTTGCACTTCGATATGCCATAAGGAACAATGGGATATGTCAGTCCCAGTCTCGTTGGTAGTCGCCGACAACCTTCGACAGATGTTCTTTAAGGGTTCTGTTGAATCGTTCAACAATCTGATGGGATTGTGGATGGAGCGGTGTTGTTCTTGTCTTTTTAATGCCAAGGAGCGAGCAAACTTCCTGAAAGACTTTTGATTCGAAGTTCCTTCCTTGGTCAGAATGAAGCTCCATGGGAACACCGAACCTGCTCACCCAATTGAAGACAATTTGATCCACAACTGTTTTGGTTTCTTGGTTTGGGATGGCAAATGCTTCAGGCCACTTGCTGAAATAGTCCATGACTACAAGGATGTATCAGTTTCCGTTGTTAGTTTGAGGAAAAGGACCCGCGACATCTATTGCGATTCTCTCAAAAGGTGTGCCCACATTATACTGCTGCATTTTACTTTGCATTTTTCTACCTGGTCCCTTGCTAGCAGCACAAGTATCACATTTTCGGCACCATCTTTCGACGTCATCTCTTACATGTAGCCAGTAGAATCGTGGTCGTACCTTTTCCAGCGTCTTATTCACTCCCTAATGACCTCCAGAAGGAGATATCACACCATTCTGGTTTCTCTTGGTGTTCTTTCCAGGCAAGATCTCCTTTTTGGGCCGTTCTGAGTTCTTCGTTGTTCCAACCGTTAATGGGATCAGCTCTTGTTCGTTGAACGATAATCATTTCCTTTTCTTCTTGGCGTGTGCAATGCTTACAGTTTGGTTTACACCGTCGCCGGGATAGCGTTTGAATGCAGCTTTCCTCTTCGATGTTGAATCTCATAATCATACGTCTGCAACCTCTCGATCCATCTTGCTACTTGACCTTCTGGATTTTTGAAGTTTAAAAGCCAATTGAGCGCACCATGATCTGTTCGAAGAAGGAACTTTTGTCCATAGATGTACTTATGGTAGTGCTTTGTTGCCAATATCAGAGCGAGAAGTTCCCTCTCTGTAACGCAATAATTCCTTTCTGGCTTCGAGAGTACCTTGCTGTAGTAGGCGACAACTTTTTCCTCTCCGTCATGTACTTGCGATAGTACAGCTCCAATTCCAACGTTACTTTCATCAGCGTCGATTGTGAAAGGTTTTCCTGGAGTTGGATAGGCTAGTACAGGTGCATTACATAAACGCAGTTTCAGTTCTTGAAAGCTTTTCTCGCACTCACCTGACCATTTGAACGGCTTCCCCTTTCAGTAAGATGATGCAAGTTTTTGGCGATCTTAGTAAAATCCTTTACGAAACGCCGATAATATGTGGCCAGACCAAGAAAGCTCCGGAGTTGATGTTTGTCCTGAGGCGTTGGCCAATTCTTTACAGTGTCAACTTTCTCAGGATCAGTTTTTACTCCTTGGGATGAGATGATATGTCCCAAATATTTAACTTCGGTCTTGAAAAACGAACATTTCTTAGGATTTAACTTTAGATGTGCCTCTCGAAGCCTCTGGAATACAGCTTTAAGGTTTTTACAATGTTCGTCAAATGTTTTTCCGTACACGATGACATCGTCCAGGTAGACCAGGCAAGATTTCCACGTTAGTCCATGAAGAACGCACTCCATCAAACGCTCAAAAGTTGCTGGAGCGTTGCATAGTCCGAATGGCATCACATTAAACTGCCACAGACCGTTTCCTGTGGAGAACGCCGTCTTTTCCCGATCTTCTGGGTGAATTTCCACTTGCCAATAACCGCTCTTCAAATCCAAAGTTGAAAACCATTGGGCTCCTTCCATCGCGTCTAAGGTGTCGCTGATTCTGGGTAGAGGGTAGCTATCTTTCTCTGTCACGTCGTTCAGTCTTCGGTAGTCTACACAAAATCGAGTGCTTCCATCCTTCTTTTTGACAAGAACGACTGGTGATGCCCAAGGGCTTTTGGAATTTTCGATTACCCCATCTTTCTTCATTGTCGATATCATTTCTTCAACTTCAGTTTGTTTTGCTAGAGGGAGACGTCTTGCTAGTTGGCGAATTGGTCTTGCATCTCCTGTATCAATTCGATGCCGTACTAGTTGTGTTCGACCATATCGTCCGTTGGGTGAAGAGAATATATCAGCATACTCATGAAGAAGATCTCCAGCAACATTAAGCTAATGTTGACTCAGACTTGATGACTTCAGAATTTGGTCTTTTAATCTGTCAAAGCTCAGGGGCTTCTTTGTTTCCGCTTCGGTGATCTTAGTAATCGCGGATACAGGTTCACAGTGCCCCACTATTTCTCCCTTTTTGAGCTTAATTTCGTACGGTTTGATGTTCAGTATCCGTAAAGGCACCATGTTGTTGTTTGGTGCCACCAGAGTCTTCCCTACCATGATGTTTTGGGAACGTTGTTCCGCATCTGGTTCCACCATGAGGTATCGATGGCTTCCAAAGTCACCCTTTAGTTTCGTCCATACGAATACTTCAGAAGAAGCAGGCAAGCAAATGTCTTCTTTGATGACGTTCCTGATAGTTGTTGAGTTTTCGTTGCCATAGACCATCGGAATCTCCACATTTTGGTACTTACTGTTTACCGACATCCAAAATTATTCCATGCTGCTTCATGAAGTCGATTCCAACGATGCACTCGTCACATATATCCGCTACCAGGAATAGGTGCGAAAACTCTAGTTCTGCCAAACGGATCATAAGACGAACCTTACGTATTCAAACCCCTGTGAACCCCCCCCCCCCCGAAATCTTTTATCAATTTTGTTTTTCAAATATCGAAAAATATTCAATCATTCACTATCCACACCATAATTGAATTTGAATTATGAAAATTCTAGGAATTCATGTTGAATTTTCTGACACCTCGACCCTTCAAATAAAGTACCTATTATTTGTTGAACACTGACTTGTGTATAATTATAATATTGATTGTTTTTATCAAAAGACAAAAACTATAATGTTCACATCAAAAGGCAACCAAATACATATTTTTTTTAAATTGAAAAGAATAAAAAGCAAACTTGAGATTCTGCTCTAATTACAAAACGAAAAGCCTCTATCAGAGAAGCAGCTTAGAAAGTGGGCGGCAGAAAAACGTTGACGTTCTTCAAGAAGAAAGTGACTTACAATCCGATAATTTATTCTTTTAGTTTTAACAAAAACTTTGATTCGGACTGCAAGCCTTTCCGACAGGAGTAGAGACCAATTCTAAAGAAAATAATAGAAGCAAACATATTCGAGAAAATGTTGTTGCTGAATTCAAAGATATCTTTGACGCTGCGCAAGGCCTTCTAAATATTGTGGATGAAAATGAAACTTTAAAAACTCCACGAACAGCATTGAGGCAGCAACACCGAGCCAATGTATACACCTCAGATCCTGAAAATTATTTTAGGATATTTGTTATGATTCCTCTGCTAGATGATTTCATAACTCAGCTTAAAATGCGATTTGAGAACCATAAGTCCTATCATCACTGTATATTTTGATACCTTCAGTACTTGGGAAAAGTGAAGAAAAAATTAACGCAGAAAACTTCCAATTTTATAAAAGATTTTTGGATTGGGACACGTTTAAGGCTGAGTTTATGATGTGGAAGATAAAATGTCATGAACAGGAAGAAAGCCAACGTTCAAAGACAGCTATAACAGCTCTTGGAGACTGCAGTAAGGATATTTTCCCCAATATACATAAAATTTAAAAATTTTGGCAACTTTACCAGTATCAACATGCTCTCCTGAAAGAACGTTTTCGAAGCTGAAACGACTGAAAACATTTTTAAGAAATTCCACTGGTGAAGAACGGTTAACTGGATTAGCGTTAATGTCAATTCATCGACATATCGAAATCAATACCGACGAAGTGATTGATGTTTTTGGAGTAAAAAAGGCCAGGCGATTAGAAATACTTATGTAAAATAATGTTAATTTTTGCTTACACTTTGTTGTTCCTTCTTTAACCTATTTTACCTTTTTACGTTATATGTACATATAATTACTACTCATTAAATATAACTGAAATTTGAAATTTAAGATTTTTTATTACCCTCAATATTTTACAACATAAAAGCTGAAAAGATATTTTTCAGAAAACATAACCCCCCCCCCCCCCCCCCCCCGAAATATTTGTCTGGCTACGGCCTTGCTCACCATACACTTTTGCTGCCTCTCCTGTGGCGGTCTTCAGACGGTAGCTATTGGTGTTGTGTAGCCAAGACATCTTGACCAAGTCTCTTCGTACAATGGAGGCGGTGGCACCGGTGTCGATTGTAGGTGTTTATTATTATTGAAAACCAAATCAAAAATTTAAAAATTCTCGATTTTTGCAACAAGAACACCGTGAAGTCCATATTATAAATAAAGTTTACATATAGAAACCGCCTTAATGACTTCACCAATTTTTTAATGAACTTTATCTTATGAAATAAAAAACATTAATTTAATTTGAATGCATGTCGACATTTTTGCATGGCATCTTCAGCAATATTTTATTTTTTTATTGACTTTAAACTTTAACATTTATTTGCACCAGCACTTGTTTATTACATTTGTTTGGATTTTAAAATGAGTGAAGGAGATAGATAATACATACATTATGTTTATGATTCTTAATTTTATACATTAATGCATTAAATTACATAATATTCAATATGTTAAAAAGAGATGACTTTATTGGAGCTTCCATTGTATTCATCATTATGTTTTTGTTTTTATGCATGTAAATGCTTTCATATGCGTCCAAGTACCTTTCTTCACATACATGTTTGATAAGTCTAAGATTCTCTTTTGTTACGCTGTGGTCATTATCTAGCACATGTAAGGCTACAGCTGATTTATTAGGTCGATTGAACTTCACATTGATTAGATGCTCCCCGAATCTAGTTTCTATGTTTCTTTTTGTTTGTCCATAATATTTTTGTTCGCAATCATTGCATGTAACTTCGTAAATTCCTGATTTTTTCAAGTTGTCAGTTTTTTTCTATAAATCGCAAAGTCAAGTTTGTTCTCTGTATTTCGGCTTACAAGGAGATCTAAAAACGGTAACTTACCCTCCTTTTCCATCTCAAAGGTGAACTTTAATGTGGGCCATTTTGAATTCAAAAGTTCAAGGAAATCGGGAATTTTACTTGGATCCATGCATGCAAAAATATCATCAACATATCTAATCCATACCGTTGGCAAACTTCCTTCTTCTTCTATGGTGTTTTCAAAGGTTGACATAAACATATTTGCCAAGAAAGGAGATAAAGAGTTTCCCATTCTTGTACCTTCGGTGATTTTATAGAATTTGTTTAAAAACTGACAACAATTATATTCCATGCATAAACTGGCGGCATTGTAATAAACCTTTTTCTTTTCTTCATTCTCTTCTCGTTCATCTAACCATTTTTTCAAAAAACTTAAAGTTTATTTTATTGGAATACTTGGGAACAAAGCCACAACATCGAAAGATACTAACACTTCATTTTCTTTCAAATTAATGTCTTTGACTTTTTCTAGAAATTCTGAGGTATTGCTTATAATTTACTTTCCATCTGCTTGTATTTTTGGAACTCAGATACTAACCATTTTGCAATTTTTTCCGTGGGTGCATCTATGTTAGAAATGATTGGACGCATCCTTGACCCAGGGTTTTGATCTGCGATGTGTTATCAATGTCCAGATCCAAATGTAGGGCTACGTCTTCAGTGGGAATATTTTTCAAGAGTGCTTGGTCGTTGGCACACCATTTTCGTAATGTTAAGCCAGCGGTTTTTAATAACGAGTTGAGTGGATCTCGCATCTCCAAGGTTTGAGGTAAGCTATCGGACCCTGTCATTACATCGTCAACATAAAAGTTTTTATTTAGGACGGTTGTCCCAAGAGGATATTCATTTGCACCTTCCGAAGCCAGCTTTTGTAGACACTTGGTGGCCAAATATGGCGCTGATGTTGTACCGTATGTTACTGTGTTGAGCTGATATACCTTCAATTCTTCTTTTGGATGATTTCGCCATAGGATGAGCTGAAATCGTCGATCGTCTTGATGAACCAGTATTTGGCGATACATTTTTTCGATGTCGGAAGTGAATACATATCGATGAAGGCGAAAACGAAGGAGAGTTGTGAATAACTCGTCTTGAATGGTGGGCCCGGTTGAAAGAATGTCATTCAGGGAGACATTGCTTGAGGTTTTTGCGGATGCATCAAAAACCACCCGTAATTTTGTTGTTGTGCTATCTGGCTTAAGAACACAATGGTGCGGTAAGAAGTAGTGGATTCCACGAATTTGATTGATGTCAACTTGTGTCATATGCCCCAGTCGAATGTATTCTTCCATGAACTTGGTATATTGTTCTTTGAGGTTGTCTTGTCTTGCTAGCCGTTTTTCTAAAGCATTAAATCTTTGAAGAGCAAGATTTTTTGAGGCACCCAACGCACTGCTATCGGCTTTAAAAGGAAGTCGTACTATGAATCGTCCTTCTAGATTTCTGATGGTGTTTTCAGCAAAGTGAGTCTCACATCTGCGTTCTGCAATTGTGAAAGAGTTCTTTGCTGTTTGAACTTCTTCCACCTTCCAGAATTTTTCGATACTGTCTTGTAGTTCGTCTTTGATTGAAATTCCGCAGAAAGACGGACTTGTTGAAGAGCCTCTCATTTTCCCTGATACTACCCAACCAAAATGAGTGTTTTGAAGTAGGGGCAGGTCTTTACCGATGTTCATCTGTCCGACCTTCAGTAATTGATGGAACAGCTCTGCTCCTAGTAGAAGATCAATTTGGCCAGGCTCGTTAAAGTGTGGATCGGCCAAATTTAAGTCAGTTGGAAGGTTCCAGGATGCAATGTTTATAATTCGATTTGGTTGATTTGGAGTTATTTGGCGCAAAACAAATGCTTCTAGGTTGACTGTAAGATCTGTAGTTTTGGATTTTAGTGTGAGGTTTACTCTTTTGCTTGATCTTCTTGTTCCTTCGCCAATTCCTAGAATACGCATTGTTTCAGCGAATTCTGGAATGTTTAACCTTTTAGATAACTTCTCTGAAATGAAATTAAGTTGTGATCCAGAATCAAGTAGGGCTCGGGCGCTCACGTGGGTACCCTCACTATCTTCTATGTTGACGACAACTGTGCTGAGAAAAACGTAGCTTCTCTGATTTGGAACCACTGCTGAAGCGGATGTATTTTGGGTCACTGCTGTGCTGGCGGTCGTTGAAATCTCGATTTTGGGTTTTTGTGGGGAGTGGCGATTTGTTTGATCGACACCCTTTTCCGTGGACTTGCTTGATGAGTTGCCCAGGTGGAGAAGTGTGTTGTGTTTTCCTGAACACCTTGTGCAGTTTCGGGACACACATTTGGTTGCCACGTGTCCTGGGTTGAGACAATTAGTGCAGAGACGGAATTTTCGGACTGTTGTCATTCGAACTTCTGGAGAGAGTCGTAAGAACTTTATGCATGCATATAACTTGTGTTCCGTATGATTGCAAAGTGGACAATTTGCCTTGGAAGATTTATTTGCTTCCACTGATGCAAGGGATCTGGCTGTTGATTTGTGTATTTGGTCATTTGGCTGTCGCCCTTTATTCCCAAGAGTTTCTAAGGAATGGAATCGTGTCTCCAAAAAGCTCAAAAATTCGTCTAGGCTGGGAAGTGATTTTGGCTGTTTGATTGATTGTTCATATAAATTATGAGTTGATCTGTCCATTTTTTGAATGAGGAGATGCACTATAAGAGGATCCCAATTTTTGATTTCTAGTCCCAGATTGATTAGGCCTTGTAGACACTCCTTTGTTACATCATGGAGTGCCTTAATGCCGCTGGCTGACTCTGTTGTGCTGGCTGGTTGATGCAATAAACGATTGAGCAGGGCTGTTGTTAGCATTCTCTGGTTGTTGTATCTATCCTGCAGCATCTTCCATGCCGAGTCATAACTATCTTCAGTGAGCGGAAGATGCCGTATTAACTTCTCGGCTTCTCCGGTCACATTTGTTTTCAAATACCACATCTTTTGGCATTTTGGCATGTTTTGTTTGTCAACCATTTGTGTGAAAAGGTCACAAAACTGCCTCCAAGTCAGGTAATCTCCGTCAAATTTAGGCAAGGAGACCTTGGGTAGTATGAAATGGGACTGAACCTCTAGACTCTTTCGCGCACCTGATGATAGCCTCTTGACTTGGTTTGCCTCGATCAACTTCATGTGGGTTGCTTCAATTTGTCCCCAATAATGAATGATTGTTGATTTGATGACGTCCCAAAAGTGTTTGGTCCCGTCTGTTTTATCAAAGCTGTTGATTTTGCGTTGCAGCATATCTATGAGATATTGCTGTCGCCTTTTTTCAGGAGCACTGCTGGATTGATCACACGGTTGGTTGGCTTGGGGAGGTGCTGTGCCTCCTTGTTGCTGGAACTTGGTTGGATCATTCCCGTTATCAATGCCCCTTGCTGCAAGAATTGAGCCACTCTTTGGCTCTAGATTGGCTGCTTCTTGTAAGCGATCTATGTTTTTACAAAAAATTGACTTGTATTCGTTAAATGCTGTTTTAACAAGATCGTTATATTCCTTCTTGAAGTAAGGATGTTGTAGTTGTTGTGGATGCAGCTGTCGGATGTCACTGTCCGTGGCATCAAACGTACTCCAGCATGCCTCAAGTCTGCGAAGGCGTTCTTGATAGTAATTCAGCGTCTTTCGACTAGCTGAATCTTTTTTGTAGTTGTCGATGAGACGTTGAACCTCATCTCCGGTTGCTTGTTGGAGAGCTGCAAGTTGATCCATAATTGGTCTACTTGGATTTAGCTGGTCTACCTGAAATGTCTTGCCCTCTTGGCAATGGTTTGTCTTAGTTCTCGCTGAAGATGATTCCTCAGCCTGAGATTCCTCAGATAAATTTCTTGCCCTCTTGGCAATGGTTTGTATTAGTTCTCGCTAAAGATGATTCTTCAGCCTGAGATTCCTCAGATAAACAAAAGGAAGCTTTAACCAACTTATTCCAAGGATCACGTCGGGGTCACCAAAATGAACGATTAAACGAACGTTGTCGACCAAAGTGATGTCACCTTGACGACGTGAAATGCTTCTAGTACATGAACCAGAAGATCTCAATTAATGAAATGTTTTTGGTAGAATTGGCAAGGCTTCTTGTTGTATCTTGGATTGAATTATTACGACCCCTTACCGCTGGTGGGGGGAAGTCGTAATGATGAAGGAAGTAAAAGTAAAAACACTAAGGTGGTTTGAAAGTGAATGAATTTATTCCTCGAAGTAATGGTCTTATATACTAATTAATAGCTTATTCTACAATTTATTATCATCATCATCATCGGCTCGACAACCGGGGTCCGGTCCTGGCCTCCTTCAACAAGTCTCTCCACCTATCCCGGTGTTGAGCCGACGCCATCCAGTTGCGCACCCCAAGGCTTCGGGCGTCCTGGTCTACGCCATCTCTCCAGCGCAAGCATGGTCTACCACGCTGCCGTCTACCATAGAATGTACCACAAAGGACTTTCCGAGCAGGTTCCTCTTCACTCATGCGAGCTAGGTGCCCTGCCCACCGGAGTCTACCGAGCTTAATTTTTGTCACTATGTCTGCTTCAAGGTAGATTGCGTACAATTCATGATTGTACCGTCTCCGGAATCGCCCAATTTATTATACTAGGTCAATATTTAACAAATAGTCAAAAAATCAATAATAATAGTGCTAACATTTGAAGTGTGCAGAGTGTGCAAAATGTGTCATTGACCACAATGAAAGAAAAATTAAACATATTTTGCATGCACTGCATAATGTGCAAAGAAACAAAACAATTAATACAAATAACAAAAAAAGAAAAAAATAAAGAATGAAAATGTGCACCTACAGCACATTATGCATTATGCAAGGAAATCTAAGTAGATAGGAAGTGTGAAATGATTTGTGGTAGGTCAGCTTTATGGGAATTTAGTGTTTGGTTGTGCTGGGTATAAACAGAGATATCACACCATTCTGGTTTCTCTTGGTGTTCTTTCCAGGCAAGAATGGGTTCGATATCCGGATCTTCTTGTTGGGCCGTTCTGAGTTCTTCGTTGTTCCAACAGTTAATGGAATCAGCTCTTGTTCGTTGAACGATGACCATTTCCTTTTCTTCTTGGCGTGTGCAATGCTTACAGTCTGGTTTACACCGTCACCGGGATAGCGCGTCTGCGTTTGAATGCAGCTTTCCTCTTCGATGTTGAATCTCATAGTCATACGTCTGCAACCTCTCGATCCATCTTGCTACTTGACCTTCTGGATTTTTGAAGTTTAAAAGCCAATTGAGCGCACCATGATCTGTTCGAAGAAAGAACTTCTGTCCATAGATGTACTTATGGTAGTGCTTTGTTGCCAATATCAGGGCGAGAAGTTCCCTCCTTGTAACGCAATAATTCCTTTCTGGCTTCGAGAGTACCTTGCTGTAGTAGGCGACAACTTTTTCCTCTCCGTCGTGCACTTGCGATAGTACAGCTCCAATTCCAACTTTACTTGCATCAGCGTCGATGATGAAAGGTTTTCCTGGAGTTAGATAGGCCAGTACAGGTGCATTACATAAACGCAGTTTCAGTTCTTGAAAGCTTTTCTCGCACTCACCTGACCATTTGAACGGCTTCCGCTTTTCTGTAAGGTGATGCAAGCTTTGGCGATCTTAGCAAAATCCTTCACGAAACGCCGATAATATGTGGCCAGACCAAGAAAGCTCCGGAATTGATGTTTGTCCTGAGGCGTTGGCCAATTCTTTACGGTGTCAACATTCTCAGGATCAGTTTTTACTCCTTGGGATGAGACGATATGTCCCAAATATTTAACTTCGGTGTTGAAAAACGAACATTTCTTAGGATTTAACTTTAGATGTGCCTCTCGAAGCCTCTGGAATACGGCTTTAAGGTTTTTACAATGTTCGTCAAATGTTTTTCCGTACACGATGAAATCGTCCAGGTAGACCAGGCAAGATTTCCAGGTTAGTCCATGTAGAACGCTCTCCATCAAACGCTCAAAAGTTGCTGGAGCGTTCCCGATCTTCTGGGTGAATTTCCACTTGCCAATAACCGCTATTCATATCCAAAGTTGAAAACCATTGGGCTCCTTCCATCGCGTCTAAGTGTCACTGATTCTGGGTAGAGAGTAGCTATCTTTCTTTGTCGTTCAGTCTTCGGTAGTCTACACAAAATCGAGTGCTTCCATTATTCTTTTTGACAAGAACGACTGGTGATGCCCAAGGGCTTTTGGAATTTTCGATTACCCCATCTTTCTTCATTGCCGATATCATTTCTTCAACTTCAGTTTGTTTTGCTAGAGGGAGACGTCTTGCTGGTTGGCGAATTGGTCTTGCATCTCCTGTATCAATTCGATGCCGTACTAGTTGTGTTCGACCATATTGTCCGTTGGGTGAAGAGAATATATCAGCATACTCATGAAGAAGATCTCCAGCAACATTAAGCTGATGTTGACTCAGACTTGATGACTTCAGAATTTGGTCTTTTAATCTATCAAAGCTCAGGGGCCTCTTTGTTTCCGCTTCGGTGATCTTAGGTTCTTGAGGTTAATTTCGTACGGTTTGATGTTCAGTATCCGTACAGGTACCATGTTGTTCTTTGGTGCCACCAGAGTCTTCCCTACCATGATGTTTTGGGAACGTTGTTCCGCATCTGGTTCCACCATGAGGTATCGATGGCTTCCAAAGTCGCCCTTTAGTTTCGTCCACACGAATACTTCCGAAGAAGCAGGCAAACAAATGTCTTTTTCGATGACGGTCCTGATAATTGTTGAGTTTTCGTTGCCATAGACCATTAGAATCTCCACATTTTGGTACTTAAGAACTTGCTTACCAACATCCAAAATTATTCCATGCTCCTTCATGAAGTCGATTCCAACGATGCACTCGTCACATATATCCGCTACCAGGAATAGGTGTGAAAACTCCTGTTCTGCCAAACGGATCATAAGACGAACCTCACTATACACTTTTGCTGCCTCTCCTGTGGCGGTCTTCAGACGGTAGGTATTGGTGTTGTGTAGCCAAGTCATCTTGACCAAGTCTCTTCGCACAATGGAGGCGGTGGCACCGGTGTCGATTGTAGCCACGTGTTTCTTTTTGTTTATTATTGCCTCCACTGTCAGACTTTTGTTGTCTCGTTTAGTCTGTGAGACTTGGATAGTGTTTTTAGGGCCATCGATACCAGAAACCAGCTTCTGCCCCTCGAAGTTGGTTCTTACTCGTTTCCCAAGTTGAGCAGGAGTGTTGCTACTATTGCTTGGTTGTTCTCGAGCGTTAGTTCTGCTTCCACAATGTTGGCATGCAGCTCTTCTCGGTGGTAATCTGCACTGCTGCTGGAGATGCATCGCGCAAGTCCTTCACGCTGGCTTCTTTGGAATGCGATTTTCTGACAAGAGCATTCTTCGACTTCGACTTCTCTGACTCGATGAACTCCTGGGGAAGCTTGTTTTGCCGCTAAAGCTAAAGCTTCAGGAAGCGTACGTTTTCCAGCAGTTCTAATTGCTCGCTGTAAGTTGATGTCAGATACAGCACGAATGAAGGCTTCTGTTGCAAGTTGGCTGACGATTTCATCCCCAGCAGCTGGATATGCGAGATACGCCAACCGTTCAATATCCGCTTGAAGTTGCTGCAGAGTTTCTCCTCTTTTCTGGACTCTAGTATTCAGTTGGACGCGGAAGACTTCTTGCATATGACCATCTCCAAAGCGTTTGTCTATGGCCTGAACAAGAGCTGGAATTGTTTGCAGCAGTTCAGCAGCAGATCCTCTAAGGGCAACCGTTAGAGCTATAAATTTGTCTTCTTCGTCCCAGCCGTTCGTCGCTGCGGCTGCCTCAAACTGTTTCTTGTAGATCGACCAAGAAGTTTGCCCGTCAAAAGTCGGTGGATGTATTTCCTTCTTCCTTGGGTAATCGCCAACACTTTCTCTAATCTTAATTTTTCGAACTTTGTCTAATTCGTCGGCAATACTTTGTATTTTACCTTCGAATTTTTCTTGAACGCTCTCGAGTTTTGAAAATTGTTTTTCGAAGCAATCAAAGCGTCCATCAATAGTAACGAACTTGCTCTCAAAAGCATCAAGCTTACCTTCGATGAGAGTCTTCTGTTCTTCTAAAAGGTTCTTTTGTTGTTTTTCCATTTCTTCAAGAAAGTTCTCTTGTTCACACTTATGTTGTTTTTCCATTTGTTCCAGTTGGTTCTTTTGTTCTGTACGTTGTTCTTCGAGAAGATTCTTTTGTTGTTTTTCGATTTGTTCCAGTTGGTTCTTTTGTTCTGTCCGTTGTTCTTCGAGAAGATTCTTTTGTTGTTTTTCCATTTGTTCGAATTTACCAATGAGAAGTGCCATCAATTCAATTCAATTCAATTCAAAATGATTTTATTTCGTAATACAATATATACATTTTTGGTTTCCATTCATTACATGACATGGCATACGCCGTCTGCCAGTTGGCGAGTAAATTAAAAAAAGATACGAAATATACATTTGTTCAGTGTTTTTAAGTTATTTTAAAAAAGTTCTTCGAAAATACGTTTGCTGTAGCTAAGTGCTATCTTGATAAACTTATACAAAGCATCCCAATCAGAGTCCCCGTTAAGAATATTAACCATTTCAGGAACGCTCAGGTAACTTTTTCCAAAGGTACTTCCTCTAGTTTCTACCAGAATCGGACATCTACCCAGAAAGTGAAATACGTCTTCTTTCTCCGCAAGGTTACACAGCTCACACGTTTCTCTCAAATCAACTCTATGCGGCAAGTAGTTCAAGGGGAGTAACTCTGCTCGTGCTTTTAAAATGAGTGTCATGAGGTCGGTTGAGTACTCCACCCTGAAGTAATTGTTAACTTCTAAGTTGTAGTTGAGCTGCGCATATATACACCTAGGAATCGAACTTCTTGCTTTCCCAACATAATCTTCTCTCTTCCTTTCATCTACCAAACTAATGAAACGATAGAGTTCGCTTTTCCACGTGTCCATCCTATCCAATTGAAGTGACAGTAAGAGTCCACAGCACTCGGCTAAATTTCTCCAAGACTCGAACCATGACGTTTTCTTTAGTATTACCAGCATTGTTATTTTTTTTTGGTAAAAGATTATCCTCCATTTCGATTGTTCTTAGTATGTAGTCAATCTGCATTTTTAGTGTTGAAATGAACAGAGGAGACAGACCCGTTTCTAACATAAGAATGTGGTTAGGTGTGCTATTTGGCAGCCTCAAAGTTCGTTTTAAAAAGTACCTCAAAAGTTGCTCCACTTCTTCAAACTGCTTATGTCCCCAAACTTGAGCTGCATAACACATGATTGATCTCGCTGTTGCTTTAAAAATTCGATATTTTGCTTCGTACTCAACATCCTTGCACTGCATCACACTCTCCCAAGTTGCATTTATGGCACTTTTTGACTTTGCCAGTTTATCTACCATATGGTTTTTCAGGTTTAAATTTCTGGAGATCCTTACTCCGAGATAATTATATTCTTTAACAACCTCAATATTCCGATCTCCAAATTTCCAGGTTTCATTGCGACAATTGCGACCTCCACCATTGCGAAAGATCATTACTTTTGACTTAGCGAGATTCACCTGGAGCCTCCATTTGTTACAGTACTCGAACAACCTATTGATCATCAATTGGAGACTTCCAGGCGACTCAGCTAACACAACGATGTCATCAGCAAACATTAGGACTTTGATTAAAAGATCATCTGAAACGCGTGCTCCCCCGTGCAAAAACTCTTCAATGTCGTCTATGAACAGAGCGAACAGTAGAGGACTTAAGCTGCAGCCTTGTCTTAATCCTATTTCTATTCGAAATTGTTCCGAGAGTTTGTTTCCATATACAACTGAAGAGGTTGTTGAGTCATACAACTGTTCCAAAATGTTTCCAAACTTTGTGGAGACTCCTTTGTTGTAAAGCTTCAAAACAAGTGCTTTCCTGTCTATGGTGTCGAATGCTGCCTTAAAATCAATAAAGAAGGCATAAAGCTTCTTCTTGTTTTCTACAAATAATTCAGCTATGTTGGTGAGCGTATAAATTTGGTCAATTGTCGAATAGTTTACCCGAAAGCCAGCTTGTGTGCCATCATTGCCGACAAGTCGACACCAGTACTTACTTGTTCTTCAGGCATTTCTATTTCGAATAGGAACGTGTCTGGGTCTTCTCCGCGTTGACTTAAATCCTCTTGCAGACGAATTATGAGGTCAGCTTTTCTTCCAGCAGTAGGAAGGCCTCGTTTATTCAGCTCTGCCTTAAGTTCAACACAATTCAATTCAATTACTGTCTTACCCATTTTGCTTTTATTTTTCTTCTTTAATCACAGTCACTTTTTGTCTTTGTTTTATCAAAACACACACACGTATATTTTTTTTTTATCACCACAAATTATCTGAATGCACAGACAACATAAGTTTTTATCCCACTTCTGACACCAATGTAATATTCTGCAAAGGGTTCGCAATAAAAACTTATTTACTTTATTTCTTAACTTAACTTAACTTAACTTAACTTAACTTAACTTAACTTAACTTAACTTAACTTAACTTAACTTAACTTAACTTAACTTAACTTAACTTAACTTAACTTAACTTAACTTAACTTAACTTAACTTAACTTAACTTAACTTAACTTAACTTAACTTAACTTAACTTAACTTAACTTAACTTAACTTAACTTAACTTAACTTAACTTAACTTAACTTAACTTAACTTAACTTAACTTAACTTAACTTAACTTAACTTAACTTAACTTAACTTAACTTAACTTAACTTAACTTAACTTAACTTAACTTAACTTAACTTAACTTAACTTAACTTAACTTAACTTAACTTAACTTAACTTAACTTAACTTAACTTAACTTAACTTAACTTAACTTAACTTAACTTAACTTAACTTAACTTAACTTAACTTAACTTAACTTAACTTAACTTAACTTAACTTAACTTAACTTAACTTAACTTAACTTAACTTAACTTAACTTAACTTAACTTAACTTAACTTAACTTAACTTAACTTAACTTAACTTAACTTAACTTAACTTAACTTAACTTAACTTAACTTAACTTAACTTAACTTAACTTAACTTAACTTAACACACTTTACTTCAATTGAAATCACTTTTATTAATCACTGGCACAACACTTTACACGAACTTTATTCTTTCTCTTTCAAAAATAAACTGTGTCCAATCGGTAGCGCCATCAACCTTATATAGGGAAATATCCGGTTCTGGTCTAATCTCGAAAGCAATAGAAATCTTTAGAACCTGTATCTCGATCTTTCTATTCTGACAGATAGATGGAATAATTCCCCTTCGGACTTCGACATTAACTAATGTTCGAAAAAGCTCATTCAGAGCTCATTCAAAGCTCATAGCAGGTTGTTTTAAATCGCAATGGTACTAGATGGCGCTGTCATCGCATTCGAGAATCGATATAGTTGGAATGTAAAAGTCGTTATATTATGATTCAAAAGTAGTTAACTAATCTTCGTTACATTATTTTGATGGATTGATCGGAATCGACATTATTAAAGAACTTGGATTAACTATTGACATAAAAAACTCAAATTTAAAAACAAATAATACGTTCATACCATTAAATTTCAAACCTAATCTTATGTCAAAAACTTACATTGTACCTGAGCTCAGTAAATGTGTTTTTTTTACTACCAATCGATATCAAATCCGGGGGCGTTTACATAAAACCAACCGCTATAACTTCTCATTTAATGATTTCGGAGGGGTTGTATTTAGCACGAGACTGGTACTCCTTAGTCGAGGTTGTAAACAAATCTGATTCTCCACAAACTTTGCTAATAGAGCAACCAATCAAAGCTGAACCTATTGATGCTTATTTCGAATTTCACAACTTTGCAATCGAAAACTCGGAAAGCATTGAGGCGAAAAATATTGGGCAAGCAATAAAAACTGACCATCTTAATGAGGAAGAGAAAAAGTTAATTATAGACTTGTGTCATAAGTTTAAGAACATTTTTTTTTAAAGATGGTGAACACTTAACGTTTTTAAACTCTATAAAACATGAAATTAAAACCACCAATGAGATTCCCATATATTCCAAATCTTACCGTTACCCTTATATTCACAAAGAAGAAGTGCAAAGACAAATAAACGAGTTATTGAGACAAGGTATTATACGTCCCAGCTTCTCACCTTGTCTCCGATTTGGATAGTTCCAAAAAAAAAGATTCAACCGGGAAAGAAAAATGGAGGCTGGTTATCGATTATCGAAAACTTAACGAAAAAACTGTAGATGATCGTTATCCCATCCCAAATATAACCGAAATTTTAGACAAACTTGGTAGAAGTATATATTTTAGCACACTCGATCTAGCCTCAGGATTTCATCAAATTGAAATAAAAAAAGAAGACATTCCCAAAACTGCATTTTCGGTCGAAAACGGACATTATGAATTCGTTCGCATGCCTTTCGGGCTAAAAAATGCACCCTCTACCTTCCAACGCGTCATGGACAATGTCTTAAGAGAACTCCAAGGGAAGACGTGCTTAGTGTATATGGATGATATAATCGTGTATTCGACCTCGCTGCAGGAACATATGGAAAGCCTCAACGCCGTTTTTAAAAAATTGACTGAGGCAAATCTGAAAGTTAAAATCGAAAAATCTGAGTTTTTGTGTAAGGAAGTTTCGTTTTTAGGACATCTTGTTACTTCTGATGGCATCCGGCCAAATCCGGACAAAATACAAGCCGTAAAAAAATTTCCTCTGCCAACCACACAAAAACAGATTAAATCTTTTCTTGGCCTCTTGGGCTACTTTCGCAAATTTATCAAAGATTTTGCAAACCTTACGAAACCCTTAACAGAGTGCCTTCGAAAAGTAAATAAAATTATTTTAAACTCCAGATTTACAAATTGTTTTGAAGAATGCAAAAATATACTATGCAATGACCCTATCCTACAATACCCAGATTTTCGTAAGCCTTTCATTATTACTACTGATGCTAGTAATGTTGCAATAGGTGCAGTGCTCTCCCAGGGTCCTTTAGGTTCTGATAGGCCGATTTGTTTTGCAAGTCGGACTCTATCAAAAATTGAACAACATTACAGCACGATCGAAAAAGAGCTGTTGGGTATTGTCTGGGCAACAAAATACTTCAGACCATATGTTTATGGCCGAAAGTTCAAGATTGTCACTGACCACAAGCCCCTCACTTGGCTTTTTTCCGTCAAAGATCCCTGCTCAAAACTAGTACGGTGGAGGTTGCGGCTAGAAGAGTATGACTATGAGGTCGTCTACAAAAAAGGTACACAAAATGCAAACGCTGACGCACTTTCACGAATTGAAATAAATACTAACGAGACTGAATTTGAAAATTTAGAAATGGCTTCGATACAAAATAACGCTGATGCATCGTCTATAATATCAACAATTTATTCGGCTGAAGAAAATTTTGAGAGTGGTATTCCAATATCCGAACGTCCAATCAACGAATTTTCTCATGAAATTATTATTAGGCGAAATCCGGCAAAATCGCAGTTATCTTCAAAACTGACAATTTTGTTTAAAAGAAAAAAAGGTATATAATTGAGCACCATAATCCTGCAGACGAAAGTGTAGTTACTTCCATTTTGCAAGACCACATGAATATCAAACGGCAAATGGCCATTTTAACAGACGATGAAACATTTTTGGCGATTCAAAAGGTGTTTACGAAGTTTTTACATCGAACACGTTTAAAGCTCGTTAGATCTATGACTTTGCTTAGAGATATAACGGAGAGAGATGATCAAGAAAAAGAGGTTAGAAATTACCATCAGAGCTCCTATCATAGGGGTATAACCGAATGTTTTCATCACTTAAAAAGAGATATATATTTTCCGACACTTAAACATGTAATTTCTAATGTTATAAATAACTGTGAAATTTGTCACAGATTTAAATACGACCGTAAGGCAGAAAAACTTAAATTTCAATTAACCGAAACCCCATCAAAACCATTGGAGATACTTCATATTGATATATATTTTGTGTCCAAAATTAATTTTTTAACTATTATTGACAAATTCAGCAAATTCTCAGCCGTATACCCACTGACAGCAAGAACAAGCATCAATTTAATTAAATGCCTCAGACACTTTTTTTCACACCACGGTATTCCAAAAAAAATAGTTGCAGATAACGGTAGCGAGTTCATTTGTACTCTATTTAGGGAATTCTTAGAATTGTATAACATAAGTTATCATAACATTTGTGCTAAGACATCAACAGGTAACTCGCCAGTCGAACGTTTTCATTCCACCCTTACGGAACTGATTCGCTTGATTAAATTTCATAAAAAAGACGCTTCTATTGAAGAAATAGTTGATGAGGCTGTACTTTCATATAACAATTCTATACATTCCACAACAAAATTGAGTCCTTTTGAACTCCTTTCAGGCCATATTCACTCCAGTAAACCGTTTCCATCAAACCCAGATTTTCGCACAGAACAGGAATACTTAGAACAACATAAATTAAATTATGAAAATCTTTGTAAATTATTTCATAAAAAAAGTCTTGAAAGAAAACAAACTTACATAAGCAACCTTAATAAGTCACGTAAGGATCCTCCGGATTATGCCGCAAATGAACAAATTTTTGAAATGGATGATAGAAGGAATAAATTGGCACCTAGGTTTAATGACCACATTGTTACTCAGAACAATGAAATAACTGTCGAAACAAATAAAAGAAAAGTTCATAAGCAAAAGATTAAACATACATAGGAAGTCTAAATAAAAAAAAAACATTTAAGAACAAATTTATTTCACATAAATATACCCAGTGACTTAGTAACTTATGTACAATGAGCACTTACCGAAACATCTTACAATGCACACAAAAATGTATCTTGTTCATATAAATAAAGTAGCACCTTATTAAACTTATAAGTTTGAGCTTTGCAATAAAATAATAAAATGGTTCACTTGGGCGTATACTTACCATCAAAATAAATAAATGAATGCGAATGATATTATACCAAAATAAATGTACTACAGAATTGTAAAAAATTATATATTAACTATAATATTTTTGAAAGTATATATATATATATATATATATATATACTTTATATATATATATATATATATATATATATAAATATAAACGAATTATATATGTTGCAATGAACTTAATACTAACTTCATTTCTTTTGGGGGGGACGAGTTATATTCATAACATACCCTATTATTCTCTCTATCTATTTTCTCTATATGCTTATTGTAAATATACATATTTTAGTTCTTAAGAAGAAAGCATTGAATAAAGATCGCTATTCATAAAATATCCAACGTGTTTTTTTGTGCTCCCGCTGAAATATAAGTAGGCAAAGGCTAACTCACGCGAAGTCACTGCCAATGTGTTCACAAAGAATAATTTACGTAGTCGTGCCATAAATACTGTTACACATGTTTTTTTTAAATAAAGAAGACAAATATCAAATATGTTATAAATTTTATTAAATATGCTTTAAAATAGTATTACAAATTAAATTATCTACTTTCTAACCAAAATGGCCACCCTTGGCTTTAACCCGGGCCTTGAGTTGCTAGACTTCGAATTTGATTGATAAAACTTACCGGAATTGCTTAATCTTTTTGGTATGTTCTTTTTCCAATGCTTTGGATTAGCTTTCCGCTTTGGTGTTTGTTGATAAGACACGCCTCTGACTAGACCTTCAGCTCGACTTTCAGTTAGACCTTCAGATGGACCTGCAGCTAGACCTTCAGCTCGAATTTCAGCTATACCTTCACATGGACCTCCAGCTAGACTTTCTGCTGGACCTACAGCTAGCCATTCAGCCGGACCTGCAACTATGCTTGAGTTGTCACTGCTTATGCTTCAGTTGGAACTTAAGTTCCCCTGGTCACCAAAGTTAGGGCCAGCATCAATATCGTCGTCTGAAAAATCGCCAGATTCACTAGTAGAAAATTTCTCAGTTTCAAAATCTTCAGCTCGAGAATTGCACGGAACGGGTTGATTGAGGTAGTTTGGGGCGAATCCACAACATCAGGCATATCCACAGGTGGCACAATTACATCAGTTTCTAATGTTTCAATAGATTTTTTTTTTCAAAATGCAATAGAAAAAATATAAAGACATAACATACCTGTTTGGGACATGGTGGGAGTATTTGCATGAAGAATAGTAAACCAATTTGACATAGAATTGCTTTTGGATTCACCTTCATTATTTTTCTTAGCTCTAGCCAATTTAAGAAGCAGTTGAGAACGCTGCATCTTGATGTTGAAGTATCTGCACCTACAAATTTAGTTTTATTTCAAAGTGAAATTAAAAATTGTAGATTATAAGAAAAAAAATTATAGTAAAATGACATAACTTGATAAAAGAAATTGAATGAAAATTTTTGTTCATATGATTAGTCAAAAAATTATTAAGAAAAACGGCATAAGTGTGAAAATTGTCACTGTAAAACTATGTTTTTTTTTTTTAATTTATCAGAAAAAGTGGCGCATTTTGTTTTGAAACATAAAATAAATTATAAATTTGTACTTACTTTATCGAGAAAACTGGTACAATACAAGTTAGTTCGTTTTTGCACTAAATTAACTGACAAATCCTTGGCACAAAACGATCTTGTGCCACTGTTTCACAAAATAAATAGGTCCGATCTCGAGCAACTGGCAGATACTAAATTATGTTCACATTCGCGTTCACATTGCGCTGAGATATGCTATCTCAGATACTCGAGTATCCGTATAAGTTTGTGAACGACTAAAACCAGTTAGGTTAATTTAGCTGTTTGATTTGAATTCAAGTCAGCTGTTTTTGACATTTCCCTTCAGATAGCTGAATATACGAGAATTTTTTAGATCGGTTGAGATTTTTATTTTGAGAACAGATGTTTTATAATCAGCTGTTTTTTCTCAAGAGATTACAACAACACTAACCAATCTGGATTGCTTTAGATAACTTTGTGAACGTGGCCAATGTTGATCATAAACAAACAACGAAAAGGAACAATGTGAAATTTGGAACAAAGTCCATCTAGCGGGATTCCGAAGAGCTACAGTTATGCCAGTTTGACAGAAAGATAGAGAATTTTTTATTCGATTGGCATCATTAACTCAAAAATCTTGTTTTTCGTACTTTTGTTGGAACATAAACAAAAGAACATGAAAGATATGATAAGCGAGTATGTAATTGTGTGCATGAGAGCACCTGTATGGGTGGTTGATGATATTGAGTGATATTACAGTAAATAGGGATTGGTAAGCGATAATTATGTATGTATGTATGTGGTAACTTGTGGTTATCTGGTCTGAAATGAATCAAATGTAAGGTTCTTTCATGCAAATTTTATTACAATTTAATAAAAATAGTAAAAGCAAAACCATGCAAGCAAAAGTAAAATACTTATTAAAATTTAAGCAAAAAAATAAAGCAAGCAAACTAAATAAAATTCGACTTCTTTATTCAGAGTGTGACTTATAACATAAAACATAATATCATTTTCTTAAAATAAGAGAAAAGCTTTCACATAAGAACGTTATTTGAACAGTACATAAGAACAGGTTAAAAATCATTCGATTTCTTGAGAAAGAGTTTTGCATTAAGCTCTTTTATATTTAAACAGTTAATATTTCGAAAGAAACATATGCATTATAAAATAGCTCTTCTTGCTCTCAATAATAATAATAATAATAAAATGGAACATAAAACATGAAACATTATATCGTAAATTCGCGTTGCCGTACGTTATTGTTATTAATTTAATTTATCAAATAATATAAATAGTTTATATTGCATGTAAGAGATGAAGTCTCTTACAGCTCGGTCATCCTGACCTTAAATTGTCCTCGATTTACGATATCATATTTGTACATACATTTATGAATACAATAAAATAAAAATTTAGATAGGTATATTAAATAAAATTAATATTTAGGTACATTTTTCATTTAAATTTTGAAATACATATGAATGTGTATTTATTTGAATTTACATAGTAATTAATTTCATTTTTCAGTATTATCATTTATAAGATTACATTCATTAAACAGAATTTATTATTCTTTGATTTTATCATATAATATTATTTGTATGTTTTTTTTTTTTATCGATTTTTTTTGTTATTTTTGTTTGTTTACTTTTTCAAAGACATTTTTTTTTGTTCATTTTTTTTTAAATTGGTTGTGCTATTTAATTACATAATGATTGTGATTTTTCTAGTTCAGCATATTTTAAGAAATTATTTGAAATTCAACAATAAAGGATTAAAAAAAATTATTAAAGATTGATGCATGCAAATAGATGGCTTATTTCAAAAGATAGGGTTTCATATTTTCTGGACAGCAAACGCCTTCGTATGGTATACGAGACACTTGCATATTTTTCAAATCTTTAATTAAGTACCGGTCGTTTGGCAAAATTTTGACGACCTCATAAGGTCCTTTATACTTAGGTAAAAATTTCTTATTTAGTCCGGGAGTGTTTACAGTATTTTTAATTAAAACAAGATTGCCAATTGCATATTTAATAGGATTTTTGTGGTGTTTGTCAAAAATAATTTTATTGTTTTCCTGACTCTTAACAGTTCTTTCGTTTGCCTGCGCTCTAAGTTCTTTTAAGTCTCTAGGTTTTGGTTCGATAATGTTTTCTTCTAAATAGTCTTTAATGTTATCTTTAATAATTCCCTTTTGATCAACTCCAAAAAGTAGAATGCTCGGACTTACACCTGTGCTTTTGTTAATGGTATTTAAAGCAAATTCAACGTTTCGCAAAGATTTAACCCAACAACTCGAATCAATTTCACTCTCTTTCGAAAGCATGGGGGTAAGGCACCTGTTGATCCTTTCAACTTGGCCATTTGATTGCGGCGAACTTGTTGCAACTTTGATGTGCTTAATGGCATATTTTTCGCAAAAAGTTGAAAAGTCATCAGATGTGAAACATGTTCCCCTATCCGAAATTATACGTGTTGGTTTGCTATAGAAAGAAAAATATGAACCGAGGCATTGAATAACTTCTTTCGTTGTCGTACTTTTCACCGCATATAATTTCGTGAATTTTGAAAAGCCGTCTACGATTACAAAAATGTGTTTTTTACTATTGCTAGTAGAAGCTGGTAAAGGACCATAATGATCAACGTGGATTGTTTCAAAAGGCTTGTCTCCTTTAGGGATGTTATGCAACACCGCCTCCTTTTTTCCGCTTGGTTGTGAGAAATGCATGCACTTTAAACAACTACCTATGTGTTCCTTAATTTTCTTTTTCATATTAGGAAACCAATACCAGAAAAATTAAAGCATTTTTCTACACCCAAATGGCACAATGCTTAGTGGTGAGTTTGAATGATATTTCTCTCCATATTTGAAGGAACATAAAAAAATGGTTGTTTATTGATTTTTCGATAAACGAGCCCATTTATAAGCTCATAAGAGGGGCTATCCCTTTGCTCCAACATCTCAACAATTCTTTTCAAAACTGGATCCTTTCCTTGAGCTGCAGCAAGTGGGTGTTCAAAGGACTCAGTTTCGACAGTTAAAATGTTGTGGCACCTGCTGAGCGCGTCGACATGACCCATCCTCTTTCCATCTCTATGTTCGATGACGTAGTCAAAATCTGAAAGCTCTAAGGCCCATCGAGAAATTCTCGGATTCAAAATCTTTTTGTTAAGAGTTTGAGTCAGCGACTTGCAGTCGGTAACAATTTTAAATCTGATTCCTGTTAAATAAATTCGGAACCTTCTTAAGGCATAAATTATAGCAAGTGTTTCCAATTCGTAAGAATGGTATCTTGATTCTTGATCAGTTGAACGCTTCGAAAAAAAGAAAATTGGATGAAATTTATTGTCATCTTGACGTTGCCACAACACAGCGCCAAAGCCTATACTACTCGCGTCACAGTGTTGTTCTGTATCGGCTTTTGGATTAAAAATTCTTAAAAGAGGAGCACTCAAAAGTTTTTCTTTTAATAAATTAAAAGTATCCAATTGTTTTTCGCCGAATTCATACTTCGCATCTTTTTTCAAAAGGTCGTTTAAAGGTTGGGCTAATAAAGAAAAATCTTTAATAAACTTGCGAAAGTAAGAACACAGGCCTATAAATGAGTGCAACTTCTTTTGATTTATTGGTATATGGGGAAATCTGAGACGGCTTTTATACCATCACTATTAACACCAATACCATTTGCCGAAACTTCGTACCCGAGATATTTAATTTTTTCGTACATAAATACGCACTTATCAAGACGTAGTTGTAAGTTTTTTTTCGAAATAATATTTAAAACCTCCTTCAAAATCATAAAGTGTTCATCTTTAGTTTCGGACGCAATCAACAAGTCATCAATGTAAACCAATAGCTTTCCATCACCAATAAGTTCTTTGAAGGTTTTATTGATGAAGCGTTGAAAAACCGAGGAGGCGTTTTTTAACCCGAAAGGCATACGCGTATATTCGAATTGCCCCATAAGTGTTACAAATGATGTAAACTTTATGGAGTTCTCGACCATTTTCACATGGTGAAAACCGCTTTTGAGGTCGAGGAGCGAAAAATATTTTTATTTCGTAATCTATCTAGATGGTCCTCAATAAGTGGTAATGGAAAGTTATCTTTTACGGTTATTTTATTTAAATTGCGGTAATCAACGCATAGCCACAATTCACCTGTTTTCTTTCGAGTCAACACAATTGGAGAAGCAAAAGGAGAATTACTCTCACGAATAACATTATTTGCAAGCAAATCGTCTAAAATATTTTGCAATTCAATTTTATGAGAATACAGTAGACGTCGAGGCGCGCAATTAAAATAACTGTTAGGGTCAGATAAAACAATTTTCATTTCGTAATCATCCGGATAATTAGCATTACTTTTTGAAACACTCTCAGAAACTAAACTTTTTAATTTAACTTTTTCATAATAATTCAAATTTTCATTAATTTTTAACGAAATATCATCACACATCGCAAACATCAATTTTTAAAATTTTGTCTTCAAAATCTAAATCATCGAGATCATATTTATGATCATTTTTAAAACCATTTTCATCATAATTTTCATAATCGTTTTCATAATAATTTGTTTGTTCTTTAATTTTGTTCGTATTTGTTTCATTGACTATTAACTTAACTTTAGATTTAATCAAAAAATCTCGTCCTAAGACAAGTGGATCTTTCATAGTTCCATCATTAACAACATACATACATAAATTGACAAGTTCACCATTAAAACTAACAAAACATGCAAATTTACCTAAAATATTCAGTCTTGAGTTATTTATACCATAAAAGCCATAATTCAGTGATTCCAAAGAAGTCATCATATAAGGTGGCACGTATTGCCGTTGGACAAAACTGATAGGGCTGCCGGTATCTATAGTTGTCATCAAATGCATGTTACCTCGAACATTTTCAGCTTCAGGACTCGTAAACTGGAACTCCAAAACTCCATGGAAGTCATTCAACAATGTTGCAATATCGGTTGTAGATAGTTGGTTATCTTTTTGAACCATAAGGACAGAAGATGATTGGGGACAATCGTTCACAGTATGGCCCATCTTACCGCAACACTTGGTGAAATGTGGCCCAACTCGTTGCAGTTGTAGCATTTAATTTTTGTGTCGACACGTGACAAAGGCTTTGATTGCTGCACAACCTATTGAACGAGGAAGTCGATGGTTGAAATTCAGACTTCATTTTTTCATACCTTCGGAGTATGGTTTTCAACTCAGCGATTGTGTTTGCCGTAAGCATAAGCTGCTTGTTGAAAACGGAATCTGGAATTCCCTTGATAATGTAAGCAATTACGTCTTGCTCATCGATTTCAGTTGAGGAAGCTATCTCCTGCATAGCCAGGACGTATTGTTGGAAACTCTCATCCTTATATTTCCTTCGCTTTCGCAACGCATTATGCACATCGGTCGCAGTTGTATGCTGATGAAACTCTGTCAAAAGCGCATCCTTAAGCTCTATCCAGGATCGAAATGACTTTGACCTTGCGAATAACTTTGCAGTACCTCTGAGCAATCGCTTAAAATAAATAAATGACTCGGACTCACTTAAGTGGTAGGTGACAACAGCGTCCTCAGTATTCTCTATCCATTTTGTGATCGGGTATTCATCATCACCAGAGAACGTAGGCAGCGAGTCTTCAATGTCACGTGCTGTGCATCCAGCTGTAGGACGAACCTCTCTAGCAGGGCTATGGCTATTTAGTTCTGCCAAACGTTTTTCGAGTGCCCGAATTTCTTCTTTTTTGCGAAGCACCTCACGAAGTCGAACTAAACGTTGTTGGACTAAATTTTCTTCGTTGACCAAATTGTCGCCGTCGCCGTCGGCGTCGTCGTCATCACCTTCACCTTCACCACCATCATTATCATTCGCAGCGTCGGCAGGGAATAAACCCTCAAGTTCGTGTGGCTCAAGTAAAGCAATGGCTTCATTTAAGCGTCCCTTAAGCGCAGATTTCAAGCCAAGTGTGGATAAATCCATTTCGGCCAATTTTAACTTAAGATTCTGAACCGTGGAAATATCCACAAATCTCGACGCACGTGCAGTAGCATTCATCTCCATACATAAGATTTTCACAAAAAATTTTTGGCAAAAATTAGCAAATTAACTACGTTGCAAGTTCTTTATCGCACTTCTGATTAATTGTAAGGTTCTTTCATGCAAATTTTATACAATTTAATAAAAATAGTAAAAGCAAAACCATGCGAGCAAAAGCAAAATACTTATTAAAATTTAAGCAAAAAAATAAAGCAAGCAAACTAAATAAAATTCGACTTCTTTATTCAGAGTGTGACTTATAACATAAAACATAATATCATTTTCTTAAAATAAGAGAAAAGCTTTCACATAAGAACGTTATTTGAACAGTACATAAGAACAGGTTAAAAATCATTCGATTTCTTGAGAAAGAGTTTTGCATTAAGCTCTTTTATATTTAAACAGTTAATATTTCGAAAGAAACATATGCATTATAAAATAGCTCTTCTTGCTCTCAATAATAATAATAATAATAATAAAATGGAACATAAAACATGAAACATTATATCGTAAATTCGCGTTGCCGTACGTTATTGTTATTAATTTAATTTATCAAATAATATAAATAGTTTATATTGCATGTAAGAGATGAAGTCTCTTACACAAAGGAGTAGAAATGTAATTTGTTGTACTGTATGGTTTTTTGTACGTATATGTTATTAGGCAGAAAATTAGTATACACATTCATTAGCGCCCGGATGATTTTTGCAGGGGCGGGCATAGGTACCTACTAGGGAGATTTTTCAAAGATGGGGCAGAACATGGACTCCAATTGAAAAAAAATCATGGAACAGGTCGTATTACACATTGGCTAATATTTGAGATTATACTGAGATTATCTTTGTCTCAAACTGCCCTTTGTCATTTTTGTATGAACAAGTGTGTATCGTATAACATGAGTTTTTGGCAACTCTGCGATGTCCGTGAAGTTAGCATATCGAATTCCAGCATATGAACTTTTTTTTAAAGTTCTGGTCGCATCCACGATAGTTCTATGGTTCCTGATAATTTTCCGAAATAGTTTTGTTCAATTTCACCAAAAAAGGATTTTTAAAAATGGGATGCTAACTTCACGCAGCGTATCAATTATTGAAATGTCAAAAGGAAATATTTTTTTCTGATGTAAGAGACATACCCAAAGAGTCCCTCATACCTAAAAAAATTGTTCCGTTACATAGCGGCATAAAAAAATTATTTTAAAATTAAATTTTTAATTAAAAAATTAAATAAATGGAACAAAAAAACAACTGAATTTCAAATATTATACTAAATCGAAACATTAAATCGATAAAATGGCATAGCTATAATGTGTTCAATGAAAATTTAGTTTCTAACACTTTTCTAACAAAAATTATGATTTTTTTTCCTAATTAGAGCATTTTTTCAGGAATTTCGGTAAACGACCCTGATATGCTGGGAGTTTTTTAGGAGTTCCAGCTCATTTATCGATTTCAGCAGATAGACCAAATGTGTTTACAATATAACCCAAGGAGTTCCCGTTTCTAACAGTTTTCTAACAAAAATTATGATCTTTTTCCTAATTATAGAATTTTTTCACTAATTTCGGTAAACGACCCTGATATGCTGGGTTCATTCCAGCCTTAATTTGTAGATTTCCTTACTGGCTACGTATTTTCGTAAGAAATCAGTGGTTATACCTGTGGTCAAAATTTGTTTGATTCGTTTATCAAACGAATTTCACCACTGATTTCATATACGTAAGTAAGTGAGCAAGTAAGATTGAGCCTCATATTGCAAAAAAAAACCTCATTAGCTAAAACAAATTTCTTTTTTATAAACCAATGAGGGCGGATATTTTGAGTTAAGAGACTTTTAAACTTAAGAGCCCTTAGTCTTAAATCTTAAAATTTATTTTTCCCACATAATTATTGAGATTTTAACTTAATAACTGTTTCGTGCTTAGTACCCTTTTCTTAGTTAGGTACCTACGTATGTAGGTACATACACTTTACTTCTTTCAAATTTAATAGGTATTTTTCTTGTATCAATTCATTTAAATAGTAAAATGTAGGTATGTATATCTACCTACCTAAATATGTATATTTAATCATGTTTACTTCCGTTATACAAATACATTATTTTACTAACAATTTTAGAATCTCATAGCAAATAAATCAGACACCCATTCAACCCAAAATTATTTGAGAAAAAATAAATTTTAACCTGGTAACCATAACAGAGGACATAACCATTTTTAAGGACATAAACATTTATGGATGCATACAAATCCACCTTTAGGATTTACATGATCTGCTTACATGTTCTTGGAGATGTAAGCCAACGATAAGAAAACATTGCCAATACAAATGCACACATAAAGACGAAACACAAATGATAAATTATTAGCTTTGTATCTATTATTATGCATTAGAGCCCGGGTACCCGGTACATTGACCGGGTACCCGGGTACCCGGATATTCCGGGTATTACCCGGGTCGCCGGGTACCCGGGTACCCGCACGTGTCGGGTACCCGTCAGGTGTCGGGTACCCGGGAATTTGTGTAATTGGTCCCAATGAACCATCATAACTCAGATGGGAGATGAATAAATAACAATAACAACACGGTGCTTCTTAAAGTACAGGTAGAAATAAAGAAAGTCGTTTTCACAAAATTATTTTCTATTAGGGTGGTGCAAAATTTTTTTTTGTCGTTTTCAAAAAAATATTTTGTATTAGGGTGGTGCAAACATTTTTTTGTCGTTTTCCGACACGTGCGGGTACCCGGGTACCCGACTACCCGGGTAATACCCGGAAATTTAGTTACCCGGGTACCCGGTCAGTGTACCGGGTACCCGGTCGAAATCAAGAGCTCTATTATGCATATACATAAGTATGTATATATGAAATAAGAAAGTCTTTATTTAGTAACATAAATTCATGCTTACCTAGTACCTACCTATGTACATAATTATGCATTTGATATTCTTAGATCAAATCCTTCCATACCAAAAAAATGATTTATCTACTATAATATAAGGATTATTAAATTCGGATGGTAACTCTAGTAAATATAAAGATTCGTTTGATCGTTAGATGGGAATGACAATAGCCGCGTTTTATTATTATAAATAACCTATACAGGTTTTCTTATCCGGTTCTAGGTTATTTTTTAACATGTAATACAACAACATTTTGGGATCTTGCTTTTTATCTAGGTTATCTTTTGTAACCCAGAAAATAGTTTTAACTTCGACGGCTAGGTGGCCACTTTCATCGTAAATGTTGATATTAGTGTGAAAAAAAAACAAGAAAAAGTGAGATGTCAACAAACAAAAAAATTAAATCAACGATTTCAGTCAGCCACAGCAGACAAACACAAAAATTTACACCATAAACGAAAATTCCCATAGCAGCAACGCAAAGTAAAAATTTTTCATAACCTTGATCGTTTTATTATCACTGGGTAACCCATCCAGGTTATCGGTGATAATAAAACGCGGCTAATGAGTATCATCTATATACATATGCATGTAGTTGTAGTTGAGATCGAGGTTTGCATGTTTGGTGTTTGTGGTGTTTGTTCACATTCGCCAGGCAATGGCTGCTTTCGAGTGAAAGACCGATGCAGTGCGTTCTATTTTTGACAATAGAAGACTATCGTTGTTACGTCAAAAAATATTGTTGTAGTGACATTGTTTGGTTTTTTTAAGTTTTTACACAAATCATTTAGGAAAGATTCGTTGTTTCCTAGCTGAGAACACTTCGATATTCATTAAATTATGCTTTTTGTCGATGTCAATTCATTTTTATAATTCAAAATCAGCGAAAGCTTCATTTTAATATCATATGTTTTTCAATACCAGAAGTTAAAAAAAGAATTTCTAAGTTTTGTGAACAAAGAATTTAGTTTTTCAGATCAATACTTTCAACCCATATCACGTAACATAACGGAGAGTTGCCTTGTCCAAGCTAGGCTTTTGAAGGCGGGTTTCTTATTTATTGTGGAATAAATCTTAAATTACTATATATGCAATCAAAAAACGAAAATCATGCTTTTACATAACGGTAAAAAAAGGTATAATGTCTTTTTTTTCAGAAATTACTGATTTGTAAAAAAAACTTAGTTTTAAACCTTATAGAACTTAATTGAATAGTTCAAAAGCTAAAAATCTTAGGCTCATGATTTTAACACAATTGAAAAGATTGAAAACACACCTTTTATTTGATACCAAAAACATATGCTTGTGTTTTACGGTTCCTATGGTATATGCACAAAAAGTGCATCTGATCAATGAACTTCAAACGTGAAAATCTCGAAATACCCACCTACAAATTTCCTGAAACTTCACAGTTTTGATGTACAAGTATTTACCTTTCTTTTGGTACCACTCTTGTCCCTGCACGCTCATGGCCATTGTATATAAATTGGTGCAGGGAATTAACTTCACGGGAACTACCTTCACATGGGAACTAACTTCACCACTAGTGGGAATCAATTTCACTGAAGGTGGGAGATAATTTCATCAGAAAATTGTGTGAAGTAACTTCCCACCTACGATTGAAATATCTGAATTGTACCTAAATTCAAACAAATTCTAAATGAAGTGAAATCAGCAAAAAATTGATATATGAATATCTGTTTTTAAAAAATTGACAACAAAACACAATATTTTAAATAAATTGTGTTTTGTTTCGCATAATCTACTATTGTGGAGCCCTAGATTCTGATTAGTAAATTCAAACAAATTCTAAATGAAGTGAAATCAGCAAAAAATTGATATATGATATCTGTTTTTTAAAAATTGACAACAAAACACAATATTTTAAATAAATTGTATTTTGTTTCGCATAATCTACTTTTGTAGAGCCCCACATTCTGATTAGTAAATGCAAACAAATTCTAAATGAAGTGCAATCAGAAAAATATTGATATGTATATTTGTTACCTACTTTAAATGCATAAAAATATTAAAAATATTCACAAAATAAATTACCTGAATATGTTGTTGGCACTTACTCCCATTCGCCACAAAATTTATTGGTTTTCGTTTATTTTATTTTAATTTATTTAATTTTATTCAGCTCACTTTTAATAACTTCAAATACTTCAATACCATTTCACGCTTAACCAAATAATACCGACTGAAAGACACGTTTTAACAAAATCACAAATAAAACGGTAAATTAGAACAACCTGGAAAGAATTCCAGAGCGCGTCGGAAACAGAAACGTAATTTTAATAGGGTATTCATGCAACGAGATAATTTTCCGCTTTGCTGAAAGATATAATTTTCCGCTTTACGTTTGCATGAGCACCCCATAAAAATTCTTGCATAAATGTGAGAAATAATCAGCTGTCACAACTAAACGTCACAAATTACTTCTAGAAACTTTATGAAGTTTATTTCTTCGCTTTCTGCATCAATTCTGTGAGATAAATTTATCTGGTTTGCAGAATATTTTTCCCATACAAATTTTGACAGCTCGTTTCTGCGGAGATAAAATTATCTGGTTTCCGAGGTTTACCTATCCGAGTTTTCCACCGTTGGCGTTGTATGAATACCCCTAATACATGCAGAATATGCACGTATTCTTAAAAAGCATGTACCCATACATACACGAAATGTGTTCTATGTATGCATTCATTCCTACACTCAATGTTCTGTACTTGTGATTTAGGACTGGAACATAAGAATGTATGTATGCGACCTTACGGTCTATGTATGTGATCTTACGTTCTATTTTTGAGATACATACATTCCACAAAAATTCTGGACTCACAACGGTGAATTGGGCCTGTTTTATCAATTTAATTAATTGGGCCCTGTTTAGATGGAGACTGCTCACTAATGTCCAACCCTTGAAAAAATCATGATTTGAGTAATTTTATTACTTGGGCATGCGTAATTTTGCAAGATATGTTCATAAATCGAGCAATGTTAAATTAATTTTTACTTTCGGAATGAAAATTAATGCTGCGGAGGCAATTCATCAAATTGAAAATGAAATAATGAAGAAAATAGAAAGAAAAAAGAGGTGGATGATTCTATGAAGGCGTTCGCATTGTTTTTTGCTTATACTTAAGTGGCTACCTTTACCAAAGTGAAGGGAGCTGCTGTTAATCTGACGGACAGATCGTATTTAATGGCACTTTGAAAAATGTTCATGTATTTGCTTGCTTTCTTGCATTCACTTTAGTGCCCTTTTCCGAATATCATAGTTTTATACCTTGAATGATGAAAACCGCTCCTAATAAATCTAACTCATCTCCAATATTGTACTAGAAATAACATAGTTATGTATTTTCTTTAAAAAAAATACAATTTTTAAAAAGTAAGGTATATTTTCTTCTTATAATCTCGTTCACATTAATTTGTTGATAAAATTCATAGAAAATATGAAGCTATTCAGATATTTTATGATTAAGCATTTGGGGTATGATTTTCTAAAGAGTTCCATTTACTCATGATTTGTTTTATAATTAATAAGAAACCTTACATATTGTGCTGTACGATTTACATATTTTTAGAAGTTTAAAAAAAAAGAAAAGTGAAATGGTATTTTTGATTTCTCGGATCTTTAAGGCCCCATTCACATGAAGTCCACAATTGGATTCGTGAAAAAGTTAATAATCCTTCCTTCTTCTGTGTTTTGCAATTGAAACCACGGCGAAAAAACTGTATTGAGATTTCTTAAACACACAAAAAAAAAGAATTTTTCTGCTCATGTGCGTCGCACCGTACTTATTTCCTTTTCTATTTAATTTCACTCATTAATGCGTGCATGTGAAAGAGGCCTTATTTTTCACACTTGTTCGTAGGTAATTCATACATAAATCGTAGGAATGAATACATATATTGCATGAATCTTCGAACTAGAAAATTAAATTCATGTATAATTTGTATTTCATACATAAATCGAAAGATCGAGTACATACATCATATGAATGCTAAAAATATGTATTCAAGAAATATGTAAATGTTTTTGATCGTTTATGAAATACATATTTTGCATAATTTTATTTTTCTAGTTCTAAGATACATGCACTATATGTATTCATTCCTACGATTTATGCATGAATTACCTACGAACAAGTCTGAAAAATAAGGCTCTTTCACATGCACGTATTGTATTGTGCAAATAAACGCTCCCCAAATCAACACCAAACGAAAAATCCCATACAAAAAATGACAATGAAATCGTATAAGAGCAATGTGGATTATTAGCGATGGTTAAAACGACTTACTATATTGGCCAAAAAAGTGAAAAAGTTCAAAAATGAAAATTTTGACACTTATTTTGCGATAGTGATTCTGACTTTAAAAGTTATAAAAATGATAGAAAGCTTATATTTGGATTAAAAAATGAATATTTTTACTTTTGTAATTTAGAAGAAAGAGGCCAGTGTGGTAAAGGCCTTACAATCGTGAAAAACGCAAAACGTTTATAATTTATTGCATTTTGATTCAGAACGTAAACAGACCTTTTGTTTGGTGAATTCACGTAAGCATGCATTTCATTTGGTGAATTTTGTTGGGAGTGGTGAAGGTGAAAAAACGTAATGGGCTAGGTTGTAAGGGGTTGGTTACATTCAGGATAAAACAAAAATAATCTTTTTAATTAAGTAAGTATTACGAACTAACAGGCCGACTCCACTAGAGATAATTTCTCTCAGAATACTCATCCTGACATGAAAAGTCTAATGGAGTCGCGTTGTTTCATCTTATGATATGATGTTAGCGATCTCTCTCTGCTATTTTGTCTTGACATCGATGTCTGATATCAAATTTGACGTTTGAGTTTTTTTTTCCTTTTTTGTGTGTGGATGACATCTCAATTTCATTATTTTGTGTGTCTCAAACCGACAAGTATTCATTTGGCGCGAACAAAAAAATTACTGTGTTAAAAAAAGTCGGCATTTGCAGTTTTTTTTATTAGATTCATATACATATTTAAAAGGATTAAATCAGGTAATAACACATTTTTATACGAAATGCGTTTTTGACAAATCCTTTTAAACAAAAAATCCTTTGAAACAAAATCAAACAAAAAATCAGTATAGCAACACGGGGCTTTATTCTTCATTTTTGTGATCGCACATAAGAGCAAGTTCGTGCAACCACATCGTACATATTTTTTTCTTATAAATTAAGTAAAAAAGAATTTACCGGCATAGATACGTAGAAATGTTTTTATTTATTAATTTTTTTCCACTGATATGGAACGTCTCCATCAGTGACACAATAACGCACCAAATTTTCACGAATTCTTGATGCGTGTTTATAGTTGGAATGATCTTGTGTTGTCAGAGGTGACATTGTTTGTGGTAGAGTTTCAGAAACTAATTCAGTATCAGGAGATGACCTTATTAGTGGCGAGAGAAAATTGTGTAAAACACAACAAGCTTTAGCCACAGCTTCGCAAGTTTCCAAGCTCAAGTCAATAGGACGATGGAAAATTCGAAACCTCGATGCCAATCGTCCGAATGCCATCTCAACTGTCAGGCGGCACCGACTAAGCCTATAGTTTAGAACTTCCTGTTGTGTAGTTAATTTTGAATTCCGGCCAAAACCTTTCATAACAAAAATATTAAAAAATTATTGCTAGTAATAATATTTATTTTAAATGTTCTTTACCTTTCATTAAATGTTTATCAAGTGCAAATATATCATCCCCAACAAAAAAGTATGTCGTTTGACTTTCTTGCCCTTTCAATGGCTGTGCATTTGGAATATTAAGGCAATTTTTAACAATCCCATGTCTTTACCATTCTTAAAAATTATTACATCAGACGCTCTTCCATTTCCTCCAACATCTATGTACAGAAATTTGCTATGAGCATCCACAATGGCAAGCAAAACTATGCTGACAAAGCCTTTATAATTATAGAAGTCGGAGCCTGAATGTGGCGGTGCTTTAATTCGAATGTGCTTCCCATCAATCGCTCCAATTGTATGTGGGAAATCCCAATACCTATTGAAATCGTTGGCAACTTGCAACCATTCACTTTCAGTTGTAGGAGTCTTGAATGGAAAATATTTCATGAATTAAAAAAGAACATAACATTTCAAATGCACTGAATTTTTGGTCAACCTTCATGTTTTCACTTTGAAGAGTATTATATATTGCATTCAGCACATTTGGAACAAAAGTTGAAATTGTTTTGCGGGACACCCTTGATAAGAACTCCAACGATCTATAGGAGTCACCAGTTCCAATGTACCTAAGAGTAATCGCAAGCCGAACTCTGGGTGTGATTGCAAATCGCATACTCGTGTCTTGCCTTTTTATTAACGGTTCAACCTGCAATCAATAAATTAGCAAACTAAAAAAAGTTATTTGCATTCCTACCAGAATAAGAACCGCGGTAAATCTGTCGATGGACATCCTACAGAAATTTTGATAGTCTTCTCTTTGATCCCAGAGTAAATCCTTGAGCAAATGTTGCTCAAGGTCATGGGCGTCCCTTAGTGTAAGGAAAGGATTAATCCAAAAACGATGTTTCCGTTTAGCTTCCTGCTCTTCGCTCATTTCTAACTCTTCAAGATTTTCCAACACTTGCAGAGCTTTAAGTGTACGAATTGCACCATGTTCACGCATTCTTTTCGCCATCGCCCTTAACCAACCGTATACAATTATTATTATTATTCTTTTGACAAAACAAATTATTATTAAATTGAAAAACAAACGAATTTCTACACAAAAGCCGAAAAATTGTGGGAAGAATTTTTTTATTGTTTGACGTTTGACGTTTTTCAGAGATGAATTCACTTTAACCTCTCTTGCTCAAATGAGATGTTAACACATAAACTGCCCAGCGAAGAAAAAAAAAAAATTCTTATTTTAATGTCAGAGATCTGGTTGGCGATACAGATATCAAGTATAGTCGGCCTGTAACAAAACAAAATGAATTAATAAATTAATTTTTTAATAGCTTTATTTAGGTTCAGATTGAAACCTTGCGTCATTATTCACCTGATATTCTTTTCTGTGTTATAAGACGTCTGCTGCTCTTCTGCTCTGCGCTGCCCTTCAACATTTATTAAATTATATTGTAAAATCTATGGCAAAACGAATAACAAAATAAGTCATTTTTGTCATTTTTAAAAAGACGACTTATGTTTTTGTTCGCTTTAAATAAAAAAAAACTATATGAGATAAAAAAACGAAAAAAATATGACAGACACAATCGAATGTAGTATAATAAATTCAATTTCGGCATAGGTCGATTTATGTTGTTATACCTTTTTGCCACAGAAATCATTTGTTTATAACAGCCGTATTTATGTATGTTTAGTGTGTTAATAAAGTCTTTTTTTTAATATACCTAAAATCGCTGCACTGCTTATGCTTTGTTATAAAGTAGAATGAAAGCACAATTGATTGATTGAGATTTTGTTCATCCATATCCATACTAATATTATAAATGCGAAAGTATGTTTGTTTGGAGATAATTGAATTTATCGAGAGTGACATAGGCTACTCTTTGTCTATCTCTTTCCAACCCCCCGCTTACCAAAAACGGCTTAGTTTCGGTATGACCATTAACAAAGCTCAAGGACAAACTAGGGTTAGCTGAGAAATGGAAAATTCATTCATTCATCATTTTTTAGAATCTCGATTCATAAAAAAATTGTTCTGGGGTACAATTTTTTTAAGAATCGAGATTTATTTAATTTGTTTAAGTCTGGTGAATGTGATCATAATTTTCATGAACGGTTCATGTTGCCGATTTCATGTATTTTATATTCATAGAACCTAGGAATAAGTATACAAAATTCATAGAATTGGTGTGGGAAAATTTTAAAAGTCCAGGTTCATGATTCATAAAATATAGGAATAGACATTAAATTCATGAATTTATGCATGTAAACATAAAATCTAAGTTTTATAAGAACTATCCTTAAAACCTAGGATTTTATTCCTAAATTATATGTATTATGTTCTTGTTCAATTTTTTTATGAATCGAGATTTATTTAATTTGTTTAAGTCTGGTGATCATAATTTTCATGAACGGTTCATGTTGCCGATTTCATGTATTTTATTTTCATAGAACCTAGGAATAACTAAGTATACAATATTCATAGAATTGGTGTGGGAAAATTTTAAAAGTCGAGGTCCATGATTCATAAAATATAGGAATAGACATTAAATTCAGTGCCATTTTGCTTCTAAGAATGCCGTTCATAGATTTTATGTACAATTTTTTTTTCAGTGGAATTTATATTCGCATTGTATTGATATGCCGTCTTTAATTTCGAATTTATAAACAGTATAACACATAAGTTTTTGGTCAATGGTCATACTCAAAATGAAGGCGATTCTGTCCACTCTGTAATAGAAAGACACATTAGTCGTTCTCTTCGAGGTGGGCCAATTTACAAACCAGAACATTACTATGCACTTATTCGAAGTGCAAAGAAATCTGGACAGCCCTATAAAGTTAGTGAAATGGCTTTCAGTAATTTTTTAAACATCAAATATTTAGATTCGGAAATAAATTTCGGGAAAAACTCTGTTAAAATAACCGACATACGCATTATAAAATTCGAAAAAGCACACCCAAAAGTTGTTTATTATAAAAAATCATTTTCCGAAACATCTATTTCTGAAATAGAAAAAAGATCGTCTAGAAAAGTAAAAAAAGACACGAAAAATCTTGTTCCTTTATATAAAGCTAAGCTACCTATTGCTGAAAAAAAGAAAGGTTTAATCATGCTCTTAGAAAAAAACCTAACTTCACAATATTATAGTGATTTTTATAAAAACTTGTAACTGTCAGTCATGGCTTAATCTTAAAGTCGACTTTTTTATTTTGAAACGTATAAGTGAAGTATTTGAATATTTTTTATCTTTCTATTTTTATTTACTTAATTTAACTTTCGAATAATATAAAATTATTAAATTGTTATAAAAACATATTATATATTTTATAATACAATTTTGTGTTTTAAAGACTACACAAGTACAACAAAAAGTGTTGTTTAAAAAAATTAATATTAATTAAAGTGCACTTAAGTTTTTAAATTAAATAACATAAATGCAAGACATACATAAATATTATATCTCATTATCAAGACTGCAACAATGTAACGAAAAGGCTTTATGAATAAAACAATTTGTACCTAAATCTTTAAGGTTAGAAAATAATTTCTAAGCTACTTTAATTTTAAGGCCTTAAGGCAAGAACAGAAATCTGTGAATTAATTTTACTTTTAAATAATAAACTCGTAGTAAAGTCTAACAGCCATATTAATAAAAACCGCTTATTCTACCTTTATTCCACGACTTTACTAAGCGATAGAATAAGAGTTAAGCTATGGATTAAAATGTTATATGAATAAAAACAAAATGCTCGGGGAATAGTAAAGTGACGTCTACCAAACATCTCTTGAGAAGGTCTACTACAATAAGTAATAATGCTTGTTTAGTAACTTGTAATTTTCACCGAGTTTCCCAAACTTTTTTTTTTTTTGTATGGACTTTGACAGCAAATTATGAAAATTTGTCGAAAAAAAACTCACGTTACCAAACACACCTAAGGACTTCAATAAAATTCAATAAAAAGATGTTCATTGAGATAAATGAATATGCAGTAGGTAAGTTATCATCATGCATCCGCAATCCGCATAGAAAATCAAACTCGAAAGTGCTAAAAACGCACATTATATTATTACACTGGATTTCATCATAATATTGTGTTACAGCACATCCGTGCATCCAAATACCCATCCATCAATTTATCATCGATTGCACCGCATTCAAACAATAGAATACCACAATGCAGCATCCACGCAAATATCCATCACTGCAGCACCCACGCAAATATCCATCGATTCGGCGATTCAGCAGAACCTTTGTTGACGTACAGTCTTTCGGCTTCACGACTTCGACCATTAGCTAAACCGTAGCAGAAATGCATGTCCGTTAATTCTTCTCGGGTGTATGAGCTTGATATCGTTACGTGTTAATGAGTTAATATTCAAATTGGAAATAATTACTAAGCAAAACTGCAATGCCTTTTATTTATCTTGCGTTGCAATTTTCTTTTTTTTTTCATTAAAAAAAATGCGGTTTTATTGTCCCTATTGTCCCCATAACAGGTAGAACCCATGGGCTGCGGGCAGGCCAAGGCAAAAATATTGACAGGTCAGTTTTCAGAAGTTATCAATGAAAATAATATTAATCCAGGGTTATTCCAATACTATTTAATTTTATTACGTTCTCATAAAACTCCAATTAAAAAAAAAGTAAAAAAACTAAGATTAATGCTAAATAAATAAATAAATTGCTTCGTTACAATAAAAATAAATGTTTTTCTTAGAAAAAGGTGGTTTTGGTTTTTTTTAATTTCTTGAGAACGACATAAAATTTTTGCATCCGGTTTTCTTATTTAGACTTAAAATTAATAACAGCATTGAATTTTGAAATTAAAATTAGCACTTAATTACGTAAAATTTTGAAAAAAATGAATTTGAAATTTTTTTTTCAATTTTATTTTTCAAAACTTTGACTTTGAAAATTAATATTTCAAAAACTGTTTCTTAGAATAGATTTATTTAAACACAGAATGAAAGAAAAAGTTATTGGCTTTTCAAAAACGTATCGCACAGCATTGTGAATGAAGCCATTGATTTTCAATAATTTTTTTCCATTTTAAGTAATTTTTTTCGAAAAATGCCCCTCCTGGCTAAACGGATGGGAATAGACCCCCCTCCCATACGATTTTTTTCTTGTCTCAACGCAACCTACACGCCCTAGCATTTTGTCGCATTGCTCATGACTCACCCTGTATATATTTGATAGAGACGTAGTATTCTATGAGATAGAAAACTTAGAAAGTGATTTATTACAGGCTATGTGTTGTTAAAAAAGGCCTTGGTGAAGTTAGATTTTAAAGATGGAGTTTTAATTTATAATAATAGAAGAAAAAAAATCTTCTTTGCAGAAAACATAAGTGATATAAAAAAAGGAAAAATACAAGAACTAAAAAATACAAGGGAATCAGGAAATTCCGAAACCACATTAAATGAAGCAACAGAGAACAATAGAAATATTGAGGAATTAAAAAGATCTATTATAAATAAGATTGAAAGGATACATTCCAATATTAATTTAAATTCTCTTCTCCGAGCAGATGTAAAGGCAGAAATTAGGACTACAGTCGATACTCCTATATGGAGCAGACAATATCCTTAGCCACTGTCCGTAAATGCATTTGTAAATAATGAAATTAAAAGTTTACTGAACGCAGAATTTATAATTCAAAGTAAAAGCACTTTTAATTCACCAATTTGGGTTGTACTGAAGAAGGGTGCAAATGAAGATGGTAGCCAAAAATTAAGATTGGTTATTGATTACAAAAAACTAAATAAAAAAACGATATATAGATATAGATATCCTATTCCGGAAAGCAACGTAATATTATCCAATTTAGGGAAATCGGAATATTTCTCTACTATAGACTTATAGAGTCAGGTTTTCATCAAATACAGATGAAAGAACCTGATATAGAAAAAACTGCCTTTAGCGTAAATAATGGCAAGTATGAATTTTTGCGTATGCCTTTTGGCTTGAAAAATTCGCCAAGTATCTTCCAAAGAGCGATGGATGATATTTTGCGTGAATATATAGGCAAAGTATGTCATGTATATATGGACGACATAATAGTCTACTCCAAAAACTTAAGTGAACATACTTTGCATCTCAATAAAATTATAGATGTATTAAAACACGCTAATATGAAAATTTCCTTCGAAAAATCTAAGTTTTATAAAAAGGAAACAGAATTTTGAGGTTATATAGTTGGTTATAACACCATAAAAACAGACCCTAAAAAATAGAAACTATAAACAATTTTCCAGTACCGAATACACTAAGACAGCTAAGAAGTTTTCTAGGTATGACGGGTTACTACCGTAAGTTTGTTAAAAATTACGCTTCAGTAACGAAGCCTTTAACTAAATATTTAGCCGGAGAAAACGGCAGAATTTCAAAAAATCAAACCAAAAAGACAATAATAAAACTAGACGAAGAAGCTATTTCAGATTGTAGGACTTTAAAAGACCTGCTTACAAACCAAATCGAATTAGTACAACCAGACTTCAATAAGAAATTTATTTTAACGACTGACGCTTCTAATCACGCTATAGCAGGCGTATTGACTCAAGAAGGTAAACCTTCATTTCTAAAACATTAAACAAGACTGAACAAAATTACGCTACAAATGAAAAGGAATTATACGCTATTGTGTGGTCATTGAAAAATTTAAGAAATTACCTTTACGGAGTTTCTGACCTAGAGATCCATACGGATCATCAACCTCTAACATTTTCGGTATCTGTACGGAACCCAAATGCAAAAATGAAAAGATGGCATGCATTCATTGAGGAGTTCGCTCCCAAAATAATATATAAGCCAGGATCTACAAATGTAGTTGCCGATGCTTTATCTCGACAATATCTTAATCAAATTTCAGACCAAGACGAAGACACATTTAGTACTGCTACACAGCACTCTGCCGAGAGCAGCGACAATTTAGACATTAAAGAAACTACAAAACCATTAAATCAATTTAAACAACAAATCCTTTTAGGTCAAGGACAATTTACCGCTCACGAACAAATTAACAATTTTAACAAGACAAGACATTTAATAGAGTACAATACAACAGATAATCTTATTATAATTCTAAAACAATATTTACAACCCGGAACAGTTGCAATTCATTGCACACCGGAAGAGTTATATAATATTAAACAAAAATTAAAAGAAACATTTAGTAATAATTTCCTATACACAAAGAACTTCCCCATTGATATTACAAATGAAGAAGACCAGAAAATAATTATAGAACAAACTCATGTAAGACCACATCGAAGTTATCAGGAAAATTTAAAACAAATCTATAAGGCATATTATTGGCCACGAATGACCAAACAATTTAAAGAATATGTTAGAAATTGTGAAATATGTAATAGAAATAAATACGAGCGACATCCATTTAAAGCTCCAATTGGAGAGGCTCCAATTGCTAAGAAAGAGGGGGAGCAATTGCATTTAGACATTTTCTTGGCCCAAAAACTAAAATTCTTAACTAGTATAGATTCATATTCAAAATTCTTAGTTATTAAACTAATCGACGACAGAACAAAATTAGATGAAAAAGTCTTAGAACTTTTAAAAAGCTTTCCAGAAGCTAAAAATTTATGCGTAGATAATGAACCAGGTTTTTCAACACCCCAATTTAAAACTTTGATGCAAAGATTGGGAATTCAAATATATTTCTGTGATCCAAAGTACTTCAAATGGACAAGTGGAAAGAGTACACTCCACTATAATAGAAATAGCAAGATGTATGAAGGAAGAATTTCATTGTTGTTACATTCTGTAACAAATAAAAGACCTTTCGATGTCTTATTCAATAAATCAGAATACGAAGATTTACGACCAAAACTATTATTAGCTCAAGAAAAGATGTTAAAGAGAAATAAACCTGTAGAGGTTAAAACATATAAAAGAAATGAAATCGTTTATGAAAAAATAGCAGGAGTTAGAAATAAACTCCAACCTAGATATAGAAAACAGAAAGTCAAAGAGGACTTAGGAAATAAGATACGAATTAATAAAAACGACCGTATAATTCATAAAGATAATATTAAAATTTAATGTTTATTAAAAGCTTCGCCATTTTACATAATAACGAAATAATTTTCATCGTCATGTTACCGGTGTATTGCGATCAAACGTACCATAAAATAATTATCGAACCTATTCCTAATAAAAATAAATTAGAATTAGACAACTAATATTGAGTAATGATAAGTACATGGTATCAATATACAGAGGAACAAATTATTGTGAAAAAATATTTAAAAATAATAAAAGATCAATGAATCGAAAACATACTGAAAGATAATCCGATATGTAATTATGTAATTAACAAAGCCATCGAAATAAAACAATTAACAAACAATATTATCATAACGAAAAACATTCCTAAAACAAAATTAACACACAATTGCAACATGTATAATGTAACTCTAAATGGAAACACAATAATAAATTTTGAAAACTGTAAAATTTATATTAACGATATTATAATTGTAAATGAAAAGTATCCTTCCAATTTTTAAAGATATAAAAATCAAGAACATTACTGTTAATTTTACATTACCTGAACTTCATTACAAAAATATCGAAAATAGAAAAAATTCTCGAAGAAATTAAAATAAATCATTTAATAACTAATAGCATAACATTTAGTATACCTAATTACAATAATAATAATTGTATTATTAATTGCATTCATTTACCTCTCTTCAAAATCTAAGCCCATAAGGCAAATAATAAAAAAAGAAACATTCATAGATAAAATAAACAAAACTATTCAACAACTCTCCGAAGAAACGGAAACCCAAGATGCGGGACGCATCATTTAAGAAAGGGGGGAGTTATCATCATGCATCCGCATAGAAAATCAAACTCGAAAGTGCTAAAAACGCACATTATATTATTACACTGGATTTCATCATAATATTATATTACAGCACATCCGTGCATCCAAATACCCATCCATGAATTTATCATCGATTGCACCGCATCCAAACAATAGAATACCACAATGCAGCATCCACGCAAATATCCATCACTGCAGCACCCACGCAAATAACCATCGATTCGGCGATTCAGCAGAACCTTTTTTGACGATCGTCGCATCATTAGAATTAATTAGGTAACGTTATTTTAGAATTAATATTGTATCTTCAGATTTAAATTGAACTTGACTCGAATCACAACAAATAAAATCGTTTAGGATCTTTTTTAAAAGATCCTCCGACTAACCATTTGTTTACTTGGTATACCTAGGTACCTATAATTTTTTTTGATAGTATCTTTAGATAGATAAATATACAGAGAGATAGATGGAAAAAGATAGTTATGGTAGGTAGGCTAATGGGTGAAATGGGTGGCAATATATGCTGCGCGTGAACTCTCTTGACCTAATTGCTGGTGGTTTTCTTAATGGAATGGCAATGCATAACTTATAAAATAATCATTTTCGTCGTCTAATTATGGAGAGAAACATTTTGTAATGCCAAAAATGTTATTAATGAACTTAAAAGTAAAAGATTTTACCGAATTCTTCGTTATATTCAATAGCCAAATTATATAAAACGGCTAGAGCTACAATTAATGTTTTTACATTTTCAAGAGAATTTCTCATTCCTGTGAGCAATATCCTAAGCCTGGACTTCCAAACGCTAAATGTCCTTTCAATGGTGTTGCTATATGTGGGCAATGTTAAAATTTTCTTCTGCGGAATTTAATGGATTGTGAACAGACGTGAATAAGCGGTTTTTATTCCTTCGCTAAACCACCTTCTTCGGTAGATTAGCTTAGTAAACGTCAATTAGTAGACATTTTGTTTTATTCATAATACTTTGCTCTTAGTCCACGGAATAAAGCCTAAACCTTCGCTATTCCAAGTTTATTAATTTGGCTGTAACACTTTGTTCTCAAAAGAAAAATTTAATTTTTTGTACAACTATTTTATAAATGTATTTTCTAAATATTTTATAAAAATGCATCAAAATGAAGTTTCTCCCAACAAATCATTTTAATTTGTTTAATTCTATAGTGAACTTAATACAAATAAAAATAAACCTTATCTGAATATCATAATTTTTTTCCGGAAAAATGACATAATTCGGAGAGGGTTTGGGAAATCTTTTTTTTCACCTTCGTCGTACATTTTTTAATTTTTTTTGCTGAATTTAAATAAAAAAATATAGAAGTAGCTAATATAATTTATTTAAAAAAAAAAATAAAAAACTCTAAATATTAAAAAAAATAATATTACGAATAATCGTTTGACTGAAAAACTTTAAACTCGTTTTCTGAAGAATCAAGTTTTTTGAGTTACCTATGCCGGTCTTCTTTAAGGGCGACGATATGTCAATACCCTATCTTGAACCTATTAAAAATTTGATTAATTAAAGTATCTTATTGATAAGTGTGTTTTCAAAATAACCATAACATTTAGAATTCGCACTTGAAAACAAGAACATCTTTATTTGTTTCCCTTCTAATAACCAAAAATAATAATAACTTTAAAGTAAATCGAAAACTAGGAGGAACAAACAGAAATACTGTTCCCTACCCACAAAATATTGCAAAAAAATCAATCCTACTGACCCTAAAAATTTTGCAACAAAAATTTCGAATTAAACAGAAATAAGAAATACCTTTATTTAATAATTTACACTATTTTTATTAAATGTTGGGTTTTCGAAGCTCATTTTTATGTTTTATTATTCTCCCTAAAATAAGCACAAAAGTGCTTATTAAGGTGCTTATAAGGTTGCTTATATTAATTTATTCTAGTTAATAAATTAAAAAGAGAAATAAAAATGATTTATTCGCCCTTTCAAAGCCAATTAAGTACCAAACATTTTATATCTCCTGACCAATAATGTAGTTGTTAGCCCACAATCTTAATTATATTTCCAACTTGTCTCAACCTTCAACCTTTCAGTTATTTCATTTATGAAATTGGCGTCTCTGTTGTGATCATATGAATCTGTTTTTATTCGTTGATTTGTCCGACATCTATTTGGGGACTAACTATTCTATACTATAACAAAGCCACAATGCTTGGAGTTACGAGTATATTAAAACAAAAATGTCTACTCAATTAGTATCTTTAATTTATAGTGAATCTTTCGTTTTCTTATCTAAATCTTCACATGCAGTCCAAAGTGTTGGAGTTCATAAAGGGATATGATTTATGTGGTGATAACATAAAACATCACAAGTTTATTTTTATTATTTTCCAGTAGAAGGCAAAACAAGTTAAGCATAATTAGTACTACTTATTTTTTAAACACCATTTTATTTATTAGGTCAGGTTGATAATTTCTATTCACAATAGATGATGGAAATGTGAGATTCATTCATTCACTAGATTCATTTTAAGTTACTGATCCTTCCAATACAAATACCTAAGAGTGTCAGCGTGACTCTTTAATTAATTTTGAAACAGTACCTACTATGAATTGGGAACCAAAATATAACAATTGATTTTTGTAGGATAGTTCATTTTCCAGAGTTGTAAAGACTGCAGTCTTTTGGGTACTGCAGTTAATTGACTAAAAAGACTAATTTCGTTCACTATTTTAACTTACAAAAAGACTTTAACTGTAATCCGGGCATTCGCAGTCAGTACTAAAATTTTAACTGTGAAATTATTAACTGTAAGTTAATTAATTTTGTTTAGTCTTTTGACTAAAATACCTAAGACTTGTACCTATAAAAGCACATGTTGTCGGGTATCGGATAGAAAAATCAAAGTGGCTACTGTTAAGAACAAACTTTCGAAAAAAAAATGTTTTGTATTAGGGTGGTGCATTTTTTTGTCGTTTTCAAAAAAATATTTTATATTGGGGTGGTGCAAAAAATATATTGACCCTTGCATACCAGAGAGTTGGTAGATTTTCGTCTTTTAATAAAACCATATCACGAATGGCTATGTTTGATGATGATGATCGCCATTTGTTTTTTTTCTCAAGATTTTTCAAGTACTCAGTGCTCCACTTTTTCCAGAACATTTGTTGTATGTGGATTGCGGAACACCCGCTGCCATCTATTAAGACGATTGATATTCAGCATGGTAACATCAGCCTCTAATATTGACGAAAATGGAGCACCAACCAAAAAATGAACAGGTGTCAGTACTTCGAGATCTTCAAGGTTTTCTGTAATGGGACATATAGGACGAGAGTTAATTATTGCAGAAATAAGACAAGTTAAAGTCCTAAACTCTTCAAAATTTAAAATTTCATTAGCTAGGTACCTACTGATCGCCAAAAATGATATTTGGCTAATTTAACAGAAGTCTCCCAGGGGCCCCAAAATGTATAGATCTAGAAGGGATAAATCGCACTCAATTCCATCTTCTAGGCACTCTTGCTGGGCATCATGAATATGTTTCTCAGAAAAAATAAATTTTCGAAGGTTTTCAAGTTCGTTCTTTGCGCCCACGAAGTTCGTACCATTGTCCGACCAAATAGTTTTAGGCTTTACTCTCGTGCAGATGAATCGGTGTAACGATGCCAAGAACGATGGGGTTGAAATGTACTGCTTTGCTAGCGAAACATATAAATACGTAGATATAGCATTTCGTTGCGCATCTGTTTCTTATTTTTGAGGGGCCACAAAAGTCAACGCCAGTAACTAAAAACGGTCGGTGTCCTTGAACTCTTTCTTGTGATAAACTTCCTTTAATGTGTTCTGCTAATTTAGGTTTTGCTCGAAAGCAACGAATACATTTGTTTGCAACGCTAGTAAGGGATTTTCTTCTTCCGATCGGCCAATACTGGAGGCTGATTGATGCAAGCAACGATTGAGGACAAGCGTGCAGGAACTTCTGATGAAAAAAGCTAATAATTGCATTCGTAAGTGGATAATGTTTAGGCAAAATGATTGGATGCCTTGACTCGAAATCCAGATTAAAATTTTGTAGGCGTCCTCCTACACGAAGCATACCAGAATTGTCAATAAAAGGATTTAAAGAACAAATGCTGCTAGATGAATCTATATTTTTCTTAGCTTCAAGTGATTCATAATCAACAGCTAAATATACTTTCTGCAACATACCCAGCAACTGTATGGTTCCCTGGTGAATGTCATTGTGGGTCAGAGAACCTTTGAGTCAATCACTTCTGGTTTTGGAGATTATGCAGAATATGCCCAATCAACAATTTGTAACCTGAGTTACAAAATGACCCCGGTTATAATATAACTTAAAATCACCTCGGTCATAAAGTGGTCAGTAATTGGTTAATATTTTAACTGGATCAATTTTCCGGTATAAAAAGTCTAAATCTAAGCCGTAGAATTGAAGGTAAAAACTTATCCCTAAAATCTGGTAAATTTTGAGTTTCTGTTAGAATTTGGCCCTAAAGAAACTTTTTGTGAAACCATGGTTCAAATTTAGATTATTTTTTACCGTAAAGTAACTTTAAATTAATTTTCCGGTCAAAAAATAACTTATTTTATGTATATAAGTTCTGAAATAACAAGTTTAAGTGGTTAAATCAAACCTAGTTAGAAATTGGTTATTCATCATCATCATCATCATCATTATCAATATCATTATCATTATCATTATCATTATCAATATCATTATCATTATCATTATCATTATCATTATCATTATCATTATCATTATCATTATCATTATCATTATCATTATCATTATCATTATCATTATCATTATCATTATCATTATCATTATCATTATCATTATCATTATCATTATCATTATCATTATCATTATCATTATCATTATCATTATCATTATCATTATCATTATCATTATCATTATCATTATCATTATCATTATCATTATCATTATCATTATCATTATCATTATCATTATCATTATCATTATCATTATCATTATCATTATCATTATCATTATCATTATCATTATCATTATCATTATCATTATCATTATCATTATCATTATCATTATCATTATCATTATCATTATCATTATCATTATCATTATCATTATCATTATCATTATCATTATCATTATCATTATCATTATCATTATCATTATCATTATCATTATCATTATCATTATCATTATCATTATCATTATCATTATCATTATCATTATCATTATCATTATCATTATCATTATCATTATCATTATCATTATCATTATCATTATCATTATCATTATCATTATCATTATCATTATCATTATCATTATCATTATCATTATCATTATCATTATCATTATCATTATCATTATCATTATCATTATCATTATCATTATCATTATCATTATCATTATCATTATCATTATCATTATCATTATCATTATCATTATCATTATCATTATCATTATCATTATCATTATCATTATCATTATCATTATCATTATCATTATCATTATCATTATCATTATCATTATCATTATCATTATCATTATCATTATCATTATCATTATCATTATCATTATCATTATCATTATCATTATCATTATCATTATCATTATCATTATCATTATCATTATCATTATCATTATCATTATCATTATCATTATCATTATCATTATCATTATCATTATCATTATCATTATCATTATCATTATCATTATCATTATCATTATCATTATCATTATCATTATCATTATCATTATCATTATCATTATCATTATCATTATCATTATCATTATCATTATCATTATCATTATCATTATCATTATCATTATCATTATCATTATCATTATCATTATCATTATCATTATCATTATCATTATCATTATCATTATCATTATCATTATCATTATCATTATCATTATCATTATCATTATCATTATCATTATCATTATCATTATCATTATCATTATCATTATCATTATCATTATCATTATCATTATCATTATCATTATCATTATCATTATCATTATCATTATCATTATCATTATCATTATCATTATCATTATCATTATCATTATCATTATCATTATCATTATCATTATCATTATCATTATCATTATCATTATCATTATCATTATCATTATCATTATCATTATCATTATCATTATCATTATCATTATCATTATCATTATCATTATCATTATCATTATCATTATCATTATCATTATCATTATCATTATCATTATCATTATCATTATCATTATCATTATCATTATCATTATCATTATCATTATCATTATCATTATCATTATCATTATCATTATCATTATCATTATCATTATCATTATCATTATCATTATCATTATCATTATCATTATCATTATCATTATCATTATCATTATCATTATCATTATCATTATCATTATCATTATCATTATCATTATCATTATCATTATCATTATCATTATCATTATCATTATCATTATCATTATCATTATCATTATCATTATCATTATCATTATCATTATCATTATCATTATCATTATCATTATCATTATCATTATCATTATCATTATCATTATCATTATCATTATCATTATCATTATCATTATCATTATCATTATCATTATCATTATCATTATCATTATCATTATCATTATCATTATCATTATCATTATCATTATCATTATCATTATCATTATCATTATCATTATCATTATCATTATCATTATCATTATCATTATCATTATCATTATCATTATCATTATCATTATCATTATCATTATCATTATCATTATCATTATCATTATCATTATCATTATCATTATCATTATCATTATCATTATCATTATCATTATCATTATCATTATCATTATCATTATCATTATCATTATCATTATCATTATCATTATCATTATCATTATCATTATCATTATCATTATCATTATCATTATCATTATCATTATCATTATCATTATCATTATCATTATCATTATCATTATCATTATCATTATCATTATCATTATCATTATCATTATCATTATCATTATCATTATCATTATCATTATCATTATCATTATCATTATCATTATCATTATCATTATCATTATCATTATCATTATCATTATCATTATCATTATCATTATCATTATCATTATCATTATCATTATCATTATCATTATCATTATCATTATCATTATCATTATCATTATCATTATCATTATCATTATCATTATCATTATCATTATCATTATCATTATCATTATCATTATCATTATCATTATCATTATCATTATCATTATCATTATCATTATCATTATCATTATCATTATCATTATCATTATCATTATCATTATCATTATCATTATCATTATCATTATCATTATCATTATCATTATCATTATCATTATCATTATCATTATCATTATCATTATCATTATCATTATCATTATCATTATCATTATCATTATCATTATCATTATCATTATCATTATCATTATCATTATCATTATCATTATCATTATCATTATCATTATCATTATCATTATCATTATCATTATCATTATCATTATCATTATCATTATCATTATCATTATCATTATCATTATCATTATCATTATCATTATCATTATCATTATCATTATCATTATCATTATCATTATCATTATCATTATCATTATCATTATCATTATCATTATCATTATCATTATCATTATCATTATCATTATCATTATCATTATCATTATCATTATCATTATCATTATCATTATCATTATCATTATCATTATCATTATCATTATCATTATCATTATCATTATCATTATCATTATCATTATCATTATCATTATCATTATCATTATCATTATCATTATCATTATCATTATCATTATCATTATCATTATCATTATCATTATCATTATCATTATCATTATCATTATCATTATCATTATCATTATCATTATCATTATCATTATCATTATCATTATCATTATCATTATCATTATCATTATCATTATCATTATCATTATCATTATCATTATCATTATCATTATCATTATCATTATCATTATCATTATCATTATCATTATCATTATCATTATCATTATCATTATCATTATCATTATCATTATCATTATCATTATCATTATCATTATCATTATCATTATCATTATCATTATCATTATCATTATCATTATCATTATCATTATCATTATCATTATCATTATCATTATCATTATCATTATCATTATCATTATCATTATCATTATCATTATCATTATCATTATCATTATCATTATCATTATCATTATCATTATCATTATCATTATCATTATCATTATCATTATCATTATCATTATCATTATCATTATCATTATCATTATCATTATCATTATCATTATCATTATCATTATCATTATCATTATCATTATCATTATCATTATCATTATCATTATCATTATCATTATCATTATCATTATCATTATCATTATCATTATCATTATCATTATCATTATCATTATCATTATCATTATCATTATCATTATCATTATCATTATCATTATCATTATCATTATCATTATCATTATCATTATCATTATCATTATCATTATCATTATCATTATCATTATCATTATCATTATCATTATCATTATCATTATCATTATCATTATCATTATCATTATCATTATCATTATCATTATCATTATCATTATCATTATCATTATCATTATCATTATCATTATCATTATCATTATCATTATCATTATCATTATCATTATCATTATCATTATCATTATCATTATCATTATCATTATCATTATCATTATCATTATCATTATCATTATCATTATCATTATCATTATCATTATCATTATCATTATCATTATCATTATCATTATCATTATCATTATCATTATCATTATCATTATCATTATCATTATCATTATCATTATCATTATCATTATCATTATCATTATCATTATCATTATCATTATCATTATCATTATCATTATCATTATCATTATCATTATCATTATCATTATCATTATCATTATCATTATCATTATCATTATCATTATCATTATCATTATCATTATCATTATCATTATCATTATCATTATCATTATCATTATCATTATCATTATCATTATCATTATCATTATCATTATCATTATCATTATCATTATCATTATCATTATCATTATCATTATCATTATCATTATCATTATCATTATCATTATCATTATCATTATCATTATCATTATCATTATCATTATCATTATCATTATCATTATCATTATCATTATCATTATCATTATCATTATCATTATCATTATCATTATCATTATCATTATCATTATCATTATCATTATCATTATCATTATCATTATCATTATCATTATCATTATCATTATCATTATCATTATCATTATCATTATCATTATCATTATCATTATCATTATCATTATCATTATCATTATCATTATCATTATCATTATCATTATCATTATCATTATCATTATCATTATCATTATCATTATCATTATCATTATCATTATCATTATCATTATCATTATCATTATCATTATCATTATCATTATCATTATCATTATCATTATCATTATCATTATCATTATCATTATCATTATCATTATCATTATCATTATCATTATCATTATCATTATCATTATCATTATCATTATCATTATCATTATCATTATCATTATCATTATCATTATCATTATCATTATCATTATCATTATCATTATCATTATCATTATCATTATCATTATCATTATCATTATCATTATCATTATCATTATCATTATCATTATCATTATCATTATCATTATCATTATCATTATCATTATCATTATCATTATCATTATCATTATCATTATCATTATCATTATCATTATCATTATCATTATCATTATCATTATCATTATCATTATCATTATCATTATCATTATCATTATCATTATCATTATCATTATCATTATCATTATCATTATCATTATCATTATCATTATCATTATCATTATCATTATCATTATCATTATCATTATCATTATCATTATCATTATCATTATCATTATCATTATCATTATCATTATCATTATCATTATCATTATCATTATCATTATCATTATCATTATCATTATCATTATCATTATCATTATCATTATCATTATCATTATCATTATCATTATCATTATCATTATCATTATCATTATCATTATCATTATCATTATCATTATCATTATCATTATCATTATCATTATCATTATCATTATCATTATCATTATCATTATCATTATCATTATCATTATCATTATCATTATCATTATCATTATCATTATCATTATCATTATCATTATCATTATCATTATCATTATCATTATCATTATCATTATCATTATCATTATCATTATCATTATCATTATCATTATCATTATCATTATCATTATCATTATCATTATCATTATCATTATCATTATCATTATCATTATCATTATCATTATCATTATCATTATCATTATCATTATCATTATCATTATCATTATCATTATCATTATCATTATCATTATCATTATCATTATCATTATCATTATCATTATCATTATCATTATCATTATCATTATCATTATCATTATCATTATCATTATCATTATCATTATCATTATCATTATCATTATCATTATCATTATCATTATCATTATCATTATCATTATCATTATCATTATCATTATCATTATCATTATCATTATCATTATCATTATCATTATCATTATCATTATCATTATCATTATCATTATCATTATCATTATCATTATCATTATCATTATCATTATCATTATCATTATCATTATCATTATCATTATCATTATCATTATCATTATCATTATCATTATCATTATCATTATCATTATCATTATCATTATCATTATCATTATCATTATCATTATCATTATCATTATCATTATCATTATCATTATCATTATCATTATCATTATCATTATCATTATCATTATCATTATCATTATCATTATCATTATCATTATCATTATCATTATCATTATCATTATCATTATCATTATCATTATCATTATCATTATCATTATCATTATCATTATCATTATCATTATCATTATCATTATCATTATCATTATCATTATCATTATCATTATCATTATCATTATCATTATCATTATCATTATCATTATCATTATCATTATCATTATCATTATCATTATCATTATCATTATCATTATCATTATCATTATCATTATCATTATCATTATCATTATCATTATCATTATCATTATCATTATCATTATCATTATCATTATCATTATCATTATCATTATCATTATCATTATCATTATCATTATCATTATCATTATCATTATCATTATCATTATCATTATCATTATCATTATCATTATCATTATCATTATCATTATCATTATCATTATCATTATCATTATCATTATCATTATCATTATCATTATCATTATCATTATCATTATCATTATCATTATCATTATCATTATCATTATCATTATCATTATCATTATCATTATCATTATCATTATCATTATCATTATCATTATCATTATCATTATCATTATCATTATCATTATCATTATCATTATCATTATCATTATCATTATCATTATCATTATCATTATCATTATCATTATCATTATCATTATCATTATCATTATCATTATCATTATCATTATCATTATCATTATCATTATCATTATCATTATCATTATCATTATCATTATCATTATCATTATCATTATCATTATCATTATCATTATCATTATCATTATCATTATCATTATCATTATCATTATCATTATCATTATCATTATCATTATCATTATCATTATCATTATCATTATCATTATCATTATCATTATCATTATCATTATCATTATCATTATCATTATCATTATCATTATCATTATCATTATCATTATCATTATCTTATCATTATCATTATCATTATCATTATCATTATCATTATCATTATCATTATCATTATCATTATCATTATCATTATCATTATCATTATCATTATCATTATCATTATCATTATCATTATCATTATCATTATCATTATCATTATCATTATCATTATCATTATCATTATCATTATCATTATCATTATCATTATCATTATCATTATCATTATCATTATCATTATCATTATCATTATCATTATCATTATCATTATCATTATCATTATCATTATCATTATCATTATCATTATCATTATCATTATCATTATCATTATCATTATCATTATCATTATCATTATCATTATCATTATCATTATCATTATCATTATCATTATCATTATCATTATCATTATCATTATCATTATCATTATCATTATCATTATCATTATCATTATCATTATCATTATCATTATCATTATCATTATCATTATCATTATCATTATCATTATCATTATCATTATCATTATCATTATCATTATCATTATCATTATCATTATCATTATCATTATCATTATCATTATCATTATCATTATCATTATCATTATCATTATCATTATCATTATCATTATCATTATCATTATCATTATCATTATCATTATCATTATCATTATCATTATCATTATCATTATCATTATCATTATCATTATCATTATCATTATCATTATCATTATCATTATCATTATCATTATCATTATCATTATCATTATCATTATCATTATCATTATCATTATCATTATCATTATCATTATCATTATCATTATCATTATCATTATCATTATCATTATCATTATCATTATCATTATCATTATCATTATCATTATCATTATCATTATCATTATCATTATCATTATCATTATCATTATCATTATCATTATCATTATCATTATCATTATCATTATCATTATCATTATCATTATCATTATCATTATCATTATCATTATCATTATCATTATCATTATCATTATCATTATCATTATCATTATCATTATCATTATCATTATCATTATCATTATCATTATCATTATCATTATCATTATCATTATCATTATCATTATCATTATCATTATCATTATCATTATCATTATCATTATCATTATCATTATCATTATCATTATCATTATCATTATCATTATCATTATCATTATCATTATCATTATCATTATCATTATCATTATCATTATCATTATCATTATCATTATCATTATCATTATCATTATCATTATCATTATCATTATCATTATCATTATCATTATCATTATCATTATCATTATCATTATCATTATCATTATCATTATCATTATCATTATCATTATCATTATCATTATCATTATCATTATCATTATCATTATCATTATCATTATCATTATCATTATCATTATCATTATCATTATCATTATCATTATCATTATCATTATCATTATCATTATCATTATCATTATCATTATCATTATCATTATCATTATCATTATCATTATCATTATCATTATCATTATCATTATCATTATCATTATCATTATCATTATCATTATCATTATCATTATCATTATCATTATCATTATCATTATCATTATCATTATCATTATCATTATCATTATCATTATCATTATCATTATCATTATCATTATCATTATCATTATCATTATCATTATCATTATCATTATCATTATCATTATCATTATCATTATCATTATCATTATCATTATCATTATCATTATCATTATCATTATCATTATCATTATCATTATCATTATCATTATCATTATCATTATCATTATCATTATCATTATCATTATCATTATCATTATCATTATCATTATCATTATCATTATCATTATCATTATCATTATCATTATCATTATCATTATCATTATCATTATCATTATCATTATCATTATCATTATCATTATCATTATCATTATCATTATCATTATCATTATCATTATCATTATCATTATCATTATCATTATCATTATCATTATCATTATCATTATCATTATCATTATCATTATCATTATCATTATCATTATCATTATCATTATCATTATCATTATCATTATCATTATCATTATCATTATCATTATCATTATCATTATCATTATCATTATCATTATCATTATCATTATCATTATCATTATCATTATCATTATCATTATCATTATCATTATCATTATCATTATCATTATCATTATCATTATCATTATCATTATCATTATCATTATCATTATCATTATCATTATCATTATCATTATCATTATCATTATCATTATCATTATCATTATCATTATCATTATCATTATCATTATCATTATCATTATCATTATCATTATCATTATCATTATCATTATCATTATCATTATCATTATCATTATCATTATCATTATCATTATCATTATCATTATCATTATCATTATCATTATCATTATCATTATCATTATCATTATCATTATCATTATCATTATCATTATCATTATCATTATCATTATCATTATCATTATCATTATCATTATCATTATCATTATCATTATCATTATCATTATCATTATCATTATCATTATCATTATCATTATCATTATCATTATCATTATCATTATCATTATCATTATCATTATCATTATCATTATCATTATCATTATCATTATCATTATCATTATCATTATCATTATCATTATCATTATCATTATCATTATCATTATCATTATCATTATCATTATCATTATCATTATCATTATCATTATCATTATCATTATCATTATCATTATCATTATCATTATCATTATCATTATCATTATCATTATCATTATCATTATCATTATCATTATCATTATCATTATCATTATCATTATCATTATCATTATCATTATCATTATCATTATCATTATCATTATCATTATCATTATCATTATCATTATCATTATCATTATCATTATCATTATCATTATCATTATCATTATCATTATCATTATCATTATCATTATCATTATCATTATCATTATCATTATCATTATCATTATCATTATCATTATCATTATCATTATCATTATCATTATCATTATCATTATCATTATCATTATCATTATCATTATCATTATCATTATCATTATCATTATCATTATCATTATCATTATCATTATCATTATCATTATCATTATCATTATCATTCATCATCATCATTATCATTATCATTATCATTATCATTATCATTATCATCATCATTATCATCATCATCATCATCATCATCATCATCATCATCATCATCATCATCATCATCATCATCATCATCATCATCATCATCATCATCATCATCATCATCATCATCATCATCATCATCATCATCATCATCATCATCATCATCATCATCATCATCATCATCATCATCATCATCATCATCATCATCATCATCATCATCATCATCATCATAATCGGCTCGACAACCGGGGCCCGGTCCCGGCCTCCTTCAACAATTCTCTCCACTTATCCGGTCCCGAGCCGACGCCATACATTTGCGCACCCCAAGGCTTCGGGCGTCCTGGTCAACGCCATCTCTCCAGCACAAGCATGGTCTAATACGCTGCCGTCTACCATAGAATGAACAAAAGACTTTCTGTGCAGGTTCCTCTTCGTTCATGATAAGCACCTAAGTCTCGGATCTATACGTGAGTACTGGCAGGACCATGGTCCTGTACGCCAGCAGTTTTAAAGTTAAGGTGAGATTTCTACGTATTTTTTCTTCTATGTTACTGTCGGCTGCTACTATTGCCCCAAGGTATTTAAATGACTGCACTACTTCAAATTCGTGCTCCACTACCTTGATTGTTTGACCAACTGTTCTTCTCGCACTCAACGCCACCATATACTTTGTTTTACCTTCACTAATGTACAGCTTGTTTGGTCCTTCCGATGATGTCAATGTCGTCTGCGTAAGCCAGAATCTGGCTGGAACTGTTGACGTGTCAGAGTCACGGACTGCTTTCTCCAACGTCAGGTTGAAGAGGAGGCAGGCCATACCATCCCCTTGTCGGAGCCCATTAAAGATATTGATTGGTCTGGAGAGCAATCCGGCTATTTTTACTAAGTTTGTTACGTTGGTTATGGTCAACCTACAAAGTCGTATCAATTTATTGGGATGCCGAATGGCTTTGTAAAGTTCAACCAAACATGAGTTCAGAAATTAAAATGTATAAAAATACATTTCAGATGTTGTAGAAACACAATGTGGGAAAAAGAGCGTTGCTGTTCATGGGTAGGAAACTGAATAAGTAGAGGGAGATACAATGCCGTTCATGTTTATGAGTAGAAAGAAACTTAAAACAAAAAAAAAGATTCTGTCCTTTCAATGGGTGCAAAACATTGTTGCAGAATTTGTATTAATTTTATAAAGTAGAAAAGAGAAACATGATTTTTTTTGTAGATACAAGTAAGCGAGAAGCTAGAGTTGATGATCGAGTTAAAAGAAAGGTGAGTTGATGTTGTACCTTGTAAACCTGTATCTGTATGCGCGTGATTTTGTTATTGTTAGCTTTCGCAAGAAAAAAATGCAAACGTGTTGTAGGTAGGTATATATTTTTACTTGAATGATAAAAAAAAACGAGTTTGGAATTGACGAATAATGTCGTGAATAATGAGTTTTGGTAGTTTTGTTCTTGGGCTTTGCTTTTTGTTTTGTCTTTACTTCTTGGGGTTGGTTGTGATTTGAAAATCGTATTCGTTCACATATTTATGTAGATAAATATAGGTCAAAAAGGATTAACCAATTAATTTGAGGATTTTTTTTGTTCTGAAATGAGTTCTTTTAGGTTTTTTTTTCGTTCGTTATCATTGAAGTTGGAAATGGTTCATTTTAATAAGGAAACCAGGTGATTGGGTACATTCAAAATTTTATTTATTTAATTTTATAATTTTTCAAATAAAAACCTTCATATGGGGTAGTAGTACCTAGATACCTACTTTCAAACTTTTCTAGTTAATTTGTTAGCATTTTTACTAATATGATTAATTTTACATGAGAGCTATTAAGTTTACTTTCAATTCTTACTTCTAAACCTACTTGGTTTTTATGCATATGTAGGTAGGTATGTATGCAAATAAAATCTTCAATTCAAATAAGATAATAATAATTTATCTAATAAAACATTATTGGAGAATATCAAAAAAGAGGTGATTTTTGCTAAGTGCAAGAAAGCGAGCAGCTTATTTGATGATGTACCTCAACCTATCCCCACAGTCTAGTCTACCTACACCTGTATTAATATTCATGATGATTTTTTGTTGTTAGCTTCTACTTTTTTTCTAAAGTTTTGAAGAGAATTGTATGCACATGTGTTACATGTCTTACATGTATTTTATTCTTTTTTGTTTTTATTCCTTGAATGGTTTTGATTTGTAGTCATTTATATAGCAAGATAATTAAGAATTGCTTACTTCTATTTTGAATCTCTTTGCGTTTGGTTGTATTTTTAAGATATCTAAAGAAATAAGAATGTTAACTGTCTACAAAAATTCATTTAATGGGAAAAAGTGTTGCGTTGAGCAATGTGGGAGGTCTTACCTAACAAATTGTCATACTAAGCTCTATAAGTTTCCTGAAAACCTTCGTTTACAGGCACTTTGGAGAGAAAAATGTGTCATTTTATCCCGTGAATATTCAAAAAAAAGTTTACATTTGCAGCCTTCATTTCACTGAGGATTGCATTGGTGAAAAATGTTTGAAGAAAGGATCTGTAGCCACATTGCTTCTACCAACACTACCTTTTATTTCGCCTGTAGAAGTTGTATAGGTGGATGATGATGTCCTTGCGAATGATTTAGTTCTTCTTAGAACTCCACCTCCACAGGTTCCAAGGGTGGATGACGATTTCGTTGTGAATGAATTAGTTCTTTTAAGAACTCCGCCCCAGCTAGTTGAAAGAGTGGATGATTATTTTGATCAGAATGATTTTGTCCTTTTAAGGACTCTACCTCGTCAACTAGTGCAAGGGGACGATGATTTCACTTTGAATGAATTGGCTCTTTTAAGAACCCCCACCTGGCAATAGAAATCATGTAAGCTCACCGGAATCACTAGAAGGGTTATGCAGTTCTTGTTTGAAAAACATTCAGAATGTTCACTTTTATATGATGAAAACCGAACGTTTTTCAAAAAAATGTAATTCTTTGCGAAGAAGGCTTAATTCTCTTAAAGCAGAATTGAAAGAAAAACTTCAACAAACCAAAAAAAAAAACAAATCAAAATTTGTTTTAGAAGAGTTACCTAAATTAGAAGTATCTGCCAATGCAAAAACTTTATGTACCATGTTGTTGAACAAAACAAATGGAAAATGGAATGAAGAACAAAAAGTTTTAGCCCAGAATATTTTCTACCGAAATCAATCGGCTTATAAATATTCTTGAGAGATGGTTCGGGCCTTAGTTTTCCTTATGTATCAAGTTTGGATAGATGGGGTCCAGTTAAAAATATGCAATCAGGATTCATAAATTCTGCTCATCAAGAGCTCTTGCGAAAATTTTGTGAAATGAGTTCAGAAAGTGCTGTTGTATTCGACGAAATTGCTACAAGAAGAGATCTAACCTACAACTCTGCAGTAGATATTACTGATGGGTTAGAAGACACAGGTTTTGTTCGTACCAACAATATTGGGAAACAAGTTTGTGTTTTTATGATACGAGGACTAATATCTAATTGGAAATGTATTTTGAACTACTTTGTTAGTGAAACAAATATTTCCGGTCAAAGCTTAAGCAAGATATTATTGAAAAATCTTGAAAAAGTAAGTTACTTGGGATTGAATGTAAAAGCTGTTATTTGTGACCAAGGACCAAATAAAGAGCAGAAAATATTTTCCTTTTACGATATTCCACATATTATTAAAAGTATCAGAAATACATTGTTAAAATCAAATCTGGGCCCCATTGCACCAACTACTTATCATTATCACTAATCACTTATCAACTTATCAATTTAATGACATTCTGATAAGTGTAAGTGATAAGCGTTGCAGAAACCCATATTACATTTCACTCAATTAAAATCAACTTATCAAATCCTTGCTAAGTGAAAATGATAAGTGTTTCTCCAAGTATAAACCAAACTTATCAAAATCACTTCTTCGCTAAGCACTTATCACACAATTGATAAGTTTTTTTTTCTCTGCTTGTTCGCAGTGGCGTAGCTACCTAGGGGCTAGGCGGGGCAGTGCCCCGGGGCCCTCAAGCTTAGGGGGCCCTCGAATCCTTACCAGAAAATCTCAGTCCAACTCAACTTTTGAAAATTTCTCCCATTTTCAAAATAAATATGACAGGTGGCAACTCGAGTTTAATCATGCACTGAAAAAAAAGGTTACTGCAGTCAAACGATTCTCGTTTGGCTCGAATCATCTATACGTTTGGATACGGCAAAATGCGCATGACCGTTAAACGAAGTACCACGTGGGTTTGAAAATGTTTCTTGAGCCAAGCGACATATTTTTGAATCAACAACTCAATGACATTAAATTGAGTTCTGTTACTCTATTCAAATTCTCTATGACATTTGTTTTAAGTAATGTAAAAAGTTCATTAAAAATCACACTATTTCTTTTAAACAAAATTATGATTGAATTGAAATAAATATTCATCATCATCATCATCGGCTCGACAACCGGGGTCCGGTCCTGGCCTCCTTCAACAAGTCTCTCCACCTATCCCGGTCTTGAGCCGACGCCATCCAGTTGCGCACCCCAAGGCTTCGGGCGTCCTGGTCTACGCCATCTCTCCAGCGCAAGCATGGTCTACCACGCTGCCGTCTACCATAGAATGTACCACAAAGGACTTTCCGAGCAGGTTCCTCTTCACTCATGCGAGCTAGGTGCCCTGCCCACCGGAGTCTACCGAGCTTAATTTTTGTCACTATGTCTGCTTCAAGGTAGATTGCGTACAATTCATGATTGTACCGTCTCCGGAATCGCCCTTCCTCACATATGGGGCCAACAATTCTCCTTAAGACTTTTCTCTCGAACGCGGCTAAGAGGTCGGAGTGTCTTTTGCTAAGCACCCAAGTCTCGGATCCATACGTGAGTACTGGCAGGACCATGGTCCTGTACAGCAGCAGTTTTGAAGTTATGGTGAGATTTCTGGATTTGAAGAGCTTTGACAGACTATAGTAGGCTTTGTTGGAATTGAGCAGCCGCCCGCGTATTTCTTCTTCTATATTATTATCGGCTGCTACTATTGACCCAAGGTATTTAAAGGATTGCACCACTTCAAATTCGTGCTCCGCTACCTTGATTGTTTGACCAACTGTTCTTCTCGCATTCGACGCCACCATGTACTTTGTTTTACCTTCACTAATGTGCAGCCCCAGATTTTGTGCCGCCTGCTCGATCTGGATGAAGGAATCGTGTACAGCTTGTTCGGTTCTTCCGATGATGTCAATGTCGTCTGCGTAAGCCAGTATCTGGCTGGACCTGTTGACGATGGTCCCTCTTGTTGCCGTGCCAGAGTCACGGATTGCTTTCTCCAACGCCAGGTTGAAGAGGAGGCAGGCCAAACCATCCCCTTGTCGGAGTCCATTAAAGATGTTGATTGGTCTGGATAGCAATCCGGCTATTTTTACTTGGCTTGTTACGTTGGTCATGGTCAACCTACAAAGTCGTGTCAACTTATTTAGGATGCCGAATTCTCTCATGGCTTTGTAAAGTTCTACCCTGGCTATGCTATCATAGGCGGCCTTAAAGTCTATAAACAGATGGTATGTTGGGATGTTAAATTCTAGACATTTTTCCATCGCCTGCCTAAGGGTAAAGATCTGATCAGTTGTTGATTTGCCTGGAATGAAACCACACTGATATTGGCCGATTATGGTTTTAGCGTATGGGGCTATCCGTTCTTGTAGGATAGAGGAGAGTATCTTATAGGCGGTACTCAACAACGTGATACCTCTATAATTGCTGCACGTTGTGACATCTCCCTTCTTATGTATGGGGCAAATTATACCTTTTCGCCAGTCTTCTGGCATTTCGTCCTGCTCCCATACGTGCACTATAATATCATGAATTGCTTGGCGTAAGGCTGGCCCGCCGTGGTGGAATAGTTCGGCTGGTATGCCATCGGCTCCTGGGGCTTTGTTTTTCTTAAGCCGGGCTATAGCCTTCTCAACCTCTTCTATGCTTGGTGGCGGTAACATAGGGTAATCTTCTTGAAGTAGTGGAGCCTCTACTTCTGCAGTGAGCTGACCATTTAGCAATTCATTAAAGTACACTTCCCATCGCTCCAGTATGCTTTGGGGATCGGTGATCAGATTTCCCTCTCCGTCCTTGCAGTAAGTGCAGCGTGGTGTGTACTGCGTCATGTTTCGGACGGATTGGTAGAACTTCCGCGCCTGGTGCGGACCTCGCTCTTGGCTTCTTTCTAAATCACAGATGATGTTCTTCTCCCAGGCTGATTTTTTCTGTCTGTGAAGCCGTTTTTCTATTCTTCTGAGCTCTTTATATTCATCTTCGCGTGCCCGCGTTCTATGAGATTGTTGCATTGCTCGGTACGCAACATTCTTACGTTCAGTCGCTAGCTTGCATTCATCATCAAACCAGTCGTTCCGACTTCTACGACTGCTGCCTAAGATGGAATTGGCAGTACTAATGACAGTGTTTTTAAGGCGTGTCCACTTCTCATCTACGCCCAGCATACTGGCTCCAGGACTTACTCTCCCTGGATCGAGTGGTTCTAGGGCGAGTCCTAACGCAAGTCCAAAGGTGTTACTGGTGTTTTCATTGCGTAGTGCAGCCGTGTTGATTCGAACCTGATCGGCGGATGCAATACGTCTTCGCAAGGCAATTCGCCCTCGGAAAACCATACCAACAAGATAGTGATCCGAGTCGATATTGGCACCTCGGTACGTTCGTACCGTCATCAAGTTCGAGTAGTGGCGACGGTCTATCAACACGTGGTCAATTTGGTTACGAGTGGCTCCATCAGGTGATACCCAGGTGGCTTTGTAGATATCTTTACGCGGGTACCTGGTACTCGCAACGACCATGTTCTTCGATGCTGCCAATTCTAGGACTCGAAGTCCATTGTCATTAGTGTTCTCATGCAAACTATGGGTGCCTGCGTAATGCCTGAATACCGGCTCCCGACCTATTTTAGCGTTCAAATCCCCAAGGATGATTTTAACATCATACCTTGGACAGGTATGGAGGGCCCTCTCGACTTGTTCATAGTAAGTCTCTTTATCTTCGTCTGAGGACTCCTCCGTAGGTCCGTGAACGTTAATGAGGCTGATGTTCTTGAATTTGCCTCGCACGCGAAGGGTGCATAGCCTTTCGCTTATAGCGTTAAAGCCGATGACGGTAGACTTAATTTTTTCGCTGACCAGGAAGCCTACCCCGAGCACATGGTGTTTTGTATGACAGCTGTAATATAAGTCATATTCTTTCTTTTGCAAAACACCATTCCCTGTCCATCTTATTTCTTGCAGTGCTGTTATGTCAGCTTTATATTCTGACAGGGTATCGGCTAGCTGCTGAGCAGCTCGAGCTCTATAGAGCGATCGTACGTTCCATAAGAAAATTCGTAAATCGTTGTTCCGTTTTCGTTGCAAGGGTTGTCGTCGTGAGATCAGTCCGTTTCCGAGGCTTGTTGACGGTCTCGTAATTCTTTTAGTTTTACGGAACAGGGAATTAACCTGTTGCCAACCTGTGGAAATAGCCTGATCATATTAGCCAAACCTTTTTGGGGTTTGTTTCTAGCGGCCGCCGCGAAGAGGCTATGATCACACTTCCACCAGTCCCGAATAGTTACTGCACGTGCATGTTTTCGTATGCTACATGTTATTCCCCCTATTCGGCTGATGGCTGACCGCCATAAATATTACATTGTAATAAATATAAAATTCATTTCAGAATCTTGAAAAAAAACATTACTCAAATAGATATACGCATATTTGAAACTATATTATACTCCTGAAACAACTGAAAAATATTTTTGAACTGAGTATTTATTATAATTACTTCAATCATAACAAATATTTACTTTAAAACTATTTTTTAATTGTCTCAAATACTTGAACGTGTGCTGTAACGCCATTAAAGCTTTCATGCGACTGCGCGTGTTTCTTGGCTCAAGAAACATGAAGTTCTTGAGTCAAACTGCTTGAAATTCAATGAAACCAAATTGATTTTATTTAACGATAAATCGGCCAAACTCCTAAGGAGTTTGTCTTCAGAAGCAAATTTTTTACAGTGTGGCAACTCAGTTTTGAGAAATTCCAAGTTATAAAAAGGGAATTCCCCTAAATTATTTGTGTGGGTTGACAGTGTTATTAATGTTTTAATCAATTTGTCGGATATCAATATCTGCATATTATTATTATTTATCGAACTTCGAGTCAAGATTTTTTTTCGAGAATGGTTAAAAGGTAATGTATCAGGAGTATGTAAGCGTATTGCGTATGTCAATAATTTTTTTGTACTGGTCCATACAAAAGTTCAATTTTATTTGACTATAGTATACGTATACATATATAGTCACGTAAAGAAATCTATCGATTTCGGCTACTCACTATGTAACGCAGAATAAAGTGAAAAATAGTAGTCACATGCGTTAGGTAGGGTGCCGTCCATTATTTACGTGATGTTTTTTTTGTCATTTTTTAAACCGTCAAATGTGGTAACACTGGCGGGGATTGCCCAACGACGTCTTGACCTTGAATTTTTTTTTATTTCGTTTTAAAATAATTGTAATTAATGTTGTTAGTGTTTAATAGTTTCATTGCCTGCCCATGCACGAAAAAGAGCTGATGATAAAGTTGCTTAGCATTTTTAAAGTATTTGTATATTTAATGATTTTACTTCAAAAAACCTTACCAGTTTTGATAGCAGTGGGCCCCATTTTTTTATTTGCCCCAGGGCCCTAGGTTACCTAGCTACGCCACTGCTTGTTCGTTCGCTTCGATCGTCTCTCAGTGAGGAATTTACCGTTTTGCACATTTTGTAAAGAAAAAAAATTGAAAAAATTGAATAAATTAAAAACTAATATCAATTAGCGCGCACTCAAGGGGATTTTGTGTACCCTTATTATGTCAGAGACACAGTGCGAGCTTTAGGTAAGTAGGAGGGGATGTGAAAGGAGATGTCGGTGAACATTAGTCTTGAATTTCAGTATATCACAATGAGAGGGAAAGACAGAGCGTGGAAGGGAATTACACATTCGCGTGGTACGGCTAAAGAACAAATCCCTGTACTTGACAGTACGGCCAAAATTGGGTTCAAAAGCAAACTGATGAGCATTCCTGGAAGCGCGAGTATTACGGTTGAAACGTTTAAGGGAAGGAATGCAACTGGCTATTTCATTAGAGCACTTACTGTAAAAGTAACCATATAAGAGTTAGAGACAGGAAACGTTACGCCAGTATTCGAGTGACGTAAAAGTATCGATGATGTTCCTGTCTCCGATCATTTTGAAGGCTCGTCTTTGTATACTGTCCAAGAGGCTTAAGTAAGTTGCTGCAGCACCAGCCCATCATTTTGAAGGCTCGTCTTTGTATACTGTCCAAGAGGCTTAAGTAAGTTGCTGGAGCACCAGCCCAGAGATGGGAGTTATACTCAAGCTTTGGACATATACAACTTTTTTAGATGTCAGATCAGAAGGGGAAAAGAATTTCTTGTATCTCCAAAGGAAATGTAAACATCTTGCGGCATTTTTGGCAAAGTTAAGTATGTGATCATTCCACATAAGATGGTTTGTGATACACATACCTAAAATCGCAAGCTGATTAGTTTCTTCGATGCAAGTGCCATTCATAGATAATGGCAAGGGGGGTACGTCTCGCTTTATCGACAGAAGGCAGCATTGAGTTTTCGAAGCATAAAATTCTACGCGATTTTTTAGTCCCCATTGTACAATGCTGTCTAAGTCAGAATTAAATGTACTTATCATATTGAGCCGTTTCAGTTAAACGTCCGAAGAGCAGGGATGTGAGTCTGGAAACGAATATGAAAAGCTAACGGTGCTATCGTCAGCTAAACAGACAGGAGATCATTAATGAGAATGAGAAAAAAGGTCGGAGACAAAACGGAACCCTGTGGCACGCCAGCATTTATGTTCAGACTTGAATCCATCTAATACTATTTGTATAAAGCGATTCGAAAGAAAGTTACTAATCCAACGAAGAAGGGTTTCATCGATACCAAAAGCACGCATTTTCGGTAAAAGAGCAGGATGCCAAACTTTATCAAATGCCTTAGAAATTCCCTTTCTTTCGTTCGTTCATTTGTTTGTTCTAAATGTATGTGTCGGAAATGTTGTCTGTTAAGTAAAAGAGTATGATCAGTACTGTCGGTCATGTATGCGTTCGTTTGTCATCGTTCGGTTCTTTATCGCACAATCGGCTATCCTGACGGATCATTCGCCCCGAATGAAGGGTTTCAGGGTTTCATGTTTTCGGCTACGGTTGTTGTTTTTGTAGGACCTTCGCGTTCGCCAACTTTCTCGACATCGTATCTTCCATGGTTTCTTTTTCCTACAACCTTATAGGGTCCCAGGAATTTCGGTCTGAGTTTTATTCCAGTTCCGCTTAACGGCGACTAGTTCATCTAGCTCGTACTCTCTCTCTGGCTTTCGACCTTTATCGCAGGATTTCTTGTTTTCTGCTTGGATGGCTGCGATGTTCTGACACACTTGTTTTCTTAACTCCTCTCGTTCCGCATGTAGTTCTTGAATGGCTTCTTCATGTAACCATGTAACGAACATAAAAATTATATATGTATAAATGTGTGAGAGAGCGGACCGAGGGGATGGATGAATATATAAATACTCCTCCAAATTTCAGCCCCCACTTTGAGCGCTATCTGTAACTAACATATAAATTTTTATTGGAAATGTAAAAGAAGTATCTGTAATAAAAACAAACACTCCCCCACACTCCCATATAGATCCCTTACAGAAGTGATAGGGGGAGTAAAATTCTCAACCTTTCTGAGAATGAAACTCCTCAAACCACCTTTATTGAATATGTTTCGATGTTATACACAAACCGTTCTTAAAACACCAAATGTCGACTCAACAGTCGAGTTATCTGTAGTTCACAAGCGCAGTATTCTTTTCTACCCACGAGTCACAATAACTCACATGAATTTGCTTGACTCAAAACTGACCATCATAATTCAAACTGACTATTATAACTCGCCGAAGTCATCGAACATATTCCTGAGAAAAGCTGAGAAAGACACAGAGCGATTATAATAAAAATTGAAAGCTGCGATTAAGCAACTTTAGCTTCAGAAAAGAAACTAAACTTCAAACTCTTTATCTCCCTGCTTCTCCTAAGGAATCTATCCTCCTCTTACACGTCACATATATTCCTATTGACAAGCAATAGAAAGTCCATGCAGTTTTCGGAGGAGGGTGTTGCCACTCTACAGCCACCTGGCCTGCTGGGTGCACGATCGCTTAGCTCGTCGGATGAGGGGGGGGATCTTGCAGCTGGAGTGTCAACGGTGTTACACTGTTTTCAGACCGACTAATCTTGGTGTTGTAGATTAGAAAATAAATGTTTAAAAATCCTAGGACCCGAAAAGATGTAAACGGATAGATGACTGAAAGATTGTACCTATCTTTCGTAAATCTTATTACTTTAGTTGAGACACGTATTTTTGTGACTTGCTTTGAGGGAAACATAGATGTTCGTGTCCCTTGAACCGATCTTAACCCTACCCTATCATATCAGATGTACGACCTGATATGAACCTATGGTTTCCATTTGGTTCTTTTATTTTCCGAAACCCCATGTTTGAGAGACGCGGCTGTTGTTGCGCTCTCGGCCTGTCTTTACCCATCCCTATGATATGAGAAACACAAAATTTCCCATATTCCTGTATATGATTCTCTTAGGCATGAATTTAATATTATATGAGAATCCCCTTTACAAACAAGAGAAGCTCAAGGTTAAACTTCTCTTATATTCTCGATTTCATCCTCTCTCGACCCCTCAACTTTTACCTTACTCAAACATACTAAACAGTCACGTCACTGATTGTCAAAAAAAAAAAATATTATATTTCCAAAGTTTCACAAAACGATATCTTTAAATTTTCATGACATCAACTTTATTCACACATTAACTAAACATGATGTTTTCTTAAGTTTTATATTCACAATTATTTTACCTAATTATATTTCTTCCAACCTATCCTATTGATTCCTGCTAAATCTTTAATTTTTATATTTATTTAATGTATATATTAATTTTAGAAATTCTCTTTTGTTAATTTTACTTTTAAAAATCCCTCTCTATATTCTTGGATCCTTTTCAATAAAAATTGTCTTAGTCTTGATGTTCAATAACCAAAAAAAAAATTTATACGTAACGTCTGTTTCATGAATTGTTCAAGCATAAAAAAAAATTATGTTCAAATCGATAATATTCAAAGCTCAATAAAAGATGTTCAAAAGATAAATCACGAATGATCATATGGTTTCCATAAAAATGATAATCAAAATAAAAATAATATAGTTTGTCAAAGAAAAATTTTTCACTCACCAGATTTTTCTCCTCGTTGAAGTGCACTCGAACTTGGATGTTGTATCTGCTTTCATTGTTAATTAAATGAGATGTTATATGATGTTACACAAATGAAATACATATGATCTCCAAACTTGGTTACTTTATCTCGTGATTTGTATTAAGTTTTCTTGACTAGCTGAAATTGGTCTTCAATAGGGTGGAAGAATTCACAAAAATAATTTTCGCAAACTAAACCCTACTCTAGCTAAATTTCTATACTGATAATTGTTTATCGATTTTCATGTATCATATTTTCAGATACTTTCCAAATGTTTTTGTATCATATTTTCAGATACTTTCTTAATCGATCTCGTGACTTTAAGCAAACTGATCTTATAGCAAATTCTCGTTACTCTTAATTACTGATGTTAATAGATTATATTTTACGTTAATTTTCAATTGCAAACAAAAAAAAATTATTATTCGAGAAATTCTTCATATCAAAATCACACTGTCTTCGCTAAACTAATCTCACTGCACTATTCTTATCTAGTTTCTAAAATGATCTTATATATCATGATAAAGAAAATATAAATGATACTTAATCTGTTATGTACACTTTCACATAGATATATTCATTAGTCCTCAGGAGTTTAGATCTTTTACACGTTCACAGGTGAGTATTCAGGTTCTTGACTCTTCTGGATACGCTTTCTGATGTCTTGAAGTTCTTCTCTGTACTGACAATTAGGTACAGATGAATTTGGTTCGATGAAAATTTCTGATGAAAATTTTATCTATCTATTTGCAAGAGAAATAGACGGACTGATTGTACTTAGTCACAAAGAATAACTTTTCTCGATGAACTTTAACTTGACGATGTTTTTTTTTTTTGTTTTAGGTTCTCAAGAACACCTTTCGTGTTCGAGAACAAACGTGATTATGCTTTTTCTGCAACAAAAATTACTTGTCCCATTAGGAACTGCGTTACGCTTTTGCTAGAATAATTCTAGGATTCTGTCCGCAAAACAGAACTCGTTCGCTGGATGTTAATTTTCTTAAATGATTCGTAGACTTTTTGGACTTGGTTTTTACGACGGATGTTTTCGCTGTCGATAGCTATTACGCGAATGAATAGATTAGAAATTACTTGCGTTTTTCCTAAATAAAAGGAATTTTATGAATATATGGATGAATATCCGTATAATTTCCAATCTTTTTCGCATAGCTTTTCGTATAATTTTTACAGGATTTTTATATATTCTTTTAAGGTTGTTTCTTTCTTGAATCTTTGCAGGATATTTCTTGGAATTTTGGTAGGTTTCTAAATAAGAATTCTGAAAAGTTTTGTCTGGCCGTCGGAATTTTTATGCTTTTATTAATTTTCTTTTCTTTGTTAATCTTGAAAGATGCTTTTAATGTAAATTTTCTTTGTTCTTATCAGCCCCGTCTTATTTCTGCATTACCCCTATATGGATTGCAAAAAAAAAAGACTTTAGAATGTAACCACAAAAAAAAATCACATATTATGCCACATAATTGTTCTTTTCTTTAATTCTTTCTTTAAGGATTCTTTCTTTCTTTCTTTTTTTTTTTCTCAGAAATTTATTTCACATTTTATAAATACCTTATTAATTGGATCATTTTAATTTTCGAGCTGTTTAATCCACCCAAAGTGGATATTCCTACACTCGCTCGCGCAGCTTTTGTGTTAGGAAAAAAAAGTTCCTGCTACACTCGCTTACTTTAGAGCTTGATATTCCTTAATATTCGGCTTGAATTCTATTTAAAGTTATATAATAATGTTACTACTATATCACTACAAATTTTCTATTTATTTTCTTACCATTTTTCTAGCTTTTCTTTTCTTGGGGATAAAAAGGTGTTGAAAGTTCGGCGGCCAGACACAAAAAGGAAAGATGTCTGCCGTTGAATTTAGAAGGAAACTTATTTGAATACGCCGGCTACATGGAATTGTTTGAGAATGAAACAAATTCCTTGATACAAATGGCGGGCTAATTCACAATAGTGTGCTTATCTTGTTGGATACCTTTTTTTTGTTGGAACACAATCTAATTGGGTGTGTTCAGCTTTTAGGTCTAGGTCCTATAATTGATCTGATTAGTTTTTGTTTTGTTTTCCTTTGGTCTTTTCAGAGCAAAGGATTTTCTGTTTAGATGTTCTATTATTTGTTATCTGATTGGACTTTATTTTCTTATTATGTTGTTGGCGTAGGTTATGTCGTTATGAAACAAGTCTGGTCGTGCCTTGTTTCCTACAAAACTTGTCCTTTTGACTAGTTTTTAACTCGTCTGAAGGACAAGAAAAGAAACAACTTTTGAAATGCTGCTTACTAAAAGGAGTCTCATGCACAGCTGACAACGCCGGGCTCTGAACTAAAATATAAGAAACTATTTCTTTAGGTCTTTAGTGTGAACTACTGACTCTAATCCTTTTTCGTCTCTTACTTTATATAAGTTGTTACCTACAACTTTTAAAACTGTAACCTTTAAAAATTTAGGACTGAGTTTTGCGCTGCGATGTTTTGTTGCATCGCTTAGTACAAAATTACGCTTGTAAATTACATCTCCTACTGCAAATTTGACTAATCTACTTCTAAGATTGTAATGGTTTCTGTATGTCTCATGAGCTTGATCTAGAGCTGATTTGAGGTGTGTGTGCAAAATATTCATCTTCGCTGTTTTCGGTAACCAGTCTATCTCGCTTTGATTTAGACCGTTGAGATCTTTTAAGAGTTTATAATCGGCTCCATGCTCGATCATTCTCTGTCCGAACAACGCCTCGTATGGTGACATGCCCAAAACAGAATGTACCGAAGTACGTAAAGCACTGCCTATACAGGACAAATACTCATCCCAGTTGTATTGTCGCGGATCAATGTAAGAGCGGATGGCGGATAAGATTGAGCGATTAACTCGCTCACTTGCGTTTGCTTGAGGAGCATACGCTGCGGTTTTTATATGTTTTATGCCAAACATCTCTGTCATCTTACTGAATTCTTTACTAATAAATTGAGAACCGTTGTCTGACAACAAACTTTCGGGTACTCCGTAAATTAAAAATATTTCATCTCTTAAAAATTTTATTACCTCGTTTGAATTTGCTTTCCTCAAAGGTTTGATGAAAACAAATTTCGTTAGTTGGTCTAACGCGATTACTATATGTTGATTTCCCTTCCGTGATCGCGGATAAGGTCCGAGAAAATCTACATACATATGTTGGAATGGTCTTTCCACAGTGTATGCGTCTCCCATCTCTGTGCGCAAAATCACATTAGAGGATTTGGCTATTTTACAAGTGTCACAATTACCTACAAATGCTTTCACTTGTGAAGCCATAGCTGGCCAGAAAAATTGTTGGCGGAGTCTATAAAGGGTCTTAGCTATTCCACCATGAGAAGCTCTTGGCGGACAATGAGCTTGAGAGATCATTGGTTCCGTCAACGACGATGGAATCCACAACTTCCAGACTTGCGGGTCCTGAAGCGGATTTCCTGTACAATGCCTGATCTTCTTATATACGAAACCTTTCGAAACTCGAAGATCAGGTAATCTTTGATTATTCTTACTGATATGTTCTGCTATCTGGAGATATTCTTCCGACTTAAAAGCTGGATCTTCCAGATCGACATGTAACACTTCAGACGGATTTGTTGACATAGACCCCAGTTGGTATACGTTCGAATGTAGACCCTCTATCTCATAGGTACGAGATAAAGCATCTGGCACTACATTCAAAGTACCCTTCCGGTGTTCTATCCCAAAGTCAAATCCTTGTAGTTTGAGACTCCATCGCGCTAATCTCCCCGTTGGATCTCTCAAACTCATTAACCACTTAAGGCTTGCGTGGTCGGTGATCACTAAAAATCTATATCCCTCCACATAAGGTCTAAATTTCTGTATTCCTTTCACAGCTGCTAAACACTCACGCTCGGTGACTGAATAGTTCCGTTGCGCGGCATTCAACTTCTGCGAATAATAATATATTGGCCTTTCTACTCCTGACTCATCCTTTTGACATAAAACACATCCTATGCCAGTGTTTGACGCGTCACATAGAATGACGAATTGCTTACTGAAATCTGGATTTATCAGTACGGGAGCAGAAGTCAATGCTTTCTTAATTGCTTCAAAAGCTTCAAGTGCTTCTTTGCCAAACTCGAATTTTTGGTGTTTCTTCAAGGTATCTGTCATAGCACTAGCTATGCCAGAGAAGTTTTCAATGAATCGCCTGTACCATCCCGCCATGCCGAGAAATCGACGAACTTGCCGTGTTGACGTTGGTACAGGGAACTCTACTATAGCTGATATCTTAGCTGGGTCTGCTTTCAAACACCCTGGTCCTACTACGTATCCTAGATACTGAAGTTCTTGGAAGCAAAACTTGGATTTTTCGACGTTAATCGTCAATCCTGCTTCCAATAACCTGTTCGCTATTATCCGCAATATTCGCATGTGTTCTTCAAATGTTTTAGAAATAACTAATAAGTCGTCTAAGTAAACAAATACTTGATCGCGTAGTTCTTGTGGTACTACTAAGTTCATAAGGTATGTCAGACTCTGTGCTGCATTCGAGAGACCGAACGGCATCACTTTAAATTGATAGAGCGGTCTTCCGGGGATGGTAAACGCTGTCTTCTCCCGTGAACTTTGCTCCAGCGGTATCTGCCAATATGCGTCTTTCAGATCTACACTCGATATGAAATGAGTCTCTGAAAGGCGAGCCAACAAACCCTCTATCTGAGCAATTGGATTCGCGTTCTTTTTCGTTACTGAGTTTACCTTCCGAAAGTCCAAGCACATGCGGTTCTTTCCTGGTTTTCGTACCAATACGACAGGGGAACTCCATGGGCTGGAACTCTCTTCGATTACGCCCAACTCAAGCATGCGGTCCAATTCCTCATACACGAGAGCTTGTACCGCTGGAGATATGGGATAATGACGCTGTTTTATTGGCATCGCATCACCCGTATCTATCGTATGTTCTAAAAGATGTGTTCGACCTAAGCCTCTTTCAGCGAAAGATGGAAAGAGCTGAATGACTTCTTCCAATACCTTCGACTCTTGACTCGATAAAACACATTTACTTGTTTCTTTCTTAATGTCTTTGGATTCGGAGATGTTGTCTAAAGATGATATTAGATGAGGAGCTATTTGAAACGAAGCCCAAAAATCAACCCCTAAATAAAGTGGTTGTGTTAGTGATGGCACGACAAACAAATCCAATTCGCGGACTATGCCTTTGTATTGAATTGCTGTCCTAACCATACCAACGATCGCCTGTTTCTTTCCATCTGCCGTGGAAACAGCCGATGAAAAGTTCTTGAAAGGAACTTCATTTTCTTTCAGGAATTCTAACGCTCCAGAGCCGAGACAACTAATGCTAGCTCCTGAGTCCAAAAGACCGAGCCACGATTTCTTAAACATCTCGACCGAAATGTAAGGACGCGGATCGTTACTATTGTTACTTAAATTTGTCGCTGATATCGCTTTATATATTCTTCTTCTTGTTTTCATTTTTCTTCTTAAACTTGAAATTTTCTTAGAACGACATGGAAATGTCAAAATCCGTTTCCGAGCTTTATAATATTCGATTTGTCGCTCTTGTAAAGGTCTTTTCAAAGGATGTAGTTTCGTTAGTTCAGATTTTGTCACTTCCGGTTTTTCTGACGATTCTTTAGATTCAGATTTTAGAATAGTGATTTTATTGATAGGTGCTAGAGGGTTAATTACTTTTTCGAGTACATGGTCTTCACAATTCCCCCCTCGATTGGGCAATTGCTCTTTGTACTGTTTTCCGAACAGATTGGACAATTCGGTGTTACTGTCTCTTCACGACCACACTTAAAGCAGAAGAGTCGTCTTCTAGCGTCTGGACATTCTTTAAAGAGATGACCCACGCCCTGGCAATTCCAGCACTTAAAGTCGTCTTTCCTATGGAAAGCTTCCAATGAAGTGTCAGGTTTCGCTTCTTCTATTGCTAGATGATGTTGGTCTAGTTCATGAACTGTTCTTCGAACTGGTTGGTTCGAGTAAGTCGCTTGAGGTTTGAAACGTTGGTTGTCGTTGTTGTTGCTTCCGTTCAGGAATTTCTCTATGGTTCTACACACATAGACTAATTCAGCGAGGCTGTTAGTATTGAATGTAATTAATAGTTCTCCCATTCTTCTTTTAACATTTTGTTTAACTAGTTCAACGATTTCCCTAGCTGGTTTAGGTATTTTCAATCTGGAGTTCAACTTCATGATGTCGTCATAAAAGTCATTGAAACTCTCGTTGAATGCTTGCCTTCGATCCATCATCTTCCTGGTCAACTCAGAGTCGGTTTCCAAACTCCTATATTGCTCCAGTAAAGCTGACTTCAACGTTTGCCAAGAAGTCCTCGGATTACTCTTCAAGTACATCCAGTACCATGCCTCAACTGATCCACTCACAAAATGATGGAAATTAGTCACAACTTCTTCCCAAGAACAATTGTAACTGTCCTTCACTTTCTCAATTCTGAATAAAAAGTCGTCTATTGACATGTCTTTGTTGTCGAACTTGATTCCCCACTTGTGATAGTGTGGGAATCTCATAAACGAACTAGCTGGTGTTGGTGCTAAGGGTTGGTTCGATGCAGCTGGAGAATCGTTAAGATTCATCTGGCTTAACTGCGCCAGAAAATTGTCTACATTAGAACCTCTCGCCATGTCTATTGGATGAACACTTGGTTCATTTATTTGGGTCTCAATCGGGTTGTTTCTGATGGTGGTTGGATTAGGCGAATTATTACCATCTTGGCGTGGAGCTGGTGTTGGTGCTTCATTTAAATTCCTAACATTCGATACAGTCGGAGTTGTCGCGGGTAAAACTCTTGTGAGAGTATCTCTCATAATGTTTCCTAATTGGTCTAGGATATTCGCTTGGTTGCGAGCTAATTCTTCCCTAATAAACCTTTGATCTGCTGTTCGGTTTAGGCCTACTGTCGCGGATACTACCTCCTGTATATAATCACCAAATTGATGGCTAACATTGAATGATTCATTTCGCGCGTTACGACTCGAGCTTGCAGTTGGATCGTTATGATTTGGTTCGGTTGGGAGACTAGCATTATTGTCATTATTGTTACCGTTAACTTCTAAATGATTATTCGGGTCAACGTCTCTCTCTTCGTCGCTAACAAGACTATCCCTTCTGGCATGGTCCTCACCATTGCCTGCCGGACTATCCCTACGACTACGGTTTTGTTGGTTCAATAACATACTTGCTCTTCTACCGTGCCTTTTCTCTCGCGCTGTTGGATTTGTTGATCGCGCTCTACCTCTTCCTCTTCCACTCATCAGTAAAAATCAAAACAAAAATATTTTTACTAATACTAACTTTACTTACTAAATTAATTTTTGAAAATTTGATTATAAACTTAGTTAAATTTTCATTCACTTTGAATCAAATAGACTATTCAAAGAATGATCTATAAATTCAACTAACTCCACTCAAATTCAAAAATCTTCCAAAAAAAAAATGATTCTAACTATAATTTTTCAAAAATTTCTCAAAATCAAACTAAAACTGTAAATCTGAAATTTCTTAAATACTCCAAAAATGATTCAAATTAAATTGCATAAATTTCTTAAACTAAATTCTCAATACTGAATAACTATATTTTCTTATAACTGAATGTGCCACCAGGCAAAATTTCTAAAAACTAAAACGCCACCAGGCAAATACTAAACTGAATACGCCACCAGGCAAATACTAAACTGAATACGCCACCAGGCAAATACTAAATTTCTCAAAAAAGTGCCACCAGGCAAAAATTTCACAAAACTATAAATATAAACTAAACTTATCATAACCTATAAAGGGTCTTGAGAGTTAAAATCAAAATTTGAAAATAATGATAATATAAAAAGGAAATGTTAGTCATATCTAACTACGTCGAAAGATACGTTAACAAAAAAAAAAAATTTTAAAATGTCTTTGGTCTTAGTCACAAAAATAATGAATAAAGCTTTCTGTTTCCCAAAAATGTTAGGATATTTGTCTCACTGCAACAGACGTGTGTCAGGAACTTGTTCTACTAACCACCGGTCAATGAGTCCAAAAATCTCCTCACAAATCTTCCAACTAAAACTTTTTTCACAGAACTGCTGTTATTGTTCGTGAGCAAACAATTTCAAAAAAAAAGTGAATTCTTCAGAGCTGTCTCCATGCTTCTGCAACAGACGTGCGTCGGGAACTTGTTCTACCAACCACCGGTCAAACGGTTAAGAGTGTCGCTCTTCCAAACTCTTCCACAAAATAAAGCGTATAGCCTTAATGCAACAGACCACCAGGTTAACTACACCCAAATGCGGACATAAGTGCTAACACTAAATATCGAAGTCGAAAATCGTTAATCGACCTTACTACAACAGACGAAGTCTTACTTAACACAAAAACTTCCGGATAATGAGTATCGACTAACTCTCACCGAATAATTCCTCCGAGTGAACCTTCTCAAAAAAAAAAGTTTACTCAACTAAACTCTTAACAAACTGAAGTTTGCTATTAAATCTGTATGTTCTCAAAATAATTAAATTTACTGTCATCATGTTACAAATCTTTTTCGGGCCCCACGTTGGGCGCCATCTGTAACGAACATAAAAATTATATATGTATAAATGTGTGAGAGAGCGGACCGAGGGGATGGATGAATATATAAATACTCCTCCAAATTTCAGCCCCCACTTTGAGCGCTATCTGTAACTAACATATAAATTTTTATTGGAAATGTAAAAGAAGTATCTGTAATAAAAACAAACACTCCCCCACACTCCCATATAGATCCCTTACAGAAGTGATAGGGGGAGTAAAATTCTCAACCTTTCTGAGAATGAAACTCCTCAAACCACCTTTATTGAATATGTTTCGATGTTATACACAAACCGTTCTTAAAACACCAAATGTCGACTCAACAGTCGAGTTATCTGTAGTTCACAAGCGCAGTATTCTTTTCTACCCACGAGTCACAATAACTCACATGAATTTGCTTGACTCAAAACTGACCATCATAATTCAAACTGACTATTATAACTCGCCGAAGTCATCGAACATATTCCTGAGAAAAGCTGAGAAAGACACAGAGCGATTATAATAAAAATTGAAAGCTGCGATTAAGCAACTTTAGCTTCAGAAAAGAAACTAAACTTCAAACTCTTTATCTCCCTGCTTCTCCTAAGGAATCTATCCTCCTCTTACACGTCACATATATTCCTATTGACAAGCAATAGAAAGTCCATGCAGTTTTCGGAGGAGGGTGTTGCCACTCTACAGCCACCTGGCCTGCTGGGTGCACGATCGCTTAGCTCGTCGGATGAGGGGGGGATCTTGCAGCTGGAGTGTCAACGGTGTTACACTGTTTTCAGACCGACTAATCTTGGTGTTGTAGATTAGAAAATAAATGTTTAAAAATCCTAGGACCCGAAAAGATGTAAACGGATAGATGACTGAAAGATTGTACCTATCTTTCGTAAATCTTATTACTTTAGTTGAGACACGTATTTTTGTGACTTGCTTTGAGGGAAACATAGATGTTCGTGTCCCTTGAACCGATCTTAACCCTACCCTATCATATCAGATGTACGACCTGATATGAACCTATGGTTTCCATTTGGTTCTTTTATTTTCCGAAACCCCATGTTTGAGAGACGCGGCTGTTGTTGCGCTCTCGGCCTGTCTTTACCCATCCCTATGATATGAGAAACACAAAATTTCCCATATTCCTGTATATGATTCTCTTAGGCATGAATTTAATATTATATGAGAATCCCCTTTACAAACAAGAGAAGCTCAAGGTTAAACTTCTCTTATATTCTCGATTTCATCCTCTCTCGACCCCTCAACTTTTACCTTACTCAAACATACTAAACAGTCACGTCACTGATTGTCAAAAAAAAAAAATATTATATTTCCAAAGTTTCACAAAACGATATCTTTAAATTTTCATGACATCAACTTTATTCACACATTAACTAAACATGATGTTTTCTTAAGTTTTATATTCACAATTATTTTACCTAATTATATTTCTTCCAACCTATCCTATTGATTCCTGCTAAATCTTTAATTTTTATATTTATTTAATGTATATATTAATTTTAGAAATTCTCTTTTGTTAATTTTACTTTTAAAAATCCCTCTCTATATTCTTGGATCCTTTTCAATAAAAATTGTCTTAGTCTTGATGTTCAATAACCAAAAAAAAAATTTATACGTAACGTCTGTTTCATGAATTGTTCAAGCATAAAAAAAAATTATGTTCAAATCGATAATATTCAAAGCTCAATAAAAGATGTTCAAAAGATAAATCACGAATGATCATATGGTTTCCATAAAAATGATAATCAAAATAAAAATAATATAGTTTGTCAAAGAAAAATTTTTCACTCACCAGATTTTTCTCCTCGTTGAAGTGCACTCGAACTTGGATGTTGTATCTGCTTTCATTGTTAATTAAATGAGATGTTATATGATGTTACACAAATGAAATACATATGATCTCCAAACTTGGTTACTTTATCTCGTGATTTGTATTAAGTTTTCTTGACTAGCTGAAATTGGTCTTCAATAGGGTGGAAGAATTCACAAAAATAATTTTCGCAAACTAAACCCTACTCTAGCTAAATTTCTATACTGATAATTGTTTATCGATTTTCATGTATCATATTTTCAGATACTTTCCAAATGTTTTTGTATCATATTTTCAGATACTTTCTTAATCGATCTCGTGACTTTAAGCAAACTGATCTTATAGCAAATTCTCGTTACTCTTAATTACTGATGTTAATAGATTATATTTTACGTTAATTTTCAATTGCAAACAAAAAAAAATTATTATTCGAGAAATTCTTCATATCAAAATCACACTGTCTTCGCTAAACTAATCTCACTGCACTATTCTTATCTAGTTTCTAAAATGATCTTATATATCATGATAAAGAAAATATAAATGATACTTAATCTGTTATGTACACTTTCACATAGATATATTCATTAGTCCTCAGGAGTTTAGATCTTTTACACGTTCACAGGTGAGTATTCAGGTTCTTGACTCTTCTGGATACGCTTTCTGATGTCTTGAAGTTCTTCTCTGTACTGACAATTAGGTACAGATGAATTTGGTTCGATGAAAATTTCTGATGAAAATTTTATCTATCTATTTGCAAGAGAAATAGACGGACTGATTGTACTTAGTCACAAAGAATAACTTTTCTCGATGAACTTTAACTTGACGATGTTTTTTTTTTTTGTTTTAGGTTCTCAAGAACACCTTTCGTGTTCGAGAACAAACGTGATTATGCTTTTTCTGCAACAAAAATTACTTGTCCCATTAGGAACTGCGTTACGCTTTTGCTAGAATAATTCTAGGATTCTGTCCGCAAAACAGAACTCGTTCGCTGGATGTTAATTTTCTTAAATGATTCGTAGACTTTTTGGACTTGGTTTTTACGACGGATGTTTTCGCTGTCGATAGCTATTACGCGAATGAATAGATTAGAAATTACTTGCGTTTTTCCTAAATAAAAGGAATTTTATGAATATATGGATGAATATCCGTATAATTTCCAATCTTTTTCGCATAGCTTTTCGTATAATTTTTACAGGATTTTTATATATTCTTTTAAGGTTGTTTCTTTCTTGAATCTTTGCAGGATATTTCTTGGAATTTTGGTAGGTTTCTAAATAAGAATTCTGAAAAGTTTTGTCTGGCCGTCGGAATTTTTATGCTTTTATTAATTTTCTTTTCTTTGTTAATCTTGAAAGATGCTTTTAATGTAAATTTTCTTTGTTCTTATCAGCCCCGTCTTATTTCTGCATTACCCCTATATGGATTGCAAAAAAAAAAGACTTTAGAATGTAACCACAAAAAAAAATCACATATTATGCCACATAATTGTTCTTTTCTTTAATTCTTTCTTTAAGGATTCTTTCTTTCTTTCTTTTTTTTTTTCTCAGAAATTTATTTCACATTTTATAAATACCTTATTAATTGGATCATTTTAATTTTCGAGCTGTTTAATCCACCCAAAGTGGGTATTCCTACACTCGCTCGCGCAGCTTTTGTGTTAGGAAAAAAAAGTTCCTGCTACACTCGCTTACTTTAGAGCTTGATATTCCTTAATATTCGGCTTGAATTCTATTTAAAGTTATATAATAATGTTACTACTATATCACTACAAATTTTCTATTTATTTTCTTACCATTTTTCTAGCTTTTCTTTTCTTGGGGATAAAAAGGTGTTGAAAGTTCGGCGGCCAGACACAAAAAGGAAAGATGTCTGCCGTTGAATTTAGAAGGAAACTTATTTGAATACGCCGGCTACATGGAATTGTTTGAGAATGAAACAAATTCCTTGATACAAATGGCGGGCTAATTCACAATAGTGTGCTTATCTTGTTGGATACCTTTTTTTTGTTGGAACACAATCTAATTGGGTGTGTTCAGCTTTTAGGTCTAGGTCCTATAATTGATCTGATTAGTTTTTGTTTTGTTTTCCTTTGGTCTTTTCAGAGCAAAGGATTTTCTGTTTAGATGTTCTATTATTTGTTATCTGATTGGACTTTATTTTCTTATTATGTTGTTGGCGTAGGTTATGTCGTTATGAAACAAGTCTGGTCGTGCCTTGTTTCCTACAACCACTCTTTTAATTCTGGACATTCTGGCAGTCTCATCTCTAACCCTGTTAGAATCTGGAAAGGACTAAATTTTGTGCTTCTTGTCGGTGAGCTGTACCTGCTGTACCCGATCCACATGTTTATACCAGTTGACTGGGCTCCCTAATAAGCTTTTGCCAGCATCGGAACAATTATCTTGTGTATCCTTTCCACCTGGCCATTTCCTCGCGGTACACCTGTTGCGATTGTCAGATGTTAGATATTTTCGGCTTCGCAGTAGCTCTGGAACGCAGTTGACATGAAAGCTGTACCCCTGTCTGATATTATTCTTCGCGGATTACCAAAGATACTCGCTTGTTTCCATAACCGGTCCAAAACCTCCGCTGTTGTTGTGCTTTTCGTTGGATAAAGCCAGACGAATTTAGAAAAAGCGTCTACTACTACCAAGATGTGGTTGTATAACTTGTGGGTCTGTTCCATTGGTCCTGCATGGTCTATATGAGGCCGTCAGTGCAATAGTGGCGTAACCCACTTTTTTTCAAAAATGAGTTTTTCATGAAAATGGGTCCCTTAGTATATCTATTTTAATACAAAAATAGTTTTTTGCAGCTATCTACACTCAAAACCAGATGGCACTCAAAAAGGTTTTATTGCATTTTATTATTTGATCATAGTTTGAGTGCAATAGTGGCGTAACCTTCATACTTCTCTTAGAAACTGTTTGCTTCGGTATAGATTGTGACCATTTCCTTTGGTGTACATATCATATGGGCAGTGAAAAAGATCACACGTATGTTTGGGAAGAGTCTACAACGTCAAGGGGGCCTCAAGAAATTGGATCTTGTTTTATGTAATATTTTAAGAACGTATAACAGTCTAAGAAAATTATTATGTATTCTGATCAATGTGAGGGCCAAAATATAAATATAAAACTTTCCCTGTTGTGCCAATTAGTGGTATACTATACCGATTTTATTGTTAAAGAAATGAACCGAAAATTTTTAGTTAGTGGCCATTCCTATTTGCCATCTGACCAAGATTTTGGTTTAATAGAGAATAATAAAAAATTTTATAAGGATTTATTCGTCCCAAATGATTGGGTAAATGTCACTTTCTCGGCCAAAAAGAGAAACCCATTTGAAATTTTAAAAATGACTTCATCTGATTTTTTTTCCTCAAAATCTCTGGAAGAAAATATCACAAACAGGAAAATGTCCATTTCCAATTCCAAGGTTGAATTGCTTGAAATTCAGTAACTACATTTCGAAAAAAATAGAACATTTTCAATTTTTTATAAGTATTCCAATGAAATTGATGTTTTATTCGAAGAGGTAAATGTAAATAAAAGACAATCCGTGGATATTAAAAAACCTCAACCAGCTTGCGGAACCTAAAATAAATGATAAAAAAAGAGAGACTTAATAGAACTGCTTCAATTTATACCACCAATCCATCACTTTTTTTTATAATAATTTAAAAACGTCAACAGGTGTTCCAATTGAAAAATTTGAAGTTTTATCAGACTGGGAATAAAATCATTAAAAAATAAGTAAAAATGTAAACATAATTTTTTGTTGTTGAAATATTGAACTATGGAAGAAACAAAAAAATAATATAATAAATTTGGCGTAACCTTTCTTTTTTCTTTATTTTTAATGAAAACCATGAATGCAATAGTGGCGTAACCCACTTTTTTTTCCAAAATAATGTTGAATTAAAAAAAAAGAAGCTTGCCCTACAAAGTATGTCCTTTTTCAACGTCTTCTACGTTTTTAGATTAATCAAAAATGTCATAGGGAAAATACAAAAAATGTTTAAAGAAACTCTGTTTCTTAAATCTCTCGTAACTCGAAAGTGAATTTTATGGGTTACGCCACTATTGCTCTCACGGCCTCATATGGTATGTTCCGAGTGGTTTGTCTTCTTTGTTGATTGGTCGTAACAAACCTTCCTTTTTGCCGGCCTTAGATTCAGAGATTAGACATTTCAGACATCTTAGAACTGTTTCGGTTACTTTTTGGGTCGCACCTGGTATGTAAAATGTCTTTTCTAGCAAATCCTGAGTTTTCTTAACGGAAAAATGCCCTTGCTGATGTGCAATTCCAATTATTTCTCTTTCCATTCCCGAAGGTATTACAACAAGTTCCTTGACGGGATCCTTGCATAACACTCCTGTCTTCATGAAGAAATCTTCATACTGATCCTTTTCTAGAATCTTCCGGATTGCCCTCGTCCAATCATCCTGTAGCTGTAGCTTCTTTTATTCGGTGGTTTAACGAATCTTCTATCATAAGGCTGGACACTCTACTCAGAGCGTCGACGTGCTGCATCTTGGAACTTGAGCGGTGCGCTATCTCGTAATCAAATTCTTGAAGGAACATTGCCCATCGAGCAACTCTAAGCGGAACATCCTGTTTCTTCATTGTCTGTGTGAACGCGTTACAGTCGGTGATGATCTTAAATCGAGTACCTAGCACGTATACTCGCCACTTCTTAAACCCAGCTATAATTGCTAATACCTCCAGCTCATATGAATGAAATCGTTCTTCTACGTCACTGGTCTTTCGACTCATGAACTCAACGGGGTGTAACATCTGGTCTTCTGCATGTTTCTGCACGCCGTAACCGAATTTACATGCATCTGTGTGGATCTCAGTTTCTGCTCGCGGATTAAATAACTTCAGTACAGGTGCTTTAACGAGCGATTCCTTAAGTTGTTTAAATGCGATCAATTGTTCATCTTCCAATACGAATTTGACGTTCTTTCGCAACAAATCTGACAGAGGCTTTGCAATCGTTACATACCCATTGACGAACCTTCTAAAATATGACGTTAGTCCCAAGAAACGTTGAAGCGTCTTTTGGTCTTTCGGTAACGGATAATCTGCAACTGCTCTTGTTTTTTCAACGGATGGCTTGATGCTACTATTCTCGATAATATATCCGAGGAAATTTATTCTCTTCTGTAGAAATTGACACTTCTTCCAGTTCAGCCGTAACCCGTTAGGTTAGGTTAGGTTAGGTTGACGTGGCTGTCAGTGTGAAAACCAACACACTTAGGCCAGGATTGGCCCGTTGTGATACCACAAGAATCTAGAGATGTTCCTCCCTACTCGTTGAACCATTTTTAGCTTCTTATGAAGCGTGAGAGATTGTTAATGTCTTTGTTAGCAAGATCGCTGGGGTCGTTGAAAAAGTATTCTCCCAAATGAACCCTACGTCTCTGGGACAGAGCAGGGCATGTACAAAGAAGACGAGTAGTTGTTTCTTCCTTCTCCTCATCCATGCAGCTTCTGCAAAAGTCATTGGAGAAAACACCCAGCCTTGCGGCGTGTCTCCCAATTAGACAGTGTCCTGTGATGACACCAATTACGGAGCTAATATGCGATCTATTCAGTGACAACAAGCATTTAGATCGACTCAGATGTAACAATGGCCAGATCTGCTTTGTCGCCACACATGTAGTGATGGTGTTCCACCTTAGATTAGTTAACCTAATGGCATCTTGCACCAGCATGAGTTTACATGTAGCGAGAGGTATACCAATATTTGCCATACATGGTGCGATTGGTAAGATGGTTCCGTTCCTAGCGAGTTTATCAGCCTCGCAATTGCCTTTAATATTCCTGTGGCCCGGCACCCAACATAGGTGAATGTTAAACTGCTGCGCCATCTCCGTGAGAGATGATCGGCAGTTGAGGGCTGTCAGTGAGTTACTGGAGACAGAGTCAAGAGATTTAATGGCAGCTTGGCTTTCAGAGAAAATACGGATATCAGTGGTTGATATCACGTTTTCCTAAGCCAAGATAGAACTTCTTTGATCGCTAGAATTTCCGCCTGGAACACGCTATAATGATTAGGAAGACGGAAGGATAGGCTTAGTTTAAGCTTGTCAGAGTACACCCCACATCCCACCCCGTCCTCAGTTTTTGATTCATCGGTATAAAAGTGGACACAATTATCCTCAAGGAATGACAAATCCTCCCAGACTGATCTAGAGGGTATTGAAACTTGAAAATTCTTGTCAAACTGAAGTCGCGGAATGGAGTAATCGATGTACCTGGGAATTGTTCCTAGTAAGTTCGGAATAATCTAGTGGCCAATTTCATTATTGATCCGCTGTGAGGAAGCTTTGAGACGGATGGCAGTACTCGCAGCTGTGTGTTTACAGAATATATCTAAGGGTGTCAGATGGAGTAACACTTCAAGTGCAGCGGAGGGAGTTGTGCGGAGTGATCCACTAATGCACAAACCTGCTGTTCGCTGGACCTTACTTAAAATGTCACGATTTATGGCTTTGTCCAAAGCCGTCCACCAAACAGACACACCATATGTGAGAATCGGTCTAATAACCGAAATATATAGCCAATGCGCGATGCGAGGTTGAAAACCCCATTTATTACCTATGGCTTTTTTGCACGAGAAGAGTGCCACTGTGGCTTTTTTAACTTTTCTTGAACATTAGGTTTCCAGCTTAGCTTCTTGTCCAAAATTAGGCCCAAATATTTGGCTTGGTCAGTAAAAATAAGTGGTATGCCTTAAATAGACGGAGGGTCAATGTACGGAATTTTATATTTCCTGGTTAAGAGGACAAGATCTGTTTTTTGGGGGTTGACCCCCAATCCACACTGATCTGCCCATCTTGTTAGCATATTTAGAGCATTTTGTAAGAGATCTCTTAAGGTGTTTGGGTGCTTTCCTGAGACTGCAATAGCAACATCGTCCGCATAAGCAATCACCTTGTAGCGTTCTGCCTCTAGAGAAACTAGTAGTTCGTTCACTACCAAGTTCCATAGAAGGGGGGAAAGAACCCCTCCTTGCGGCGTGCCTCTGCTGACAGATTCAGACAACTATTGAAAATTACCACAAGGATTGGCAAGATGATGTCTTCTACTGTCTGGAGTTCAGCTGGTATGACTCCATCTGGCCCCGCGGATTTATATGGTTTGAAGCTGTTGAGAGCCCAGTGTAATTTTTCCTTAGTGATCAGACCTTCCGGGAAAGTTAATTTGTTACTTGACCTTAATTGGTTCAAAGTATTAACTGTTTGAGAGCTATCGGGGCAATGAGTATCCAATAGCAAGTTGAGCGATTCTTCGCACGAATAAGCCCAGGAGCCGTCAGAGTTCTTCAGGCAACTTGGCATACTAGGATTTGTTGAGAGGATTTTCCTTAGTCTGGATACTTCTGAGGTTTCTTCTATATTACTACAGACGGATCTCCAAGAGGATCTTTTGCACTTCCTCAGTTCTTTCTTATATGTTTTAAGGGACTCTTTATATAAGTTCCAGTCTGAGAAGTCCCTAATGTATTTTGCACGATTGAAGATTTTCCTACAATCTTTTCTGAGCGTCTCCAGCCCTGAGACCCACCAATGTGGTTTCCTCTTGCCCCTTACTTGTATGAGTGGACAGGAGATTTCCATTGATTTATTCAAGGCTGAAGTGAAAACTGAGACTTTATCGTCAAGTTCATTAGTGCTGGTTGGAGGAATAAAGAGTTCGGGTTTGATAAAATTTTCAAGAGAATTCCTATATTTAGCCCAATCAGTTTTCCTATAATTACGAAACTTTAGCGGCTTAGGGGCTTCATCATTTATACTGAATTGGATGTATCTATGATCAGAAAAAGAGTGTTTATTTGATACTTTCCAATTCATAATTAAGTTTTGAATGTTATCAGAGACAAGGGTGATATCTAGGACCTCTTGTCGATTTTTAGTAACGAATGTTGGTTCATTTCCTACGTTACTAACTATAAGGTTAGTGTTTAAGATATAATCAAAAAGAGACTCACCTCTGTCGTTGATGTCAGTGCTACCCCACACTGTATGATGTGCGTTAGCGTCACTGCCAATGATGAGGCTGATTTTCTGCCGTGCTGCTTCAGCGATTACTCTTTCCAGTGTGTTACCGGGCAGAGGTCCAAGGTGGTCGTGGAAGAGATATGCCGACACTAGCCAATAGTTTCCTTTGGCTGTCTCCAGCCTAGCTGTCGTTGTATCTCTATCACTGAAATTAGGGAGTAAATTTACATTAATGATACTTTTCACTAAGATGCAAGACCTAGGTTCACCTTTATCAGTTGCATAGAGTGTGTAGTAGCCAGGAATCCTTAAGCCTCGGACCATGGATTTCACGATCCAGGGCTCCTGTATAAGGACTATATCTTCCCCTTTATTGGCTAGGCGGAGAAGAAGGGAGGCCGAAGCCTTGATGGAGTGCTGGAGATTAATCTGGACTAACTGCAGCATTTTTGCTACAATCAGGCAGATCAACCTCCACCACGGTGTCTTGCTCCTCCGACGAATTAGCAAGTTCCTCGTCGCTCAGAAGCGCTATGCTGTCTAGGTCTTCGGTCTCCATGTCGGACAAACCGTCGACCAGTGTAGAAGACTGAGCGGTTGTCGAGGAATACCTGGATGCATCGTCTTCCAAAGATGGAAAGGATACACCAGGGTCCCCGATCACCTCAGCTTCGTGGTAGGTTGGAGGCACGCATTGCGCATCAACCTCATCTTTTTCTTTTGTTGGTGGAGGCACGCATTCAGCATCTACCTCATCTTTTTTGTAGACCTTCAGGGTGATCGTCTCATACCCATACCGAATCACACCTTTGGTCTGAGTCAGAGGGGCAAGGGACTCCTTATTGACCACGATAATCGCGCTCCTATAAGAGCCCTTTACTTCCTCCAATTTCGCGACTTTCCAGTTGTGAGTCGGCAGGTTCGGGTTGCTGATTTTGATTATTCGGAGAATAATCTCCGGGAGGTCAGGTTCAGCTGGGATCAAAGTACGAGCTCTTGGTCTGCAAGGGATATTCTCCTTAGCAACAACCTCGAGTTTTGCACCTGGCCATACTTCACCTAACCTTCCGACAGCAAGCTTGTAGAGGTCACATGACCTCTGATCATCGCAGACGACGAGCTTGACATGACCCTGATGCCAACCCCCGTCGCTAGTGATAGGTGGTGGTCCGGGATTCTCCGTCATGACATCTAGGAAGTCAATCAGAAGTTTCCTTTTCACCAGCTGACAACGTTCCGGGGATATCGTGCCATCAATGTCGTTCCTTTCAATAACCGCAACCATGATATTATTTTTAAGAACGTCACTGAAGGTTCTGAGGGGTGTGCTGGTGTTAAGCACGCGAGGCCTTTTGGGCACTGGAGCATTCTCCTCCAAGGACCGATCGCGTTTCGACGTTACGCAGTCGCTGGTCTTAGCATTCTCGAGAATGCTTTTGGCCCACTTTACTTTGGCGTTCTGCTGCGATTCACCCTGGACCCCCAGTGTTGAACCAGAGGCCTTCAGGATCTTCGCAGCATAACGCCTTTGATTGTAGGCCTTCCTGGAGGGTTAAGCCTTGCGCTTGTCATTGCGCGAGGAACCCGGCAGAGAGCCTCCCCCGACCGTGCCCGGACCATTATCCACAGCCCTTGCACCGCCGAGAGGTGCTTCCTGTCGAGTCGAGTTATCGAGAGGTTTACTCTCTTTAGAAGAGGAGGAGCCATTATCCACAGCTCTTCCTCTCCTGAAATAAGGTATTTCTACCTTCCTACTTCCGTCCTGGTTTGCACCAGCAGAGGAGCCAGGGTTGACCCCAGCTTCCCTGCTGATACACAACACAGGACTAACGGCGGACAGTGTTGACACCATACCGCCGCCCGGTTTAGAAGAAGAACCGGTCTCACCCACATCCTTTGTTTTTTTGTTTTTTTGTTTGTTCATTTTTGTTCCCACGAGAAGCGAAGAAAGGGTGGTCCGTCTGTGCAGAGATTCGCATACACAGATAAGGCTAGTTAATTCGGAGGTCGCCAGGTATCCGAATACTCCGTTAGCGACTGAATTATTTTTGAATTGGGCCCTCAGCCTGGCCGATCATCGGCACGGGTCGTGTAACACCTTAGATCCAGCCCAATTTGGGGGTTTGGGAGGGGAAGGAAAGGTGAGGCAGGGAACGACAGACAGCGTTAACACCATACTGCCGGAGGAAGGAGAAGGGGGGGAAATCGTCGGACAGCGATTAGTCATGCCGACGAGATCTGGTAGGGGGAGAGGGGTTTGGTTTTCGACATTATTAGCCGTCGAGGGAGGGGGAAAGGATCAGAGGAGAGTTATGGGGAAGAGGAGCGTCCTTTGGTTTCAGGACTCATCTAGAGATATGCACTCGAGAGTCATTGACCTTACTCAGCTTCTACAACTCGACAAGTTTGACGCTCTGGTAGAAGTTAACCCGTAACCCGTACTTCTCAGCTACTTCCAGCATAAGCTTCAATTTCGCTATTCCCTCCACCTCATCTTGGGATGGTATGATGAGGTCGTCCATATATGCTTCTACAACACGATCTTGGATTAGCGTCCTATAGATCGCGTGTATAAACTTAGCAAATCCCGCTGGCGAATTTGATATTCCAAATGGAACGTACAGGAATTCAAATTGCTCATCTTGAGTGACGAACGCTGTATACTTCCGCGACTCAGGATCCATTGGAACATGGAAAAATCAATTCTTCAGATCCAGTGTCGAAAAAACTTTTGCCCCTTGAAGACGTTCGATCACCTAATCCATTTGCGCCATAGGGAAATTATCGCGGACTATTTTCTCGTTCAAACGCCTATAGTCACAACACAATCTTTTTGTTCCATCCTTCTTCACCACAAGTACGATATGTGATGCGTATTGAGACACACTTCGCTGTATAATCTTTTCATCAAGCCTTCATTTGGTCCCATACTAGAATCTGGTCAGAGTACGCTATTCGTCTCGGTCGTTGGAAAACAGGTATTTCGTCCTTTAAAATCAATTTCATCGTAACTGGCGATAAATCTTTTCCAGTTGGCATGTACCCTTCAAGGACTTGTAACAGCATCTTTTGTTTATCGACATCAAGATGACTGAGGTCGAAGTCTCTGGTAAACATCCCTTCTTCCGCTGCTAACCCAATCTGCCCAAATATCGCCTCTAATTCGAACACTTCCGATCCTTGATCAGTTTTTTCAATTTCGTGGTTATCGGTACTTCTACCTCGTAACTCATTACCGGTATCTAATACCTCCATCTCGGTACCTTCATAACCTCTTACCTCATTATCGGTACCAATCTCACGTACCCCCTTACTGGCACTCCCATTGCTTCGTACCCAATTATCGGTACATCTACCTGGTAACTTATTACCATTGAAAACATCTGAATCGCCTTCCTCATCGAAGGAATTCCCTTTGAGCATAAATTCTACGCTCCGATCCATTATCGTTAGATCCACCATATCCAGGATATCATTGCCTATCACTGCCGAGAAACTCATATCATTTTCTTTTACCACATGGAAATCTACTGTCAGAAGTATGCCGTCTATTTCCACCTCCAAACTAACGTTTCCCATTGTCGTCACCCTGTTATTCCCGATGCCCAAAAGATTCCTTTTTTCTTTGCCCAGCTCGACAAACTCTATTAGCGCCAAACAATCATAACGCAACAGACACAAATCGCTTCCCGTGTCGACCAGTTCAGTCAAAGTTTTACCTTTTAACACAATGTCTTTGAAGATTCTATTAGAACCAATAGCTAAATTTGTTCTAGCTTCCGGCCATGAATTACGGTTACCCGTTGGTGCAGGTTGTCCGCTACTGTGCTCCACACGACGTTGATTGGGTCGCGAGTCGGCCTTACAGTCACGTGCCTTATGTCCCGGCTGGTTACATTTGAAGCGTTTGGTGTCATTCGGCAATCTCTGGCATAGTGCGTATTTTCACCACAACGATAACATGAGCTTCCTCTTACTTCGTTTTTCACTTGCGGAACAGGAGCGCTACTACCCGATGTATAACCATGGCGCGAGTTTCCCCTGGAGTTTAGTGAATGCGAGGCGGATCCTTTTGCCCTCTCGTAAGCACGAATCTGGAATTTCAGCTCCTCAATGTTCTTTGCCTGATACAATGCAACCTTGTTCTGTCTGGAATCCGGAACACCTTCTATAAAATATTCGATTACACTCTCATCGTTGAGTGAAATGAGATTTCCCAGTTTCAAAATTACATACAGAAACTCGAGCAACGTTTCGGTGGTTTTTTTCTGTCGCGATCTTAGTCTACGGTGTACCTCGGCCGATGAGAGCTTCACTCCGAATTCTTTGACGAGAATTCGTTTCAGCGCAATGGCCTGACTCCTGACGAACATCTTCGCTGCGCCCCTGAGTAATTGCTTTGAGTAAATGTATTTTTGGATGTCGTCCCATCCAACCGCTATTGAATTATCCTCTATTTCTTGGGTCCATTGGTTAACGTCAATAGATCCACTGCCATCGCAGTGGGACAGCGAATCCTCAATATCCCTAAGCGTAAACCTACTCATTCTTGCCAGTTCAAATCCACCCGTGGCCTCTTCAAACTGGTCGTCTTCCTCGTCACGAACTAGCCCAAAGTGTTGTAGAAGTCTGTCCTGTAATGTACGTTTAAGTCCCGTTGCATTTAAATCTAGTTCTGTAAGTTTTTGTCTAAGCAAGTCTACCGTCAAAGATAAAACTTCGTCCCAAAATAAAGAACGGTCGTTTGCTTACCCCTTTTTTCTTTGATTTTTCTTTTTTCTCCTAACTGGAACCAGAAACTGTCTTCTCTTCTTCTTGGTTAGGCCACGCCTCGTTTGCCTCTCTTTTTTCTTCTCTCCGATCGTTGGAGCAAGCAACCACGGTGTGTCTTAATGTGGTTACCGGTTTATTGTAGGTATACACACACTGGCACCGCTTTAGGTTGAAGCCCTTTGTTTGGTATGTTTTTTTTCGATATTTTGCACACTGTGTGTCTTTTCTCACAATTCTGGCGCACAATGTTTTTTGTTGAACATATAACGAACACTGTCTACGTATACTACATATACATATGCATACACAAAATTTTTTACAAAGATTTTTTTTGTACACTCGATCGTACAAACGATTTGAAATGTTGTCATTTTTCTTTGTCTCCTTTTTTTCTTAGCGAAAAACCCAAAAACACTCAGATTAACTTGGCGGTTATATCTGGCATTTTTTTTTGCCGCGCACAATCCCGGACGAGCCCCCGAAAATTGTGGGATTTGGCTCTAATCACACAATTTATCACCGAAAATTTCGGATAAAATAAAAGAATGTTTTTTATATGTTTTACAACAGTTAATTTTTTTTCTTAGAATAAAACGACTCCGGGTAGCAACGACCGTTTGCTTTCGATTGAGTTTAACGACTGACCTAATTTATTTGCATTAAAGTGAAACTCGCTTTCGATGGAAGGGACGCAGTCTCTCATTCCCTTTCTTTCGTTCGTTCGTTTGTTTGTTCTAAATGTGTGTGTCGTAAATGTTGTCCGTTAAGTAAAAGAGTATGATCAGTACTGTCGGTCATGTATGCGTTCGTTTGTCATCGTTCGGTTCTCTATCCCACAGAAATATCAAGTGCTGTAACCTTACTTTCTCCAAACCGATGTAAAGATTTGTTCCACTGTTCGGTGAGATAAACCATCAAGTCACCAGTGGATCTATTGCTGCGAAAGCCGTATTGCCGGTCATTAAGAAGCTTTCGATCTTCAAGATATTTCTTGAGCTGATAATTTATCAGCGTTTCCATGACCTTGGAAAAAGGGACGTAAGTGCAATTGGTCTGTAATTAGAGGGTGAAGAAGATTCGCCTTTTTTTGGGATAGGCTGGACAAATGCTGTTTTCCAACTGGTCGGAACAAGCTCAGAAGAATAGGATAGATAGAAAAGCTTACCCAGGGGTTTTGACAGCATGGAAGAACACCTCTTCACAACAATGGCGGGGATACCATCCGGACCAGCGGATTTATGTATGTTGATATCTTTTAGGACTCTCGCTACAGCTCGAGTACGGAAGAAGATTTGTCCAATAGAATCATTTACGGGCCCAAGATCTGGGGGAATCATGACACTATCAGACAGCGTAGAGTTGTCGGCGAACTGCTTAACGAATAAGTTAGCCTTTTCTAGAGCTAACGAAGGGAGTGTCATTGACAACGAGTGTTGGGACCGAGGAAGATGTTTTGTTCCTTATGTTTTTTACAAATGACCAAAAATTTTTGCTACCTGTGAGACATTGTAGTATTTTTTGCCCTTAATGGGTTGGCTCTAAAACAACGGAAGCTTACTTCTTTAAACCTAATAACCTCTTTACAGCTCGCATCAAACCATGATTTCTCTTTGGGTCTGATGCTTTTAGCCCTATTCGGGATAAAAGTTCTCATTCCCAAAAGAATCATATTAGTAATCATATCCGCACTGGAGTCTACGTCACTACCGAGGAAGCATAGTGCCCAGTTAAAGATCCTAAAAAAATTATTGGGACCGTCCCAGTTGGCTTTCGCGTATTGCCAAACGGTTCTCAAAGGAGCTCTTTCTCTAACTGGATTTTTTTGGCACGAAACATTTGCGGAAATGATACTATGGTTTGATATGCCTAGAGGCGGTAATCCGATAATCGGGTAGGCTCGTTGAAAAGCTGAGTAAGGTGGTTAAACTCAGCGAAGAAGTCAGCACACATACCTTCGGGTGTTGTCTGGCCCGAATGTTGAAGCCAAGAAGAATTGTGTACATTGAAATCACCCGTAATACCGATTTCAGTGTGAGGATGCAAGGAAACAATTTTTTGGATGGAGTCAGACAGAGCGTCAAATTCGCGAAAAGTTGAAACTTTGTCCAAATCAGGGCTTCGATAGAGGAAACAATAATGCATAATGTGCCTGTTTACCGAGAATTTAAACCACATAAAGTTAAACAAGGGGTTGGTACTAGGACCAAATTGAGGTTGAAACTGGTAAGCAACATCATTTCTAACGTAGACGGCGAGACCATGGTGGGGGAGGAATAATGACACTAAGTTATACCCATGAATCTGAATTCCAGCAGGATCAGTATTTTCACAGTATTTGGTTTTCACAAACTGCCAAAACAGCTGGCCTGTTTATAACAGAATGAGCGTACAAAGCAAGGAAATTTGCTCAAAGCCCAAGAATATTACAATAGTCAACTCTGAAATCTCCAATCATTGTGATAAAAAAGAAAAAAAAAGAGGCTGGGTGCGACCCACACTGATAACTTCCCATATGTGATCTTGAAAACTTTATATTTAGTTTTTTTTCAAATAACCAAATTTTCTGCGAAACAAACTTTAGCTGTTAAATTCAAACAATAATTATTTTAAGATTGAAAAGCATTTTAATTATTTAAAGAGATTTACGAAATGCACATATGTTATAGAGATTGTTGATGTATAAGTTGTTTCCACGTGACCCTGGAGGTAAACTTCCAGGCGTTTTTTTCAACGAGGTTTTTGTCAAAAACTGTCAATTATATATTTGTCAAAATTTGACCTTTCATAAAAAAATTGTACTATGTATAAAATAAAATATTTTTTCGTTCTCAGGATATTCGAGCTGAAATACAAAAATTGTAACTACTTTTCTTTAGAATTTTTAACAGTTTTTGATTTTTTGTTAAAAACCTGCCCATTCAATATTTGTCAAAATTTTATCAGTTGCTAACAATTATGTTATGTAGAAAATAAAACAAACAAGAAGTCAATATCGTTACCCGTTTTTGAGAAATTTGAGTCGAAAGACAATTTATACCAATTTTTGGAGAGTTTTGTGTAGTTTTTAATTTTTTGTAAAAAAACGGTCCATTGAATTTTTTTGAAATTTTCACCAGTAGTCAAAAACAAAATTTTTCGTAAAATAAAATTCGAGTTATAAAAATTTTTTTTTTAGTTTTTTTGATTTTAAAAAATAACGGTATATTGATTTTTTTCCAAATTCATACTAAATTTGTATGACGTCATAATGTGTCGAATAAAATTTATTTCAAGTCAATAGCATTATTTATTCGTGAGATATTTAAGCCCAACCAAAATTTTCACTTCTTTTTTAAACTGCTATAGTAAAAAAACAATCGATTGAATATTAATAAATGCCCTTTCAGCTTCTTTCGAAGTTATTATCTGTAAAACAAAATTTATTTCAAGTCGATATCTTTACTCATTCTTGAGATATCGACGACGAAAAATGGTACCAGAACGCACGGACGTACGAACGTACGAAGTGAGCTTAGACAAGTTCAATACAATTGATGCACTCGCTAAGTCAAACAACTGCAGGTTTGGGAGGAAAGGGAAGGAATACTCACTGCGCTCTGTGGGTACACATTTTTTTTGGGTATCATTTGTTGTTGTTTGTTCTTGTTGCGGCACTAATTTATAAGATGTTTTTCTTGTTTTTTTTTTTTGTATGTTGATTTGTTTTCTTATATTTTTGTATGTTGTTTTTTTTAGCTAGTATTTTCTATTGTTTTTTTTTTAAATTTTTTGTTTAAACTGATGGGGACACAACGCGACAATTATAAACGAGACAAACGGTGGGGGACGAGGGGCGACTAAAAAAAAAACGCACGAACTGCTCCACCTGCAGACGACAACGACAAAAATAGTCCAATCTTCAAGGTTGAGGTCTTAAAATAATCGGAAGACTTACGGCTACTTGGTGTAAAAAAATTAAGGGGGTGGAGCCACGCCTTCAATACGAAACATATACATAATGTTATTTTTCAATTGATGGTTATTCTTTCAATTGTAAAACATGATGAAAAATTTTACAATATCAAAAAACAATATTTTACAAATTTATTCCCCTAACCAACTTCTACAAAAAAGTCAGTGGTAGTGTATCGATATTTTCAACAGGAGAGACGCCAGAAACACTAATTGAAATAATACGAAAAAATGGATTTTAATGAAAAAAATTAATAGAGATACATAGGTTAATAAAATAGTTTCTTAATTCCAAAAGTCTCACCATATTTTCAATATTAATGTCGCAAAATACTGTCATTAAGACAATCATATATCTCAAAAAAAAAAAATTTCATATTTATACATGCCTACAGTGAAAAAACTTAAAAATAAATTGCAGTAGTGTTTTTTATCCATTCAATTAATAAACTAATCAATTTAATTTGGTATAAAAAAATCAAAATATACAAAAATAAATATTTTTATATTATCATTAAATATAATATTTAAATATTGATAAAATATTTTAAAGATGTAAGTTCAACAGGGGACTTCATAAAATTAATTTTCCAATTTAATATTTTTTTGACTTAAATTTTTTGATACAAAGATCGGTTGATTATCAGTAATAACTTTTGACAACACTTACGGATTTAGATAAAATGTGTTTCATTCGCTTAAAGACAAAAAATGCTTATTTTCATATATAAAACATAGGTGTACATGACCTAAAAACACACTAAAATGTTCACAAGAAAAAATTGAAAAAATATCATCGAATTATTTTTTTATTATTTTCAAGGTACTCATAAAGGCAAGAAAATTTTTAAAATTGTTAATTTTACTGCACAAAATTGGCTACACAGTTAGACCATTCATTATGAGACACCCTCTTTCAAAGTACTTGATGACGGTCATAACGGGCTAGAGACCTTACTTCGAATTACTTTAAACTCTGTTTCTTTTCAAAAGATAAGGGAGTATACTGTACATATTATGTACATATACATAGGTACATTGTATAAATTGACTTTGCTTAAATTGCTTTCTAGCTAATTGATAAACTGAACGTTATATAACCAGTTTTCAATATTAATTATACGAATTTATACAAAAGGGTGATTCTTCTAAAAGCATTTTTTTATTATCATTGTAATTAAAATATCAAAAAAAAATTTGCCATTAGCAAAAAATGTGTCCAATTTTTTTTTTATTTAAAGCTTAGAAAAATAATTTACACTCTTATGTTACTTTTTTTCTATTCCATTAAGCAATTTAACAGTTTATATCTACTTACGTATTATTATTTATATGCATTATATGTATTAACATATGTACATAGTATGTATATATGTATTATTATATAAATAAATAAATAAGGACATAATTTATCCATTGTAATATATATTAACCCATCCTTAGCAAAAACTCGTACCGAAATACAATTCTGAAAAAGAATTGATAAGTCAATTTTTTCTTAGCGAAATTTTGCTTAACTTATCATAATTTCCATCGATAAGTCCAAGAGACAGAATGTTAGTGCAACAGAAACTGATAATTTTAGTCATTTTTGATAAGCTTATCACTTATCAAATCGAAAATTTAGAACTACTCTATTCATGTTTGGTGCAACACTTATCTGATAAGTTGAGTACTTTTCACTTATCAAAACTCAAAAATATATTTATCCAATCTGTTGTCGGTGCAACAAAAAATTATCATTTTGTTTTAACAAAGAGTTTAAATCAAGATATAATTCAGAATTTGTTTGCACAAATACGTGCAAAATGTGGAAATACAAAAAATCCATCAGTGCACGAAATAAACTTTTTAGTAGCGAAAATAATGACCACTAACTTGTGCTGGTTTTCGAAATTCGGAATTGTTCGAATGATGAAGAGCAAATGTTAACGCTCACATCACTGATGACTGAAACAGACAGTAGTACAGAGTTCTTCAATATTGAAGTTATAGGTAGTTGAAAAAGATGTTCTACTAAATGAAAAAAGTGGAGACAATTACATTAAAACAATATACGAAACAATTGAAAATGGTGAAATGCTGGACGAGATCGGGTCTGGCTTATACGTATCATTGATACGGTATCAACTGAAATTACCTCAATGAGATATTTCGTTGGATATCGTCGCTTGGATAAACATTTGTCGTATGTGAAAAATTGAGGTTTTGAGGTTTAAATGCAGTTTTGTTAATCAATTTTTTGTCTACAATTCTGTGTTATCGGTTTTTTTGTATCTATTTTAGTTTCCGAGATAATCAGTGTGCCTTTTGTCGTATATCATTGTATATATAACCTAATAGTACTGCTATGGAACACGATTTTAAGTTACCTTTCTCTCTCTTTTGGTGGCGCTGGTGTTGTCTAAAAAGCAGATTGGAGAGTCCGGAATGAAGGTAGGCAGAAAGAATATAAAATAAGTAATAGAGTGAGAGAATTAATTATGTTCATTCTGACAATAAATTGCTGACAACAATTAGGCAGGGTAAGGGAGATAGGTGAGCCAGCTGATGGGTGTTATGGCAACAAGGGGAAAATGAAAAGAATTTATTGGGCTGTGGATTTATTCAACGGTTTTTTTGCATTTTTCATATATGTAGAAGTATAGATATAGCTACATTATTTTCAAATTTCAAATAATTTCGTATATTTTATTTGATTTTGTGAGATTTGAAATATTATGAGAGCTATGTTGCAAATTTTCATGTCTTACAGATACATTTAAACTTTTTTTTTCTTGCTTGTGATAGAATTTATTATGGTAGGGGGCCAAATAAGGCCCACCTAACAGATTTTTCTAAATATCTTCTAGGTTTTTGAGAATATCCGAGTAAACTAAAAATTTTATGATTCTTTGTCATTTTATCTACATGAATACATAGATTTTATTGATTTTTTTTAATTGAAAAATATATTTTTTTGACATTTAAAAAAAGCTTATGTTGTTCTTAATAAGGCCCATGGTGTCTTAATAAGGCCCACTCAGTTTTCTTAAGAATTTCGCAAAATTTCTAGCAAGAAAACAATGTTTTGAAAGTAAAAACACAAACAAATCAATGTATTTTAATAAATATATTCTTTTAAATTTATTTCATAAGAAAACAGTCTTTTCAGTTAAAAAAAATACATAAAATAAACAGAAACTTAAATTTAACAAAAAACATAAACAAAAAACGCTTAGAAGCTTCACGCTGTATCAAACCGCATTTTACAGCCTGCAACGCGTTTTCCAAATCGACTTATGTCCAATTATGAGCTCTTTTTTGGGTAAAGTTGACATTTTGTCTGAAACACAGTAAAAGTACAAAATAAAACCAATACCTAATTTAAAAACGAAATTTGCGTATGCCCAATAAGGCCCATCCCTTTTTTTTTGGGCCTTATTAGGAACATGCAAGACTTTTAAAAACAAATTTATATAAAACTAACTATCAAACATTTTTTACAAACAAATGTTTTTATTTAGGAACATGCAAGACTTTTAAAAACAAATTTATATAAAACTAACTATCAAACATTTTTTACAAACAAATGTTTTTATTTACTCAAAATATTATATATTATACAGTAAAAATAAAAAAATATGTACTTACGAGTACTTTGTTAAAATTCATTGAAAAAACACAAAAAAAACACAACTTTTTTATAATTTAGTAGGCTTTCACCCGTCAACAAACTTCATTCAACCGCAGGTCACGACACGAATCGGGCAGCTGGCTTTTTTTCCTTTGTGTGTGTTCTTGCAGACATGGTTTACTAATACAAAGGAAAAAAAGCTCCGTTATTTGTTCGTTTCTGTGTTTTCTGAGAAGTGGGCCTTATTAGGAACAGGGCCTTATTTGGCCCCCGTACCTTATACGTATTTGGTTTTTGTGAACTATGTACCTTGTCCAATTTCATGTTTTACAGAAACATTTATATTTTTTTTTCTTGCAAGTGATAGAATTCATTGAATATGGAATCTATTATATATACAATGTAGAATTGTAGGTACAATACGTATTTGGTTTTTGTCATTTGGTTACAGTGACATTTTTATATCTTTCTTTTTTATAGGTAGGTAGGTACATGATCTCCTTTTAATTTCTAAAATCTGAAGAAATGACCATTTGAAAATTAAAAGGATAACAAAATTGATGTACCTAAAATCACTAAAAATAGTTTATGAAACAGTTTTTTGTTTTTAATTTTACTGCTTAAAAAAAGGTTTCCGTGCGAATTTCCATCAGTAAAATTAAAAAATGTTTTTTTAGAAAAAAATATTTGCTTGAAAGAAAATTTCTTGAACAAAATCAAATACATATGTATTTTTAAAAATAAACGTATTTGTATATTCATTTTTCAGTAAATTTAAAATATCACGTCAATTTTCAATATTTTTAAGTAAATTTGAGATACCACGTGAATTTTAGTATTTTAAGCAAATCGAAAAATTTCACCTGAATTTTCAAAAGTTTAAATAATTTTCACGTGAATTTTTGTAACTCAAATGAAGTTAAAAATTTCACGTGGATAGTTCTCAATGAAATTTTAAATTTTAAAAAGTTTTTTAGTAAATTAAGTACCTACATATTTAATTCCAAAAATTTCAAGTGAAATTTCAAAAGTTTTAATTTTTTAAAAAAATTTCATAGTACATAGTTTTAACCTTTTTCTTTTAATTTTCCTGTGGTTTTTCGTAGTTCTCAAAGAAATTTAAAATTTCTTGTGAATTTTCGAGAAATTTCACGTGAGTTTAAAAAAAAACACCGAACTTTAAAAAAAACACGTAGTTTTAATATTCCAGGTTAATTCTCAAATTATTATTATTTTATAAATTTCAAGTGAATTTTCAAAAAAAAAACACGGAACTTTAAAAAACACGTAGGTTTCAAAAAACTTACTTAATTTTACTATTCTAGGTATATTTCCGAAGAATTAGAACAGTTTATAAATTTCACGTCAATTTTCCAAAAACACGTCATTTTATTTCTCACTGTTTTTATATTTTACGGGTATTTTAAGAATTCTTGGATTTTCAAGTCCTAAACAAATTTTAAATACCGCGTGAATTTTCAAAAGAAATTAATAATTTTAAATTTTCACGGTGATTTTCATGTTTTTTAAGTAAATTAAGACTTTGACGTGAATTTTTAAGGTTCTTAAGTAAATTCAAAATTTCACGTTAATTTTCAACAGAATTTATTAATTTTAAAAATTAACGTGAATTTTAAACATCTTCAATAACTTACGTTTCAATTTGAAAATGTTACTTGAATTTTCAAATACCTAACTGAAAAAAAAATTTAAAATTTACTTCAATTTTCCATAGCAATATTTTTTTATGTCGACTTTCAATAGTTTTAAAATATCACGTAAGTATAAACAACTACGTGAAATTAAAAAACAATTGATAAAATATTAAAAAATTCCTTTCATAATTACTTCAATTTTCAAGAAAAAATAATATAAATTGCACATAGAAAAATATTTTTAAGATTATTTTAATTTTATTTTTTCTTGAAAATTGAAGTAATTATGAATATATATACAATGCGTGTTCATGAGAGTACTATGCAATTTTTTCTATGCAAATCCGGTTTTTCCTCGATTCGTTAAATAATTGTCGCATATGCCATTTCTTTGAACACATACGACAATAATTTACCGTTATCTTAGTATGCGTTTGTCGTATGTCTTATTCCCATAACAATTAACACAGATGAGGGTAGTTTTTAAGTTCAGCCTTCCTCTTCAGTTGAAAATGTCACAGATTTCGGACGACGATTTACCTGCTCAGAGTTTGGCGGAAGAAATTTATGCGCAATAACTATGAAAATGCATGCAATATATTTATGTTTTAATACTTTTTGTCTAATTTGTTAAGCATGGGTGACGAAATATTAGATGAGGACTTTTCAGCTGACGATGAAGCAATGATCCATCGTACCAACCTCCAGCAGCAAACTAAAAAAATACATTGAAACATTTTTATGAGCATGCAAACGAATTGAATTTGCCAACAACTCCAGATTCTAATCAAATACAAATCCGAAATCTTCCATCCGATTATAGTAGTTCATGTAAGTTTCTGATTATTTGGTGTTAGTCAAATTATGGGTAGCAATTTCATTTCAATAGTGTGGCAACACTTCCAAAAGAATCGATAAACTATGTAAAAAGAAACAATAATACAAATGAAAGAGAAGAATATATATAATAGAAAGAGACTGCCGGTTAGGTAGAAAAAAGAATGATAAACGAATAAAGAATAACGATCGGCATTACATATCAAGCCGCAAAATGAAGAAGACGTTGGTTTCATTTATTAATGCGTTGACGAAAGTAAATTAATTAATTACGGTAAGCTGCTTAAAATTTCAGAAGTGGGATAGATGCCTCCCCTCGCGAAAATATAAAAATTTCAACAATATTTTACACCGCGACCATCCATACAAAAGAAAAAAAGAAAGTGAAAAAAAAAGAAAGTGAATCGTGTGAAAAAAAAAAATATATACCTATATAATCTCTAAACATTTAAAACGAGCGTCCCTCCATACAATAATAACAACCTTCGCGAAAATCTATAATCTATTTTCATATAAAACGAGTGTCCCTCGAAAAAATATATTTTTCATTGCGGTTATAAAAATTCAAACGAGCGTCTTTCTAACAAAAACAAGCGTTCTTCCAACGAAACAGTATATACATAATAATTATATACACATATACACATTCCATTGCTACCGAGCGCGTTGTTGTTTGTTTTGCGTATTTCTTCCCTTCTATTTAATTTTGTGTAGAAAAAAAAAAAACCACCACAATGGAATACGAAAAATTATCAGCCACACAGCTGAAGGTTTGGTTGCAGAAACTAGGGAAAAAATCAAACGGCAGCAAGAGAGAGTTGATGTTGCGGCTGTTGGCGGTGCCAGAAGATGAACGTGGTAGTTTCCCCTCAACAGAAAACAACGAAGGAGAAGAAAATGACGGCGATAACGATGACGACATCGAGAACGACAACATGTCCGGACAAGTACATACAGAGAAAACAAATGTGTGCGATGACAATGGTAAAGCCAGTGGAACGATCAGACGAGAGCTGGAATTGTTAAAACGAGAGATGGAAATTATAAAGAGAGAAAAAGAAGTAATAGAAAGAGAGAACAGAATGTTGCGACAAATGAGTGAGGTGAATATCCAAGCTGATGACATACAGATGAGCGCAAGGCAAATGACAGGGTCCGGAGTTGATACTAAAATACCTTTTAGTACAATTAAAGATTTGCTCCCAGAGTACGATGGTGGCCCGATGCTGGAAATCTGGTTCAGCCAGCTAACAAATTTGGGTGAAGTATATAATTTGGACGAAAATGCGCTTCGTACCTTGATGCTGTCCAAAATAAAGGGCAAAGTGCAAAAATGGTTATATACAAAACCCAACTTTATGAACGAGGACCTGGGAGAGTTGAAGCGACAAATGACAGAGTTATTCGGCAGACGAGAGGACAAAATGACAGTGCGGAGGCGATTTGAGGCGAGAAAATGGAAGGTGGATGAGAACTTCGCAGACTATTGTAACGATAAGATAATCCTTACCCACGGTCTGGATTTTGACGAAGAAGAGTTGGTGGAATACATAATTGAGGGCTTCTCAGACCAGAATCTTAGATTACAGGCGCTAATCAACTGTTACACTACTCGCACTCAGTTGTTGCGCGCTTTCGACAAAATTCAACAAAAAAAGAACACTCCAATACCGAGTACATCAAATCAAAAACGACCGACATCAACAGAGAGCACAATAGACAAGAGAACCAGGTGCTATAATTGTAACTCAATTGGGCATATGGCCAACGTTTGCCGCAAACCAAAAAGGGAACCAGGTGCGTGCCATGTTTGTGGTAAACAGGGTCACTTTGCAGCTACCTGCCCTGACAGAAAGGCGTTGCAGACGGTAAAAGGTGTCAATCAAATCCAGATTGATGAAGAAGATGACGATTATGTAAGAAATTATAAAATTATATTTAAAAATGAAAATTATTGTTATATTATTTATTTAGAATGTTTAATCGATACCGGCAGTCCAGTCACGTTGATAAAGGAGATGTATTTACCATCTATTTTAAAAAATAATATAGATTTAAATAAAAATGTAAACCTTGTTGGCATAAATAAAAGCCCATTATCCGTTAAAGGAAATATTAATTGTGTAATTATTTATGAAGATAAAAAGATACAAATTGATTTAATAGTGGTATCAGACCACACAATGGGTTATCCAATGATTTTAGGTCGAGATTTTTTAAGGAAGGCTAATGTAAATATAAAATTAAAAAAAACGAATTTTGAAAATGAGTTAACGAAAGAGTGTATGACTTTGATGAATATTGAAATAGAAGATGAAAGTTTACAAATAAAAAATACTAACTTTATAAATAATAATGATATTAATTCTGAAGATAAGAAAAAATTTAATGAAATGTTTTATACAAATTATTTATATTGTGAACGTCCTGATAAACCAGAAAAGGAGTGTCAAATGAGATTGATCTTGAGTGATGACAAGCCTTTCCACTGTTCTCCACGACGATTGTCATATTATGAGAAAGGTCAAGTCCAAATTATTTTAGATGAAATGTTAGAAAAAGGAGTGATTAGACCCAGTAAGTCGGAATATGCGTCTCCTATAGTTTTAGTCAGGAAAAAGACGGGTGACATTAGGCTTTGTGTAGATTATCGCGTTTTAAATAAAGTTACATTGAAAGATAACTACCCTTTGCCTCTAATTGATGATTTGTTGGATAGATTAGCAAATAAACAAATATTTTCATTACTTGATTTGAAAAGTGCATTTCATCATATACGAATGAGTGATAATTCAATCAAATACACCTCTTTTGTCACTCCTATGGGGCAGTACGAATATATGAGAATGCCTTTCGGGTTGAAAAATGCGCCTTCAGAGTTCCAACGATTTGTTACTACAGTGTTTGATGATTTAATAAAAACGGGTAAGATAAATATTTATATCGACGACATAATGATTGCAACCGATACTGTTAGTGAACACATGGAAATAATGAGAGAAGTTTTTAACAGATTGGTGAAAAACAAATTAGAGTTGAGATTAGATAAATGTCAGTTTTTCGAATCTGAAATACGATATTTAGGGTATACGGTTACAAAGGAAGGTATTAAACCAGATACTAAGAATATTGAATCGTAGTTCAATTTTCCTGTTCCACGGGATTCAAAGTCAGTACACAGCTTTTTGGGTTTGTGCTCGTACTTTAGGAGATTCATTGAAAATTTCTCACTCATAGCACAACCGTTATATAACTTGATAAGAAAAAATGTAAATTTTCAATTCGGTGAAAAGGAATTAAAATGTTTTGAAGCATTAAAAAACAAATTAGTTGAAGCTCCTATATTGGCAATATATGATCCCAGAGATGAAACAGAGCTTCATTATGATGCAAGTTCACTTGGCTTTGGAGCCATATTGTTGCAAAAGAAAAAAGATGGTAAATTTCACCCTGTTTTTTATTTCTCAAAGCGAACGGTTGATAATGAATCAAAATACCATAGTTTCGAATTAGAAACGTTGGCAATTATTTACGCATTGCAGAGATTTAGAATTTATTTGCATGGTTTTAAATTTAAAATCGTTACAGATTGCAATTCATTGACGTTAACTTTGAACAAACGAGAAATAAATCCAAGGATAGCTAGGTGGGCATTAGAATTGCAAAATTATGATTATAGTTTAGAACATCGTAATGGTACTAAGATGATGCATGTAGATGCTCTCAGTCGGATGTCAAATATTCTGATTCTGGAAGAAAATACATTTGAACAAAATCTATCGATAAGTCAGCATAAAGATGAAGAAATTAATAAAATAAGAAATAAGTTAGAAAATGAGGAGAGTAGTCTTTATGAAATGAGGAATGGCTTAGTTTATAGGAAAGTTAATTGCAATTTTGTTTTATGTTCCAAAAAAAATGGAAGTAAATATCTTGCGACTATATCATGATGACATGGGACATATGGGTTGTGATAAAGTAATTGATGCGATACGAAAGACATATTGGTTTCCTAAAATGAAGGAAGTAATTAAAGAATATATTGCAAATTGTCTAAAATGTATTGTCTTTTCCTCGAAACATGGGAAACATGAAGGACTCCTCCATAGTATCCCAAAAGGAAATTTGCCATTTGAAACTATACATATAGATCATTTTGGACCTATAACGTTAAAGAAAGGAAAGAAAAAGTATGTTTTCCTAGTTATAGATGCATTTACCAAGCATGTCAGGCTGTATGCAGTGTGTACGACAGGAACCTCTGAGGTCATTAGTTGTTTACGAAGTTATTTTAATTCATATAGTAGACCAGGAATGATAGTGTCTGACAGGGGTAGTGCGTTTACTTCAAAGAGTTTTTCGGATTTTCTTGTTGAAAATAATGTGAAGCATGTTAAGATTGCGACGGGGTCACCCCAAGCGAATGGTCAGGTGGAACGAGTTAATAGGAGTTTAGCACCAATGATTGCCAAAATGACAAGTGCAGGCACTATGTTTACATTAGATGGGATTTTGCCGAAAATAGAATTCACAATGAATAATACAGTTCACAGGAGTATAGGTACCACTCCGAGTGAATTATTATTCGGAGTAACACAAAAGGGAATAGTTATAGATTTTTTGAAAGAAACCCTTGAAGAAAGTTTAAAAGATGAGAAAAAAATGAGTGATCGGGATCTGAAACAAAAGAGAGAGAAAGCAGAGCAAAAGATAGAGAAAGGACAGGCATATAATAAAAAATTGAAAGATCGAATGAGAGTAGAAAGGAAGTATAAGGAAGGAGATTATGTAATGGTGAAAAATTACATTAGTACGCCAGGAGCATGCAAGAAGATAGCTCCTAAATTCAAAGGACCATATAGAGTAGCAAAGGTTTTAGAAAATGATAGGTATTTACTGAAGGACGTTGAAGGTTTTCAGCTTAGTCAAATCCCTTATGAAGGAATATGGGAAGTGGCAAATGTCAAACCTTGGTCAAACTCAGAGACTGGTATAATCGGGACGATTAATTGTCAGGAAGGCCGAATTGTGACAACACTTCCAAAAGAATCGATAAACTATGTAAAAAGAAACAATAATACAAATGAAAGAGAAGAATATATATAATAGAAAGAGACTGCCGGTTAGGTAGAAAAAAGAATGATAAACATGATTACATGTCAAGCCGCAAAATGAAGAAGACGTGTCTTTCATTTATTAATGCGTTGACGAAAGTAAATTAATTAATTACGGTAAGCTGCTTAAAATAGCATGCTCTGTAACACCAACAATTACAAGAAAAAGAAAGAAGAACCCATTGTTGTGGAAACAAAATTTAAAAAAGTCTTCGAGAGCAGGGTCTTTCGTATGAGGGAAAAAAGGAATAACAAGACCTTCTAAGGCGTTGGGTCCGACCTGTTCATCACTTTGTTTCTATAATTGTTTCAATAATATTACTGATAATCAAAGACAGGACATCCACACCTATTTGGAATTTAAAGTCTGAAGAAAAAAAGATTTTTTTTTATGGAAATTTCGTTAAAAAGGTTAACATAAAACGGAGGCGAGCAGAAAAAAAACTAGAAGTTGATCCAAAAAAACAGGCAAGTTTTAAATACTATTTCAAAGTCAGAGATCAAGTGTTGCAAGTATGCAAAAAGTATTTTCTAAACACGCTTAGCATATCAGAAAAAAACATTTACTACTTTTTCTCAAAATTTTACGATAATGAGCAAATAAAACCAGGCAAAAAGCGCGGGCGAAAGCGTACTGATGAGGATCGTATTAAGAACATTAAAGATCATATTTCCAGCTTCTCCGTTGTCGATTCTCATTATTGTCGTTCGACGACTTCACGGCGATACTTAGAATCGCACTTAAATTTACAACGAATGTACGATTTATATAAAGTAAAATTTAAAAAACCCAGTTTCAATTGACATTTACCGCAACATTTTCAATACAGAGTTTAATCTTTCCTTCCAACACCCAAAAAAAGACTTGTGCGATAAATGCTCTCTCTACAAAGTAAATAAAGAAAGCTGTACAGAACGTGAAACTATACTTTATGAAAAACACTTGGAAGAAAAAAGGTATACTAAAGCAGAGCGAGATAAAGATTTACAAAATATTGATGAGAATACTGCCACTTTGATGTATGACTTGGAAAATGTTTTCACCTTGCCGAAAATGTATACTTCAAACTTTTATTATAAAAGAAAACTTTGTGTTTATAATCTTACTGGCACGCTTATTATTCCTGGATTTGCAAATACAATAATACAAAAATTTAGTGAACGTTGGCACTCTTCCCTGCAGGAAGTAGACTGTGTTCATAGCGTGATCGAAAAATATCTGAGAAATATTAAAATATCAAGCCAGCTAACTCTAATCCGTCTTTTGAAAAAAATTAACTTTCCTAACGTTTCGTTAAAAATATTGCAAATGAACCAGAAGGACTTTAAAAATTATTCTTTAAAATCTGAAAAACTCAACTTTAAGCAAGTTCAATATTTTAAATGCAAATCGATCTTTTACCACAAAGACGATTTAAATGAAATCGGGATAAAAACAGCATTTAAAGAATTATGTTATAATAACGTTAAATTACAAAAACCTCGTTTAAAAAATCCTACAAAAATAAATATATGGAACGAAGAGCTTCGCATACATTCAACCAAAAATATGGATGTGAATAAGAAAAACGATTTGAAAAGTAAGATACCCTATATTGACAAAGCCGAAGATAAACGTTTTTACCGAACCATTTTGAAGCTAAACGAAGAATCTTCATAATAACAAGTTTTTATTTTATTTCAAAAAAAAACCAATGCGTTTTTTTTTTTAGTTTTTCTTACAATAATTATTATCAATTAATTAAAATGTGCTGTGAAAAAACGCAAATTTATGTTCAAAAACAATTTCTTTATTTATTTCTTTTACTTTATGAGAAGGTTTTGTTATTAATTATTATAAATTAATGTATTTATTTATTTTTGTTTAATTGAATTGAATTAAGTTTTTGTTAATAAAAATAAATGAAAAACGTTTGTCTTATTTTATTTCTATGTCCTTTTGTCGTATCTAGAAGACTATCCCATTTAAACATTTGATAAATCTTTGTCGCATGTGTACGAATTTTGTCGTATGTGTATGGGAAACAAGGAGATTTGGTGAAATAGTCACATACGACAAAGGCATTCTGAACAAAATTGGCTCTAAATTGTGCCTTGACAACTATTTTGATATTATTTCAACTCAATTGTACTAACAATTTCGTGTTACATAAGTCATCCGATTTTCAAGAAAATTTGACGAAGGGTTTCCGAGAAATAAAATTCAGAACTTTAATGTCGATTTCCCAAGAGTAGCCAAATGTAACATACGACAAACGTTTATCCAAGCGACCGACGATTATGTTGCCTTAAAGGACTTCACTAAAATAAACTGCGACGAATGTCTATTACGATGTAGAAAAAAGGAGGAAGTGTTAACTTGTGGCAGTGAGATATTCATTTTTGCTATGAATTATTCAAAAAATTCTGATTTTGGAAATTTGTTGATCCGTCAGATGAATTTTTTAATGTGTGCAGGAAACACATGTTAATGTAAGGGGAAGTTTTCTATGGTGAAAAACATATTAAAAAAATAAAAGAAACTATAGTAGAAAAGTGCTTAAATGAAAAAAGTGAAAAAAATGTGTCTTGGTTTGAAAAAAAAATGTATGTTACCAACACAGAGTAAAGGCAATCGATTTCATGACTCTTGTTTTGCTGTGAAAGCTGCTTGTGGTAGGTATACAATAAAATTTTAAAAAAACTTCTATTGAAAAAGTTAAAATCATATCCAGTGTTGTTCCATGTAGACAAAAAATGTAGACTACATGCAAGGCCGCATTCAGGGGGGGAGTTCACAGGGGTTTGAACCCCCCTTCCCCCCCCCCCCCCCGAAATCCTTTATCAATTTTGTTTTTCAAATATCGAAAAATATTAAATCATTCACTATCCACACCATAATTGAATTTGAATTTTTCAACACTTTAATCTAGGTGAAATATGAAATTTCTAGGAATTCATGTTGAATTTTCTGACACCTCGACCCTTCAAATAAAGTACCTATTATTTGTTGAACACTGACTTGTGTATAATTATAATAGTGATTGTTTTTATCAAAAGACAATAACTATAATGTTCACATCAAAAGACAACCAAATACATATTTTTTTTTTAAATGAAAAGAATAAAAAGCAAACTTCAAATTCTGCTCTAATTACAAAACGAAAAGCCTCTATCAGCCCCTTGAAAAGTGGGCGGCAGAAAAACGTTGACGTTCTTCAAGAAGAAAGTGACTTACAATCCGATAATTTATTCTTTTGGTTTTAACAAAAACTTTGATTCGGACTGCAAGCCTTTCCGACAGGAGTAGAGACCAATTCTAAAGAAAATAATGGAAGCAAACATATTCGAGAAAATGTTGTTGCTGAATTCAAAGATATCTTTGACGCTGCGCAAGGCCTAGTAAATATTGTGGATGGAAATGAAACTTTGAAAACTCCACGAACAGCATTGAGGCAGCAACACCGAGCCAATGTAAACACCTCAGATCCTGAAAATCATTTTAGGATAGTCGTTATGATTCTTCTGCTAGATGATTTCATAACTCAGCTTAAAATGCGGTTTAAGAACCATAAGTCTGTCCTGTCATCACTGTATATTTTGATACCTTCAGTACTTTGACCTATTTTACCTTTTTCCGTTATATGTATTGTACATACATATAAATACTAGTCATTAAATATAACTGAAATTTGAAATTTAAGATTTTTTACTACCCTCAATATTTTACAACATAAAAGGTGAAAAGATATTTTTCAGAAAACATAACCCCCCCCCCCCCCCGAAATATTTGTCTGGCTACGGCCTTGATTACGTGATCTACATGACAATAAAAATTTTCAAAATTCCTATAAATCCAAAAAAATTTCGAAATTTTTGAATATCAAATATTATTTGGGCTGCATAAGAGCTTACTCAGAAAAATATATTTAAACCAGTTATTTAGTTCCTGAGGAAATTGAAAAAAAAATATAGGTCCATTAAAAGGAACCAAGATAAGAAACAAAATTTTCGAAAAAATTTAATGAAAGTCTTTTCTGTTATTTTGGTTTTTAGTTTAGTTTAAAATGTAGGGGCTATTACAGGCAGACAGACAGAGAGTCCGAAATATTTTACGAACATTATGAATGTTACTTATCTACTCTTGAAATAGAGTTTTGAGAACAAAAATTTACAAATACGTAGGTAGGTTGGTATTAGTAAAAATCCTAACATTAATTTTGTTTTCGTCGACTAACCTATATAAATGATTCAATTAAATGATAAAGAAATGTTCTTTCTTAATTCTCTTGCTATATAAATGATTACAAATCAAAACAATTAAGTGAATAAAAACAAAAAAGTAGAAAATACATGTAAGACATGTAAGCCCAGCCCCCCGAGAGGGGGGGAAGGGGGGGAAACCCCCCGGGCTCTGGATTTTTTAGGGGCCCGTAAAATTGATAGCAATGAGGAGTGTTTTTTTTTCAATATACTCTATATTCATTATCAACATATGTACATATCCTCACTTATTTTTAGGGGCCCGAAAATTTAAAATCACTCATGCTTTCGCAATCGGGCCCCTGTTTGCATGTTATCTACCAATCAATCAGTCACAAGCTTGCCGATCTGGGCCCCTGATTATTATTGGCGTACATTTTTGTTAATATTTAATGAAAAATTGGGCAACTCTGAACCATTGAAAGAAAGTTATAATAAATGGTTTCGCTTTTATTATTTAATTTAACGTAACTTTCAAATTTATTTTATTTTGAAAATTTTTAAAGTCAAAATAAGGGGCCCGGCAACTAAAAACAAAACAAAAATATTTATTTCGGTTTCTGTTTTTATAAAGTTTCTTTTCTTCTATTTTTGTTTCTGCTGGGATTTGATTCGGTTTCGGGGGATAAACAAAAAATTATTATTTCCGTTAATTCTTACCAATTTCATGCTATTTGTAATTGAAACTAGAACGTACCTATCAGTAGGCATGAACTTTGGAAAAAATGGTAAATATGGAGGGGGGGGGCGAGATTTTTCCGTCCCGGGCCCGGAATTCCTCTCGACGGCCCTGTGTAAGACCTGTGCATACAATTCTCTTCAAAACTTCAGAAAAAAAGTCGAAGCTAACAACAAAAATCATCATCAATATTAATACAGGTGTAGGTACGCTAGGCTGTGGGGATAGGTTGAGATGGTTGGGTGTCAAATCGCCCAAAACCGAATCGCCCAAAACTTAAAAATGTCACATCGCCCAAAAATTTTGGGCAAAAATGTCAAATCGCCCAAAAAGAGTGGGCGTTTTGTCATAATGCAAAAATAGCCATGTCTCAAATCGCCCAAAACCAAAACTGAAAAAATGAAGAAAAAAATGAAGAAAAATGCCAAATCGCCCAAAAATAATTTTTGGGCGATTTAATATTTTTCATTTTTGGGCGATTTAGCATAATGTCCTAAGAATGGTGTAAGTTTTTATAATTTTTATTTATTATTTCTTAGGTATTTCCATTTATGTTCATATTAATGAACAAAAAAACGACTAAGTCGTATAAACATTTGTTTGATTATATTGAACATAATATTTTTCAATTTGAGCCCGCAAGCTTTTTAACTGACTACGAATTAGGGTTGAGAAGTGCGTTAAGGCAAGTTTATCCTAACGCTAGATTTCATGGTTGTTGGTTCTACTACTGTCAGGCTCTTCGGCGAAACCTGACAACAAAAAATAAAAAGCTGGCGCAATTTGTGAGGTCCAACCAAGAAGCTTCAATATTGTTTCACAAATATGAAATGAAATAGCCAGTTGCATTCCTCCCCTTAAACGATTCAACCGTAATACTCGCGCTTCCAGGAATGCTCATCAGTTTGCTCTTGAACCCAATTTCGAACGTACTGTCAAGTATAGGGATTCGTTCTTTAGCCGTACTACGCGAATGTGGAATTCCCTTCCACGCTCTGTCTTTCCCTCTCATTGTGATTTACTGCTTTTGTTTAAGAGTTACAGTACATTTTGTACTGAGGAAGCGTCAAAAAATTGAATTTTCAACAAAATGTACTATAACTCTTAAACAAAAGCAGTTATCGAAAAAAGTTATTTAACATTTTTTGTAGAAAATTTATTGTTTTAAAAGTTTTGTCTATAACTTTTTCTTCTAGAATCAAAACTACGCGAGTTATATGCGAAAATCTAAATTTTCATAAAAAACAAGATGGCGGCCAAATAAAACGTGTCACATATGTGAAAAATGTGTTTTTTAGCTTGAGTAAAGTTATACTTTGAATTTATATTGAAAACGAAAAAAAAAATTTTTTTGCACCACCCTAATAACTTTTTTTTGAAAACGACAAAAAAATGTTTGCACCACCCTAATACAAAATATTTTTTCTGAAAACGACAAAAAAAAATTTTCTGCACCACCCTAATACAAAATATTTTTTTGAAAACGACAAAAAAAAATTTTGCACCACCCTAATAGAAAATAATTTTGTGAAAACGACTTTCTTTATTTCTACCTGTACTTTAAGAAGCACCCTGTTGTTATTGTTATTTTTTCATCTCCCATCTGAGTTATGATGGTTCATTGGGACCAATTACACAAATTCCCGGGTACCCGACACCTGACGGGTACCCGACACGTGCGGGTACAGGGGTACCCGGCGACCCGGGTAATACCCGGAATATCTGGGTACCCGGTACTCTAGTTTTCTATGTCTCTCTAGCTCTAATTTATTTATGTCAAATCGCCCAAAAAATTGAAATGTCAAATCGCCCAAAAAAGTTTTTGGGTGATTTGACATTTTTTCGCTTTTTTTGCATTTTGGGCGATTCGGTTTTGGGCGATTTGACACCCAACCGTTGAGATACATCATCAAATAAAAATCACCCCTTTTTTTATATTCTCCAATAAATGTTTTATCAGATAAATTATTATTATCTTATTTGTACATATTGATGAATTGAAGATTTTATTTGCATACATACCTACCTACATATGCATAAAAACCAAGTAGGTTTAGAAGTAAGAATTGAAAGTAAACCATATCATCTAATGCTTAAAATAACTAATCCTGACAATCCTAATCAGGATAATGAGATAAGCTTATCAAAATTTTGTATTGTCGGTGGTGTTGATAAGTCTACAACATTTGAAGTAAATCTGATCGCTTAAAGTGGTTCAAAGTCCCAAACATTTCAGTAGATATCGGAACTTCAACTGATGATCTTCTCCAGGAACCTCTTCCTCCTTCTAGTTTGCATACTAATGTTGACCACTCTGCTCAATCCACCTCAAAAGCATGTAATAATCATGTGTCAGCTGCCAAAAAGAGCAATAAAAGAAGAAGAGATGCAACATTAGCTGCTAAAAACTCAAGCCCTCCACCTAAACGAACAATCCAAAGCCCCAAAAATACTATAGAATCACTGGAAGATAATACCTATTCGCTCCAGATTGATAATCAAAATTTAGTGACAGTTCAACAACCGAATCCCGTTGTAGAAATTGTTACTTTATCTGATAATAATTTTAACCCTAGGCCTATAAGAGCAGTTTCTAGACCAAAATCTATTTTTATTTCTCGTCTAGAAACTGATATTGGTCCAGAAGATATTGTTTCCCATCTGTTAGCCAACAATTGTATTCCTACCAGTAACTCTATTAAATGTACAAAAATTAGTAAAGTGAACAGTTTTGTGTCATCTTTTAAAATAGTCACACATTCTTCTTTCTTTGACTCAATATGCAATGTAGATATTTGGCCTCCTGAAGCTCTTATTAAAGAATTCTCTAATACACGTAAAAATAGAATTACACGAAATTTATCCAACAGTACATCTGCAAAAAACTAAACAGGATTACCCTCTTATACCAAAATGTAAGAGGTCTACGTACTAAAACTTCTGATATTTTTATGAACTCTCAAGCATTATCTCATGATGTCTTTGTTTTGACTGAAACTTGGCTTAATCCAAGTTTTTTGGACACAGAACTTTTTAGTCAAGAGTTCTTAGTTTATAGAAATGATCGTCATGAAGACAAACCTAAAGAATTAGGAGGTGGAGTTTTGATTGCCATTCGCAATAAATTTTTGTCTTGTCTTGTTGTATTTCCAATTAGGTTCTCTATCGAACTGATTTGTATAAAGTTGACCGTTGAGTCCAAAGTTGTGTATATATTAAATGCTTATATTCCTCCAAAAAGTCCGGCGTCAGTTTTTGATGAACTCTCTATTGCAATTGATTTTATAATTGACGTGTCTTGCTCCAATAGTGAAATCTTACTGCTGGGAGACTTTAATTTACCGCATATTGACTGGGTTCCCTCTGAAGATGAAACCTTCTATGAACCTTCATTAACTTCTTCCCAATCTGAACTGCTTTTGCTAGATAAATTTAGTTGCACTGACTTACAGCAAGTAAGCTGTATCAAAAACTCAAAAAATCGAATTCTCGATTTAGTATTTTCTTCTGACGCTATTAGTACACTTGTTCTAGAATCTAGTTCCGGTATTACTAATATAGATAACTATCATCCTCCCCTGGATATTTTTCTTGACTTGAGCAGTCATCTAACTGAAAATAGCAACTCTTACGATTGCTCGTATATTTTTGACTTCAAAAAGGCAGATTTTCGTTTGCTCTCTGAAAATTTAACTAGGTCTGATATTGTTGGTCAGATATCCGCTTCTTCTAATATTGACGATGCCGTTTCTATTTTCTATAATATTTTTAACGCTTGTGTGGAAAATACTGTTCCATTAAAATTATCGAAAAACTTGAATTTTCGTCATGCTTGGTACACGAAAGAGCTTAGATTACTTCGTAACAAAAGAAATAAAGCATGGAAATTATACTTAAAAACTCTTTCACCAGTTGACCACTTTTCTTATATTGCATTTTTCGAGGAATTTAAAGCCCTTTCAAAAACTTTGTATACAAATTATGTAAATGAAACGGGAAATTCTTTAAAACAGGACCCTAAATCATTTTGGAGACTCGTTAACTCAAAGAAAAATTCAGATGGCTATCCGTCGAATTTTATTTATGAAAACTGCTCGCTACGTGAGACCGCCGATATTTGCAACGCTTTTGCGAATAATTTTCGTAACTCCTTCGTTGAGGCACCTGTTGTTGTTGATGAAGAATATTTTAAAAACTTCCATATCTATGCCCAAACAAATTGTAATAGTATTTCTCTGCGTGAAAACACTATTCTAGAATATCTTTCTTCATTAAAAGATGACTATTCCTCTGGCCCTGATGGAGTTCCCCCAATAGTAATAAAAAATTGTAGACATATTCTAGTTCAACCCCTTAAACTTTTGTTTGAGCTCTCTATTAAATCAGGCAAATTTCCTTGCTTCTGGAAAAAATCATTTTTAACTCCCGTTTTTAAAAAAGGCGAAAAGATTGATATCAAAAATTATCGGCCTATATCGAAATTATCTTGTATCCCAAAGCTCTTTGAAAAAGTTGTTTGTGAAAGCCTATCCTTTCATACTAGGAATTTAATTAGTGAAAAACAGCACGGATTTGTCCAAAAAAGATCAACAGTAACAAATCTTCTTTCTTTCGTGCACAAATGCTCGAATGCCTTGGAAAGTGGAAGTGAAATTGACTGTATATATACCGATTTTTCTAAGGCATTTGATCAATTGAGCCACAATATTATTTTGTTCAAACTAAGAGCTTTTCGTTTCCCACCCTTTTTTGTAAATTGGATTAAATCTTATCTTGAAAATAGGTCCTATCAGGTGAAATTCCGCAAAAGTCTTTCTAGTCCATTCATTGCCCATTCAGGCGTACCTCAGGGAAGCCACCTTGGCCCTTTTCTGTTCATTCTTGCTATAAATGATGTCGCGTCATGTCTACAATCGAGTGAGATTCTTATATTTGCAGATGATATGAAAATTTTCAAGACAATTAAAGACAAACATGACAACCATCTTCTTCAGGCAGATATTGATAGTTTTACTGTTTGGTGTAGTAAAAATGGTCTTACTTTAAACCCTGCTAAATGCCAAACAATTACTTTCTCAAGAAAACGTTTTCCAAATTCTTTTGATTATTATATTTCGCAGCATAAACTAGGTCGTATCTCAAGCTTTAAGGACTTGGGTGTTCATTTTAGTTCTAATTTAGAGTTCACGGAACATATAAATTTCATTGTTAAGAAAGCCAGCTCTATGCTTGGTTTTATTAAACGTTGGGCAAAGGAATTTAACGATCCATACGTTACTCTCTCTTTGTACAATTGTTATGTACGTCCTCATCTTGAATATGCCTCACAAGTATGGTCCCCTTTCTACGAAACACATAAAAGTCGGATTGAATCAATTCAGCATAAATTCATTCGCTTTGCTCTGAAGGGCCTTCCTTGGACTGACCCGTTCAATCTACCACCATATGAACATAGAATCCAACTTCTGCAAATCCAAACTTTATATCAAAGACGTGTCAATAATGACCTTATATTTATTCATCAACTCATTAATGGTCAAATCGATGCTTCCGATTTGTTAGCTTGCATCGGCATTAACTACCGCGGAGGATCTCACCACCTGCGAAGATTTGAACTTTTACACGTTGATTTCCATAGAACCAACTATGGCTTGCATGAACCTTTGAACCGTATGTGCAGGCTTTTTAATTTAAAAAATTTGTCTATCGACTTCAACATGAGTAAATTAAGACTAAAAATTTCGTTTCGAACCAGTGCTCCTCTGTCGTGATATTGTTTTATTTTTAACAATAGATATCGTGAATGTCTAGTATTTTGTATATTTTTGTTTAATTTTGTTTTATTTTTATACTTTTTAGTTTTTGTAATTATGTAGATATTTTTATGTGTTGCATGTGTTAGTTTTCATTACATTTACTAACCACTAACACATGCACTTATGATGAGCCTCTTACTGTAGTTGAAGCTTGCTCTAAGCTCACTACAGCAAAGAATCTGAAGTGTAAAAAAAAAAAAAAAAAAGTTGAGCCCCAACGAGTCAGTTACATACATACAAACAAACATACAGGTGAAACTAATAAAAGCGTGTTAAAAAGGGATGGTAAAAAAAAACAGGCACAGATTTTTGTTATACGTGCGACATCTTTACATGTTATATGCCATATGGTCTTTGGTTCAACCCTGGCATAGGCGGCCTTAAAGTCTATAAACAGATTAGTACGGGAGGTAGCGTTAATTTGGAAAAGTGATAAGTACCCGGGCTGAAATTAATAGTATAGATAGTTTTCCACTAATACATAATATATCTGGCCGTCAGCCGCCTGGGTAGCGGTGGACCTAGGTGTGAGGGCGGGTCAAAGTGGTAATTTTTTTTTTTTCAAAAAGTCATTTTACCCGGCTCCAAAATTTGAGGAATGGTTATTGATGTTCTACTGAATCCAAAAATTGCCGTCAGCCGCATGGATGGCGGTGGAAAGACCGTCAGCCAACAACCTGAACTTGTAAAAAATTTAAAAAAAAAAATGTCATTTTACTAGGGCTGATTTTTTTACAGATGAATCTTCAACCTTTCAAGATAATAAAACAAACCGTCAGCCGCCCGGGTAGCGGTGGAAAGACCGTCAGCCGACGTCATCAACATGACGCCCTCCCAGTTGACCTGAGCGTTACTCAGTCACTTTAAATGAAAAACTGACGACTTTTATCCCCACTAACATTCGGTTTATGGCTAATTTTATTTTTGTTAGTAAGCAAACAATCTGAAAATTATAATTTCCATCGATTTAATATTAGTTTCATATTAATTTCGTCACTTTTGCCGAAGGTAACTAAATTAGTCAAGTAAACGGAACTCGAAAAAGAAGATAGTTGCCCCAAAAAAGGTAGGGTAGGGCTATTTTTTTTATATGTTGTAAAGTATATATAGTAGAAGAAAAAAAAAATAAATTACACAACCACGCCCCCTCCACCCCTTCACAATTCTCGAAAAACCAATCGCAGAAAATACCACAATTTTCGACTTTTTTCAAGTTTTTGTCAAAAACTCAGAAATTGTAAATTTTTGGGATCAATATTCTTCCACAAAAATAAAGTATATTAAATTTCCTACGAAATACATATTTCAATTATTATTTTTGGTTAAGCCGTTTTGCCGCTATAGCCAGCTGAAAAAACGCCAAAATTTGTCTTTTTTTTTAAACCCGTTTTCTAGATTTTTTTTTTCATTCAGACTTCAAAAACTGTACTTGTAATTGCAAATATCTCTAAATTTTCTAAAACTACATAAAATTCTCTATAAAATGAACATCTTTATTATTTATTTAGGCCAAACCGTGTAACCGCCAGACCACTTTTAAATAAAAGGTAGGGGGAGTACGGGAGACTTGAGCCACTTTTTGCTTAATCGTTCATAAAAACTTGTCTATTTATCTCAGAGACATGTCGAATACATTTTTGTAAAGATACATTTATCTGCTTCCAGAAAAGCCTCATAAACTTTATTTACACTCATCTGAGTTTTGCCAAATCCACAAAAAGTGGGAACAGATTTTTGGCTCAAGTCTCCCGCCTGGGCGGGAGACTTGACCACCTCCTTGGGGAGACTTGATCATACCTAAATTCTTCGAGTAAAATAAAAACAAAGATAGTAAAATCAATTCGTATCTTATTAAAACTCATTTTTATTATATTTTATGTGTTTTTAATGAACATAAAAACTCTTTAAAAAAAAAAAAAACTTAAAAACATAAATATATCTTTCATAGTAAATAAGAATAAAAAAGTAAACAAAACAAAAAAAATAACTTCAAAAACATAACATAAATAAATAAATAACTTAATTTCTAATTAAAATACCAGAAGCACTGGCTTTTAATTGCCATAAATGTAGTATTAACCTCTAATTGGTATCACAGTTAGGGCAGATAAAGACCTCATTGTCTTTTTTGGTCAGTCCAACACATATCTCGTGCACGTATTTGTTACATAAGACGCAAAGACGCATATCCATAATATCATCAGTTTTGCACACAAAACAAAACCATGTTTCGTCATGTTCTTCTATGTCCATTGGACTGTTTAAACCTTCATCGAAATTTACTTCGTTAGAAGTTTCGCTGTCACTTGACTGCAAAACTTTTTTTTTTATTGTAGCAGGTTTGTTTTTTTTAATTTTATTTTTTTTCTCTGCGGCTGATTTTGTAATGTTTTTTTGTTCTTCAATAATATTTTCTTCATTTTTTTCGGGTGTCTTTGTCAAAATCTTAGTTTTTCCTGGTTGTCGACCTCTTCTCTGTACCCTTGGACCAGCTTTTGGGAATGGCCGGATCATACTGGGACTTACTATCAGATTTCCAGATCCAATTGTATGGGAAGGAATTGATAAACCCTTTGATAAACCTCTTGAAGTAGAGGGAACTGAATCTGGATCTGGGACTGCACCTAATGACACTTCCACTGGTACTGCAACTTCGTTTTGGACTTCTACTGGAACTCTATTGATGACTTCAAGAAGTTCTGTTTCCATGTTTGGCCGATCTGTCACTGCAGAGCACATAAAATCATCATCGGTGAAAATTTCGCTGTTGAAAGGATGAATCCCTGCCCTTTCAAAACCACTGGTTATATTCCTTTGATTAAAAGCAAGTGGCATTGCTTCTTTCACGTATGAAGGAATGTTGTAAATTGTCACAGTCTTCCCTGGATTGGACAACATCCAGTTATTCATTGCAGCGTTGTATCTGGACTTAAAGGAAGAAAACACAGTTATATCCAGAGGCTGCATTTTGTTGCTGCAATGAGGTGGCAATGTCAAAAGTGTTATGCCATTTGTCTTCGAAAAGTCGATAGCCTCAATGCTCATGTGACTCTCATGGTTATCCAATATAAGCAGCACCCGATTCTCCATCGAACAATGAGAATATTTAGCGAAGTGATGAAGATACTTCAAGAATCCATTGGACGTCATCCAGCCACTTGGGTAGGCATCTCCCCCAGATCCTTCAGGTCCGTTCAAAACAAAAGTTTCGTTGAACTTAACTCTTGGAAAAACAAAGAAAGGGGGAATGCTATTTCCAATTGCATTAATTGCGAAACACACGGTGACAAGGGTTCCCCTCTCTGCAGATGTTGCCTGTCCAACCTGACGATTTTTTTTTGCTGCTAGGACCTTCGGGCATTTCTGAACAGTTGTGCACCCAGTTTCGTCGCAGTTATAAATGTTCTGGGGTTCGAAATTAAACTTTTCACGGACTTCTTTTAAATTAGTAAAAAAATCTGAAACATTTTTTTTATTAAAGCTTGTTGCTCTGGACAAACTAGTTGCTTCTGGTCTTCGCAGGCTTATTGATGAATTTCTTTTTAAAAATCCTCGAAACCAATCACGTCCAGCCTGTTCTTTAGCTGACCAGCTCGGAATTATTGCTTTGTTGTTGGCTTTTGCAAATTCATAAGCTAATCGCATGGCAGATGTTCTTGTGAGTCCATAGTTCATTTTGCTGCATGTGATGAAATATTCAACCAGTTGTTTTTCTTCTTGTAAGGTAAATATTTGAGCGTTCTTGTACTGACTTGCTTTGCTCTCAAATTTGTCAAAGCTAGTCTTGCCGCGTAAATACCTGGTCAAGGTTGTTCTGTTTATGTTATGCTTATTTGCAGTTGCCCTGATTGATTTGCCTTCATGAACTTCTTTTAATGCTTGTTCAATCATTTCTTTCGAAACCACACTCCTTTGCGCTGCTCCTTCCTTTCTTTTGTATACAAATGGCATTTTAAATATCTAAAAAAGAATGAAATTTTTGCATTTATAACCTATTCTGACAATAAATATCAACATACGGGAGACTTGAACCACTGATCAAGTCTCCCCTAAAAAAATGGCTCAAGTCTCCCGCTCACGTTTTTTCACAATTAATAGTTAATAACTTTTTTGAAACATAAGACAGCTTCATTTTGTTTTATTATTAACAAAGTCGAATTAATGTTTTATTAGTTTATGTGAACTTTTTTTAACTTACCGTGATAAAAAACTTTTTATGTTGAAAACAAAAAAAAAAAAAAGTTTAACTTTTTGCGCCAAAAAACACCCTTTCTCATTCACCAGCCAAAGTTAACTGAGGATCAAGGATATTTTTTGTGTGCAAGTAGAATGTCGTGGGATGGAACGTTTGAGTATACTCATGAATGATTTGAGTGGTATTTGAGTGAATTATTTAGAGTGGCTCATGTCTCCCATATGGTCAAGTCTCCCGTACTCCCCCTATGTCATAACTAGAAAACGCGAAGTCAACTGGATTTCATTTATTAGTTTCATCACTTCTTGCCAGAATCCCAAATGTTTTTTTTTCATTTTTACATAATAAAAAAGGTATTATGTATGTATACCGTATATACAGGGTGTCCCGTAAAGGATAGTCCAAACTGAATATGGTGATAGGCCAGTTCATGATCATTCAGAATTTGGTAACTTGTTCATCCCAAATCGTAACGGTTTTCGAGTAACGGCTGTTTTTTTGAAATTTGCCCAAACCCCTACTTTGGACCACTGTTTTGCTCACCCCGTCCATAATTGATTTTTTATTTTTTCACCAAAATATTGACCAGAAATAAAACTTTTTTTTGTGCATTCAAAAAATTTTGATTTTAGTCCACCATTTTTTTAAAATTACTAGATAAATTCATAGTTTGATCAAAATTTATTTTTTACTTCAATATTTGAAAGAGCGCCTTGAAAAAAAAAACCGAATGACACAATACTGGCCCTTACTTTAAAAAAATTGCCTTGCTTTTCAAATTTCTAAAAAGGTATAAATCTTACCAATACGAATTCCCAATCAAAAGTTATTACAGTTTAAACTCGATAAGTCGTGGTTTTAATAAAAATTAAAATAAATTCTTTTTTTGTTTTTGTTTTTGTAATGTTGTTTGTTTCATGTTTTTTTTTTGTGTTTTTAGTTTTCTTACGTGTTGTTTTTTATTGTTGTTTTTATATTTTTTTCACTGTCGGTACTTTTATCCAAATTTTTTTCATTGTAATATTAGCGACGTCGTATATCAATTTCAATACTTAATTTCATTCTTAAAGACACTTTTACTAACAATGGCGGTCTTTAACTTTCAGACGCCACGCTTGGCCAATCCTTGTACCAGTGTTTTATATATTTTTACCGGTAATGGTATGGCTGGTAAAAATTTCAAAACGTTCAAAAGTAAGGGAGCTTAATAGTCATTCAAATTGGGATAGTTATGTTTTCTTTTTTGGTGCTTTTAAAACGCTTTTGGTTGAAAAAAATGTTTTACACGCCACGCGAATATGCTTCAATGCATTACATTTATGGAGAATGTGGAGGAAACGCTAGATTAGCAGCCAGGACATATGCTGAAAGGTACCCAAATGCTTCACATCCCGACTTGGCTTATTTGGAGGGCAGGGCACCAGGGAGAAGTCTAGGACAAGGAAGAAGTCAACGCCACCAGTTTTGCGTGCTGTGCAGACTGAACCTTCTACTTTTATTAGAGCTATCGAAAGGACAACAGGGATCTCAAAAACAAACATACAAAGACTGCTGAAAAGGAACAAGCTGCATTCCTTTCATTTGCAACGTATTCAAACTCTTCTTCCAAGGGACTATACACAAAGGGTTGAATTTTTTTCGTATGGTGCTCCAAAAAAACCATTAGGATCCATATTTTTTCAACAAAATATTGTGGACCGACGAATCATCTTGCAAAAAAGATGGATTTGTCAACTTGCGTAACCTCCATAGTTGGCAATTGGAAAATCCGCATTTGGTGCGAGAACAAAATTCCCAATACCAGTTCAAAATAAATTTGTGGACTGGGATTTTGGATGGCCACATAATAGGACCCATTGAACTGCCGCATACACTAAATAGTGAAATTTATTTAGATTTTCTGCAAAATAGGCTATTTTCTTTGTTGGAAGACGTGCCACTTGCCATAATACAGTCTATGTGGTATCAACACGACTCCGACGGTTGCCCAGCTCATTACAATAGAAATGTGAGACGTTTTTTGGACATTTCTTACCATGAACGATGCGTGGTGGACCAATTTTATGGCCACCTCGGTCACCAGACCTTAATCCGTTGGACTTTATTGGGGCTGTCTCAAGGAAAAAGTCTATGCTAAGCCTATTTCAAACATAAGTGAACTCCAGCAACGTATTCAGGTTTCTGCTGCAGAAATAAGCAACTCGATAAGCACAAGGAATTTAAAAAGACAGTTTTTTAAACGCTGTCGAGCTTGTATACGTGCAGGTGGGGCACATTTTGAACAATTTTTATAAATAAACTGGGTAAAAAATTAAAAATGTAAACAAAAACAAATTAAAAAAAAACAAGAAAAAAACATGAAACAAACAACATTACAAAAACAAAAAAAGAATTTATTTTAATTTTTATTAAAACCACGACTTATCGAGTTTAAACTGTAATAACTTTTGATTGGGAATTCGTATTGGTAAGATTTATACCTTTTTAGAAATTTGAAAAGCAAGGCAATTTTTTTAAAGTAAGGGCCAGTATTGTGTCATTCGGTTTTTTTTTTCAAGGCGCTCTTTCAAATATTGAAGTAAAAAATAAATTTTGATCAAACTATGAATTTATCTAGTAATTTTAAAAAAATGGTGGACTAAAATCAAAATTTTTTGAATGCACAAAAAAAAGTTTTATTTCTGGTCAATATTTTGGTGAAAAAATAAAAAATCAATTATGGACGGGGTGAGCAAAACAGTGGTCCAAAGTAGGGGTTTGGGCAAATTTCAAAAAAACAGCCGTTACTCGAAAACCGTTACGATTTGGGATGAACAAGTTACCAAATTCTGAATGATCATGAACTGGCCTATCACCATATTCAGTTTGGACTATCCTTTACGGGACACCCTGTATATACGGTATACATACATAATACCTTTTTTATTATGTAAAAATGAAAAAAAAACATTTGGGATTCTGGCAAGAAGTGATGAAATTAATAAATGAAATCCAGTTGACTTCGCGTTTTCTAGTTATGACATACCTTTTATTTAAAAGTGGTCTGGCGGTTACACGGTTTGGCCTAAATAAATAATAAAGATGTTCATTTTATAGAGAATTTTATGTAGTTTTAGAAAATTTAGAGATATTTGCAATTACAAGTACAGTTTTTGAAGTCTGAATGAAAAAAAAATCTAGAAAACGGGTTTTAAAAAAAAGACAAATTTTGGCGTTTTTTCAGCTGGCTATAGCGGCAAAACGGCTTAACCAAAAATAATAATTGAAATATGTATTTCGTAGGAAATTTAATATACTTTATTTTTGTGGAAGAATATTGATCCCAAAAATTTACAATTTCTGAGTTTTTGACAAAAACTTGAAAAAAGTCGAAAATTGTGGTATTTTCTGCGATTGGTTTTTCGAGAATTGTGAAGGGGTGGAGGGGGCGTGGTTGTGTAATTTATTTTTTTTTCTTCTACTATATATACTTTACAACATATAAAAAAAATAGCACTACCCTATCTTTTTTGGGGCAACTATCTTCTTTTTCGAGTTCCGTTTACTTGACTAATTTAGTTACCTTCGGCAAAAGTGACGAAATTAATATGAAACTAATATTAAATCGATGGAAATTATAATTTTCAGATTGTTTGCTTACTAACAAAAATAAAATTAGCCATAAACCGAATGTTAGTGGGGATAAAAGTCGTCAGTTTTTCATTTAAAGTGACTGAGTAACGCTCAGGTCAACTGGGAGGGCGTCATGTTGATGACGTCGGCTGACGGTCTTTCCATCGCTACCCGGGCGGCTGACGGTTTGTTTTATTATCTTGAAAGGTTGAAGATTCATCTGTAAAAAAATCAGCCCGAGTAAAATGACTTTTTTTTCAAAATTTTTTACAAGTTCAGGTGCCTGGCTGACGGTCTTTCCACCGCCATCCATGCGGCTGACGGCAATTTTTGGATTCAGTAGAACATCAATAACCATTCCTCAAATTTTGGAGCCGGGTAAAATGACTTTTTGAAAAAAAAAAAATTACCACTTTGACCCGCCCTCACACCTAGGTCCACCGCGGGCGCGGCGGCTGACGCGCATTTTTATGATACACATACAAATATCTTTCAATTCTGATAAGAATCATCCCGGGTAAAATCACTCGGAAAAACTCAACGCTGCCTCCCGTACTAGATGGTACGTTGGGATAGTAGTATAAATATCGGACTTGAGGAATAAAATGCTCCTCCCTAGTGTAAAAAATGTGCTCCGAGCATCAAAATTGCTCCTAAAGGAGGACAGCTATGACACTGGCTCGTTGGTGTAGTATCATGGGCAGTATGCATTGAGTGTCATGTGTGTGCTTGTGTGTGGAAAAAAAAAGGTTGATGAAATTTGTAGGGATTGAAAATGTGATAGGAAATTTCGAATTGATAATGAATGAAAATGTAAGGAAAATGTAACGAAAAAAAAGTGTTGGTAGAAAACTATTGTTGGGACTGTAAGAATATACTTTTCGGGCATGGGAATAGGGATGGGAAAATTTCATGTATGTTAATTACAACAACTATACAGAATACAGTAGTATAAATATCGGACTTGAGGAATAGAGCATTTGGGTAAAGTGTATTTTGTTGTTGTAAATTGTGAATTTTGGTGTGAATTTAGTTTTCGTGACTGTGAATTGCGGTTAGTGATGTACCTACAAAATTTTTTTATGTTTTTAGCTTGAATATTGACGTGGAGGATGCGGTGCATGTACACTGTACAGTAGGATGCTAGAAAAAAGGAATTCTTGTATGGTTTGTAGGTAGATTTCAATAGAGTATGAGTATATGAGTTTTGTATGGTAATGAGATCATATTACATCAGTGGGAGTTCATTGACTTTAAGATGCATTGGTTGTTTGAAGGTTGATAGTAATTTATGAAAAACAATTTAAGAAATAATAAAAAGGAAACAAATATTTTATGTCGTTTATAATAATTGTGATTTATTAATCCATGAATTGTTAGCCGATGGGAAGCCGAGCCATTTAACATATACATTGTCTCCATTACTTTTAAGTACTTTTTCCACGAGATAAATATGAGGGTATTTAGTCTTTTGTAATTCTTTTTCGTAAAAACATCCACTGATAGGTTGACCATTAAAATCTTCAAGGAGATATGTTGGCGGGTTGGTTAGGTTTACTTTTCTTATCATAAAAATTTCCGTTGTCCAATTTGGTGTGTAGCCTTTCTCAAAAACGTGTTTGAATTTGCTTATTCTAACATTGTCGCCAACTCTATATTTACCCTGTGGAGCGATTTTAATTCTATTATAAGCCGTAGATAAGAGTTTTTTAGAGTTTTCCTGATTCACATCGATTGGGCGCATTTTTATAGTTCTATGCATAGAGTGATTGTATTCTTTCAACAAATCATTAATAATGCACGTCCATTTGTAATTACCATTTTAAGTTTTCTTATTGCTCCAATAATAGTATTTTATTTCACTGTACTTAATCTTTTCTTGAACATGCTCGTTCATGCTTTTTCAAGTTAAGTTACTATTGTTGTACATATACCTATGCAGTTTAATGCAGATACAATTTTCTGTATAAAAAGCGGATTCAATTTAAGATGTGTCACATATCGTCAACGATGAATCTAAGAGAAGAACTTTTAAAAGTGGAAGAAGAGGTTTTATTCAAGCCTTGTAAGAAGTTTATTGAGTTAAATCAAAATGAAAAATATCCTATCGATAAGCTAAAACGGTGTGTTACCAAATATGGTGAACGAATTGTTGCTGATTTGGGGGAATTTCAAGTAATTTTACATACATATATTTTATTGATTAATGCTGTAGAACATAAATACTAAAGGATTCTTTCGTTATAGACTTTCTTACCAATGCGCTACAGCAAATTATCAGACGCTGCCATTACTCAAATAAATCAAGGGTCATTTAATATTTCTTATTTGTGTCCACTAGGACGAACTTCTATTATAAAAATTGAAGAACAGTTGTAATACATTGAATAAATCATGTTTGTACATACATTTATATACATATTTTGTGTTTATAATCTCTTTTTATATTTTATAATGTTTCAAACTGAATTCTTTTGATATCAATAGCACGTATGCGACAAAGAAGTAGTTAAAGTATAATATATAAAGTATGAAATTTATAAGATCACAGAGTGCACTCAAAAATCTAAAATCGTTTGTTTATCAAAACGTCAATTTACCAAGTACTTAAGTGATGAGCTTAAAGGTTCATAAGAAAATATTTATAATATAATATACATCATAAAATACAAAATTTATGAGATAGGGATCTATTAGATCCAAACAAAATGTCATAGCATGATCATAAAACAATCATGGCATAAGTAAATTATGGGATCACATACATACTTGAGAAGATAGGATTATTTCATTTTCCGATAGTAAGTAAATTTTGAGTTGAATAAAAACCTACATATCACCAAAATTTTTTTATTCTTAAAGAATACCTCGCCTGTGTACGATCAAGTGCACAATTTTGTTTCAATTTTCACAAAATCTAAAAACTCAAATTCTAAACCATGAAGTCATTTTTGTGTGAAGTTTGCGGAAAATCGTTTTCAAAGAATTTCAATTTGAAAAGACATATGAAAATTCATAAGTCTATTAGTGCATTGGTAACCCGCGAAAACAAAAACTTTTGCTATGTGTGTGAAAAAAGTGTTAAAAAGGGGCAGTGGATTGATCATGCTAAAACCAATACTCATTCGGAATTGGTTAAGCAATTACTTGAGAAAATGGATTGCTCGAAAGAAGCTGCCCCTGCAAAAAGAATGGATCGTGAAATCTTCCAAAACGGTGATTGCTCGGTTCAAGCTGGACCAGCGAAAACGCGTTATGAAATCTGCGAAAAAGATGTTATATTTTGTCAGTGGGATAATCACTTAAAAAGTAGTGAACACATCAGTTTGATAGAGGCCATGTTTTCGAACGCAGAAGAAACTCAGAAGTCTAAAATAAAATGTTGTGATGTGTGTGAGCTGAACATAAATGAAAGAGATTGGACAAACCATGTACGGCGAAATGTCCATAAGCGACTTGTTGCAGAACTCCTTTCTGATGACTTCCTTGTGCTGAAAAATTGTTTTAATGGGAGAGTAGAAACTCTCATTTATAAAAACAAAAATGAAGAAAACCTGAGTCCTACTGAGTTTCTCAATGGAGCAGAGGCATCAATTCAAGAAAAATTGAAACAACATATGGAGAAGCTACAAGGTGTTAAATTCAATTTAGAATTGTTTGCCGAATACATCAAATTTACGTCTGAGGATGAAATGGAGCTGAGTCTTAAAAGTTTCAACTCTAAAATGGAAATTGCTCTTGAAGGCAGTGATATAATTTCTTCATATAGGAATATGATAGATGAAATTGACACGAAAATGCAAGAATTTCAAGAAAAAGACAGTGGATGGGCTTTGCTGCGGATATGTCACGTGGAAATAAACATTAACCAATACACACCGATCAAAGGTTCAAGACATATACCGTTGCCTAGTTTTCTTTCTAGAAAAAGAGCCTGTATAAACGTTCACAACACTGATGAGTATTGTTTCAAATGGGCCATCATCTCAGCACTTTTTAGCAAAGGAAAGAACAATACCCATAAACCTGAAACATACAAGATACGAGATATCAGTTCACGAACGATTTATAAAAATAACATCAGAATTGATTTCGCTGATCTGCAATTTCCTTTAAGACTTAGCGATATTTCTAAGTTTGAAACACTAAACAGTACTTTAAGCATCAATGTGTTTGGATTTGACGATGAGAAGAAGATAGTAGTAGGACCCTATTACATTACACCACAGGAGAAGAGAAATCACATCAATCTAATTCTCTTGCAAAACGAGGGAATTTCGCACTTTGTCTGGATTAAAAGCATATCAAGGTAAGCTTTATTGCAATTATTATAGATCTGATTAAAATTACTATTATTATTAAAACATACACGTTTTTCTAATTTCTTTAAATTTTTTTATTTTTAGACTTGTTTCAACGCAGGCGAAAAACTACAGAGGAAAATCTTGGTTTTGCAACACGTGCTTGCTAAGATTTATATCTGAAGAAAAACTGATGGCGCACAAGGACAACTGCTGTAAAATGGTGACAAAAATGCCCAACGACGATAAAAAGACTGTATCGTTTGAACATTTTGAGCGGAAGATGGACGTGCCATTCACGATATATGCAGATTTCGAATGCATCCTCGAAGAAGTAGGATCCCCAGGTAGTAGTAGTATTAGTAGTAGTTTAAATATTCAAAAACATACCTCATGCGCAGGTGCTTACTTTATAAGATCTTGTGATAGTTCTCTCAATAGATTTAAAATGTTTAAAGGCAGTAATTGTGTAAAAGATTTTGTTAGTTCTCTGATAAAAGATTGCTTTCAATTACATAAAAGAAATTCTAAACCCATGCAACTTTTATCAGAAATTGATTTAGAATATCAAAGAAATTGTCCATTATGTCATATCTGCAACAAAGAGTTAGGAATAGATCGAGTTGCAGATCATTGTCATTATACAGGCAAATATAATGGCCCAGCGCATAATAAATGTAATTTGATTCATACAACGGAAATATTTCTTGCATTCCTCTTAATAAGGAGGGCTATATTTCTGTTTCAAACCCAAGTAACAATTTTAGTTCGTATTTAGCTCTGGCAGCGCTTATAAAGCTAAATTATTTGGCCATATTAACTTCAATTTGCTCTATAGCTTCAATAAAGCTGAAAAAGAACCTGTTTAGAGCTTTTTTTTCGAGTTTGGGAGCTAAAATAAGCATTATTCGGGCTCTAAATATGATGCTCAAATGTCTATATGTTCTACAAAATCACATTAATATTTTGATTAAGAGCACTTTTAGCTCTATTAAACGTTGTCGAGAGATAGTTTTAAAGCTTTTCCCTTTAAAATGGTAACATGAAAATGATTTGCTTAAGTGTTAGTAAAATATAAATATAAAAGAACACAAAGAGAATTGTTTGCTTGTATATAATGATCTTTGAAATAATTTCTCAAACATAAATATTTACAAAGAAAAACTCAAAACTATATTAAGCAAAATATTTACAATAAACGATCGTGATACTTTAATTAATGAGTAAGACAATGCTTAGGAATGATTTTGTGTGCCACTTTATTTTTATCACAAACATAGATGTTGCACCTCGAAATTGTACAACGCGCCTTTAAAATATTAATTGTTTACTATTTAAATAAAAAAGAAAATGAAAAAAGTGTATACAAAGATTTCATAACTTCTCCCAAAACAGCCATTTTAAAAAGACCACAACAATATCTCTTTTAGAGCTTCTATAATGCAAATGTCTACAAAAAATTTTTTATAGAAATTTTATCAGCCATCTTTTAAATATAGGGTGCCTCGGTTGAAAAAAAAATCAAAAATGATGTTTTACCTTTTTCATGCAAAAGGAACTGCGATTCTTTCAATGATTTCACGTTGGTTCCACAAAATTTTAAAGTAATTCAAAAATGTGAAATAATTTTATAAATTTCACGTAAAAACTTATACAGGTAATCAGAAAATTGCACGTGAGATAACTTAAATTTCAAGTGTATTTACGAATTTCACGGCAAATTAATAAAATTCACGTGAAGTTCATAAAATTTAAGTGGAATTCATGAAATTCACCTGAAATTTATAGAATTTAGAAAATTCAAAAACACAGCACAAAAATATAATTCCACTTGAATTTTATGAATTTTACGTAAATTTTTCAAATTCCGCTTGAATTTCACGTGAATTTTATGAATTTCCAATGAATTTTATAAATTCCACTTGAATTTTATTAATTCCTCTTGAAGTTTACAAATTCCACGAAAGAATTTAAATACATAATACGATTTTTACACGTGAGGTAACAAAAATATGATTCTAAGTGAATTTTATAAGTGTCACATGATTCTTTTTAGACCATAAAAAGAAGCTATTTTAATTTTATAAAAAAGTGAAGAGTGCACATTTTCCCCGCACAGAACTAAAAAAAATATGAGCTATGAAGAGTTATCACCCTGTTTCTGATTTTGTTCACTTTGGTGTTGGCTTGTTACCCGATGCTCTTCTTTCGCTTTTTTGTATACACACTATACTCTTTTAAAGCAATATGTTCTAAAACGGCTACTTATGAGGTTATGACAGTCAATTTGTTTTATGGCGTTTTCGATTGGCAATCTAAAAGCAGAAAAAATCATTCTGAATGCGTTAAACTTGGTAAAAGTTAAAGTTCTGATTCTGAACAAGTAGAGAATTTGTCTAAAACGAATTCCGGATTGCCAATTGAAAACGCCATTATTGTGTTTATTTCGTCGTGTTTATTTTTCAAAGCATTTGTTTGGCATGTCGCTAATGAGAACAAAAAGTTCAAATATAAGTTTACTATTTGAACTGTGCCTGTTTTGGTTTATTAAAACTAGATATATTATTTTGGGTTCATGATAACGTTCCAGTTTTGACAGCTCACTCATTCGGTTTGCTGCTTGCCGGAGGATTGGAACAAGTGGGCAGTAATTTTTTTTAAAGATGATAAAATATTTTCGAAGGTAGGAGCTGAATCTCCAGAATAGCAATTTTTTTTACTACTGTTACAAGATGACAAAGATTTTGTATATTGCTCGTAGTCGATCGCCTTTGGTAAAATTCTTCATATTTTTGTATTTTAAAAATTTACTATTAATTCATCAATCATCTGCATTCAGTTGGGATGAGCTCTCAACCAAGCTATCTTCCCTTAAATCCTCAACACTGTCAACACTCAAACTAGCTCATCTTTCAACACGGCCAATTTGGTCGCCACCTTAGTTTTTCGTATCTTTGATAAACTTTCTAACATTTTTGTTGCGGCACACCTTTTTCCAATAAGCCTTGCTGTTTTTGAAATGATTAAACGATTTTTTCACCTCTTGACAGCTATTTATTTTGTTAAATAATTTTTTTTGACACTTATGTCTTTTGATCAACAAGACATTTGTTTAAAAGCAAAAAGCTGCTGAGTGGCTCTAAGGAACATTTATTTTCTCAAATAAGGCCTTTTTAAAGCATATAGTTGAAATATTAAGTAAAGCTCGTTCAAGGTTTTGTTATAAATTGTAATAGAGCATATTAATAGAGCAACAAGCTTTATAAGCCTATAGAGCTTGAAGTTGTTCTAAAACTCAAATATAGAGCATTTGATTAAAAAGAAAATGTCAGATGCTACAACGGAGTATAAAATAGAGCAATAGTCTCCGAGTTCACTCCTTTAACACTTTTTTAGAACATATTAAAAACTCAAAGCTACGAGAGTGTTACTTGGGAAGACATTACATACATTTGATAACAGAACTATAGAACTGAGATTTTTGGATTCTCTACGTTTTATGCCTTCTAGCATTGATTCCCTTACAAAAGACTTAACACCAAGTGATTTTAAATTAATAAGATCTAATTTTCCAATTGAAGAAGAGTTTAATCTTCTGACAAGGAAAGGTGTATTTCCCTATGATTATGTAAAAACATGGGAGAGTTTAGAGGAAAAAACCCTTCCTCCTCAAGAGTGGTTTAAAAATAAATTGACTGGTGAAGCTTGTTCCGATAGCGAATACAATCATGCTAAAGAAGTATGGACAGTTTTTAAATGTCAGACTCTTTCAGACTATATGGAGTTATATTTAAAAACTGACGTTCTTCTACTAGCTGACATATTTGAAAATTTTAAAATTATTTGCAAAAGTATTTACGAACTTGATCCCTGTCATTATTATACAGCACCAGGGTTATCTTGGGATGCAATGCTTAGAAAAACCCATATAAAGCTGGATCTTATTCAAGACATTGAAATATATAATTTCATAAAGAAGTGTATTAGAGGAGGCATCTCTCAATGTTCACATCGCCACTCAGTTGCCAAGTGCCAACAATAAATATATGCAAAACTATGATGAAACAAAAGATTCACAGTATTTGATGTATGTTGATGCCAACAATTTATATGGGTGGGCAATGTCTTGTCCTCTACCGTATTCATCTATTAAATGGGTTAGTAATATTCAAAACATTGATTTAATGAATATTTCAGATGACTCGGAAGTCGGGTATATATATGAAGTAGACTTAGATTCCTTGCATGAATGTCATAATGATTTACCATTTTGTGTGCAAAACAAAAAAGTAAATCAATCAAAGTTTTCAAAATTAATAGCAGATTTAACTCCAAAACAAAATTATGTTTTACATTATAAAAATCTACAACAATGTATTAAAAATGGGTTGAAACTCATTCGTATACACTATACATAGAGTTTTACAGTTTAAACAATCTAGGTGGCTTCAAAAATATATTGATTTGAATAATCATCATCGCACCTTAGCTACGAGCGATTTTGAGAAAAATTTCTTTAAGTTAATGAACAATAGTGTTTTTGGGAAAACTATGGAAAACGTATATAAAAGAAAAGATGTTAAGATTGTAACCTCTTGGGGGAGTCACAAAAAACGTCTAGGAGCTAGAGCTTTAATAGCAAAACCGAATTTCCATAGTTTAACTAAATTCACTGATGAAATGATGGCAATTCAAATGAAGAGAGTTAATACTTATTACGATAAGCCGTTGTACTTAGGATTTTGTGTGTTAGAGTTTTCTAAATGGAAAATGTATGACTTCCATTATAGCTATATGCAACCCAAATATGGTAATTGTTTAAAATTAAACTATATGGATACAGATTCATTTATATACACAATAAAAACTCACGATTTTTATAATGATATTCAACATGATATTGATTCATATTTCGATACTTCTGCATACTCAGTTGATAATCCCTATAATATTCCAATAAAAAATAAAAAAGTCTTGGGTATGATGAAAGATGAAAATTCTGGGAAGATAATGAAGGAATTTATTGGGCTAAGATCGAAAATGTATTCTTATTCTGTTGAAGAAACGGAAGTAAAAAAAGCTAAAGGCGTCAAGAAAATAGCATTGAATGATATAAATTTAGCCAGCTATAAGGATTGTTTGTATAACAAACGAATTTTTCATGGTGAAATGTTTGTTTTTCGATCTTTTGCTCAACAAATCTATACACAACAGCTTAATAAGATTGTTTTAAGTCATCTTGATGATAAGAGGTATATAAGGGAAGATGGAGTAAGCACCTACGCATGGGGTCATTATCAAATAAATACACATTGAAAACAAAAAAGAAATATTGTTAATTTTAAGTAAATTATTTTTATTTATTAACCTATTTATATAAAAAAAAAAAAAAAAAAAAAATGTTAAGCTTAAGGAATTTTTAAAATAAAGAACATTAAAAAATTGTTGCTTTTTATTACACATTACATTTTTAGGAAAAAATTTAGATTCTGGCTGCATACAAAATACAAAAATACATTTTGGAGTGCACAACACTTGTTATGTGATAAACATCTTCTCTCGTTTGGAAAAAGAAGTTTCAAGTCTTCAAAACTAGGACAATTGTAATCTTCGATATTTATAACGTCTACGTTTTCATTTAACATCTCTTTTATCAATTGCAATTTTTCGTTGCGCTTAACACAAACGACACGATTTATAATATGATGATTGCCGTCATGAAGAATAGCTATTTCCTTAACAATTAACTTGTTATGAGGTCCTCTAAACCCTTGAATATCAATTATGAATACCATTGTTGATTTTGATGTGTTCTTGTTTAAAAGTTGTATTGAACTAAATCAGCTAAATATTACGGGATACTATTTGACTAAGAGGATTATAATTTATAATAAGATCATGCAGCATCAAACAATATGCTGAAGTATTAGGAGGTAATACTTTGGTTGTTTTAATTTCTAAACGAATGTCAACAGGTCCAGTTTTAATTATTTCACTCTGATGTCTGCAATCAATCACAAAAATAGGAGCTTGCAACTTAAAGAGCTCTCTTGTTAGCAGTGGTTCAGATACTAAGCTGTTATAGTATTTTCTTTTAAACTCACTGTACATTTGGTAAGGAATGCTTAAGTTGTTTTTCTCAAATGATATATTTTGATCTTCATAAGGGTAAACGTCAGAATTTAAATATGCCTTTACGTTGGTAACGTTACGGTGATCAAAATAGGTAGGATTCTCTTTCAGTTGATTTCTCTTGTTAGTTTGTAACGCAACAATAATGTATCTAGGCTTTTCAACTTGTGAAGTGGTCTTAACATTCCAAATATGATGGTCACTTGTAGGTAGGGCAGGATATTCATATAAATCCCAATTACGAAATGCAATTTTCATAGTGTCATTATCATTTATAGACTTGAATAGGTTCAATTTCAAAGAATCAGTAAGGTGAACATGCGGAACTTTCCATTGAACTTTGAGTAACGTTATCCTCGCTTGTTCATCTGCATCAGCTATTAGTGAATTTTCATCAGTACGAGAAGGGTTAGAATAAGGTCATGTCGAGCATTAGGAATTATTTTTTTGAAATCCTCTGCAAAACCCAAAAGTTTGTTTAGCGGCAAACAAAAATTAAAATATGGTCCATCTAAGTTTAATGAAGAATTTGGACACCAACCTCCATTATACCACATAACACTTTCATTTTGATTCAAAGAAATTTAATTTTTTATAGAAGTTGTTGATTCCAACATTACGATTACTATCTATTTCAATATCATTCAGTTTATATTGGATCTCATCAAATAGAAATGCTATACAATTGTTTACAAGTTGTGTCTTTTTGACTTCCGATCCATCATTTTTCGATACAGTCCCCTCAACATAAATGTAACTTTCCGAAGGTAATATATTGAGATTTTGATGTTGCACGCAGATGTGGATGATGTCATTTTTGCCGAAGTTGTTTAAATACGGGGAATAGGAATGATATTCGTATTTTGAAATACTATCATCAAATGTTGGTTCTTGAAAAATATTCAGCATATCTTACTTTGTTAAATTGAATTTATTATTTTCTTTTCTTCAATGTGAATCCTAATGATATTAAGAATGATTTGTTTTCTTTTGATAGTGATTGTACTTTCTCTTTAGGAGTTATCGAAGTATTGATTATAGATCTCGGTAAACCTGGTCTTTTATAGAAATTACTGTAATCTGGGGCAGTATTATAAACTATCATTTTTGATGATTAAGGTGTAATCGAATGGTTACTAATTCACCTCGCAAATTAATAAGGTTTCCTTCTTGATCTAATAGATTTATTTAATTGAACTTATCTTCTTCACGTTCACTGGTAAATAAATAACATTTTTAGGCACCTCAATTATTTTATACCCCGGACTTACTTTGATTGAAAATTGATGAAGTATATGCGCAGGTTGACTATTTATGAATGTCCCATCAATTAAGTTACATTCAATTCTCACTGTATTGACACGATTGATATCAACGTATAGATCTGATTCATGCATTTGTTTTGCCAACAGTTTTCTTTTACTAAACCCTAAAAGTGAGCCAATCGAATAAGAATGTGAAAAATCTATATCTTCGGTGCAGTATATTTCACATTTCAAAGTGTTGTTATTTGCTCTGATTTTTACAATAGTTGTTTTATTTTTCTCTTTAAGTCCTTCTTGAATATAATTATTTATATCTTCAATTTCGTAAGAGCCAATTGGAAGAACTATTACGTCAGTACCAATATGAAATAAATTATTCATTACATCTACGTTAGGCATAGAGTTGTATGTCTGGAAATCCACTAATCCACACACATAATTTGAGTCTAATATTATCGGTAGGAAATACTCTGTTGTCAGAGAAGACTTGTTTCCGCTCAGCGTAAGTGTTATCGACATTATCAGTGTTGTAGAAATGAAACAAATGATGTATTGTAAAGCTTATTTATTTTGATTTACAAGAAGCTCTAAGCATAAGTGTCCGCAATTAAAAGTATTAAAACTTTGTAAACATTTGTGATTATAGAAAATATTACTTTCATGCAAGTATCTTACTAATTCCTGGGGAGGTCTTAGATTACCAAAGCTATCAAAATATTTTACATTATTTTTATTTTTGTTATATGCTACCCAATGAGTACTGCCTCCACTATTATTATCTAAATTTATGATTCCACATTCTATTTTAAATGAGTTATTCGGTAATGCATCCCTCATGAAAACACCTCTGAAATTCGGAATATAAGTTTTACCAAAATTAAGTATATCTACGTTAGTAAGTGGACGGTTGGGTAGCATTTTTAATAGTTTTTTGATTCTAGTGAACTTAAAAATAATCCCAACCAATTTTTATACGGCTTTAGAAAAAGACCCTTTCCTTGCTTAAGTTTTATAGTTTCCATAACTTTATTGTGACGTTTATTTTCCTCTAATTGTTTTCTTCCAATCTTTGAATCGTTTATAGCTTTCGCCATTCCTGCAACACCACCAGTTAGAGCACCTACAGCAGATAATCCTGCTAAGATAGGAAGCAATGGTAAAAATCCTCCAACTTTTGGAATCGGTATTACTCTAGGTAATGTTATATTCTTCTGTTTGTTCTTAATAACTTGTCTAGCTGCAGTTAAAGCAGTCGATGCTAATTTATTTATGTTTTCAATGTTCGAATTTGAAGAAATTAATTTTCTTTTTCCTGGGGCATTGACGACGGTCTTTCTTTGTCTTAGTTTTTGATGATATACCCATTCCAAGAGTAGATTTAGCCTTCATCATGTTAGTAACTAAAAGACTATTTAGTTTCTCTGATAATGTTGAATCCTTAGCTTTGAACCTCTGCCAGGATTTCTCAGATAAAATTTTATCGGCTGACTGTCTGTAATTTAAATTATTACTTTTACTATATGCTATATCGTGTTCACGACAAGCTTCATCGAATTGATTGATCCCCCGATCTCCTTTAGCAAGACGCTTCTCAAGTTTGGTTCCGGGTCCACAAAAATTATAAGATGGGAGGTGTAGTTCAAATGGAAGATTTTTTATTAATGAGTTAACCAATCCGTTTCCCAGAACTGAGTTAGTAGAACTAACAGTTGATGTTCTAAAATCAATCATTATATATCTATTGCATAAGACGTGGGGAGCGATTATGAAACAATGATCATAAAACACGAAGACTCATATGAAAAGCTTCATTCGATAAAATGAAGTTCGTAAGGCAGCAAGAATCCATTAGCATTCAAAATTTTGACGGAAATATAAAACAAAAAAAGAAGCATGGAAAATTATTTCCTAATAGTATTCGAGGAATAATTGTAGGTCCATCTAATTGTGGAAAAACTAATGTTATGCCAAGCATTCTTTTAGATGTCAATGGTTTAAAGTTTGAAAATATATATCTTTATTCAAAATCATTGCATCAACCAAAATATGCATATCTAAAAAAAGTTATAAAATCAATAAAAGAAATGCAGTATTATGAATTTTCAAATAATTGTGAAGTTATGTTGCCTTCTAAGGCTAAACCCAATTCAGTTTTCATATTTGACGTGTTGTATATATGAATACATAATTATATACATATATGTATGTACTTTCTTAGAGTATTTCGTATTGGTGTGCACTCTCTCTATTCTTCTATTGTTCTATTGTAATTACACTGCCTTATGCAGTTAGTCTATATCTAATTGTATTCTTGTACGCAACGTAACAAATAAAGACCAACTATTATAAACCTGTGTTTCTATTAAATATCACATGGCGCAGTCGGTACACAAGAACCTTATCAGAAATTAGTAGAAGCTCGAAAGTTTTTTTTTTAACAAAAAATTAAGAATTTTGAAGAAGAAAACAAATAAGTTAGTTGCAAAGAGCAAGAAGTAAGAATCGAAATTAATTCAAGGCCAGGCTCAAAGAAACAACACGTGGTTACACTGTCCATGCGGATGAATTATGTATTTCTTGAAACCAGAACTTCTTAACTTGGATGGAAATTTAAAAGAGAACTGGAAGAGGTTCAAAACGCATTTCGAGATCTATTCAACTGCAACGAAAACTGACCAGGAAAAAGAAGAGATTCAGGTAGCTAGATTCTTGAGTTGTGCGGGATCGGAGGCAATTGTGCTTTTCCACACGTTTGGGCTAACCGATGCAGAAAAGAAGAAGATCGCAGTTGTTCAGGAGAAATTCGAGCAATATTGCAATCCTCGAACCAACGTAGTATATGAGCGATATCGTTTCTACATGCGTAGCCAAAAAGAAGGTGAACCTTTTGATCACTTCTTGAAAGAAATTTCAACCTTGGTGGAGAGTTGCAGTTTCGGTGAGGAGAAAAAGTCTATGCTTAGAGACCGCATAGTTATCGGAATTGCTGACCAAAGCCTACAAGCGCAGTTACTGAAAACCAATGATCTGGATCTGGACAAGGCGATGGAGACGTGTCGTATAGCAGAGATGACAAAAGTACAAAGCAAGGTTATGCAAGGAGAAGGGTATCCAGCGAAATCAACTTCATCTGTAGATGCACTTAAAAAACACGTGGGAAGTAAAAGCGGGGGAAGTAAAAATGGGTTATATGATGGGGAATGTAATAAAATAAAATCTAATTCTAATTGCAGTTGTAAAGATAGTGCACATCCATTAGAAAGAAATAAAAAATGCAAATTTTGTAACTACTTGCATGCAAAAGGAAAATGTCCAGCTTACGGGAAAAAATGTGCTTTATGTGGAAAGTCTAACCATTTTGCTTCAGTCTGTCAAAAACGGAAACTGGTAAGTGGTGTTGCTGTCAAACAAGATAATTATAGTGATAGTGAGGATGAGATTGACGAGGCATTATATATAGATTCTGTGAATGTGCATGAAAGCAGTGCAAAGAACATGTTTTCTTCTTCTTGGATTGAGAAATTGCGTATAGAAAATAGTTTAGTTGATTTTAAACTCGATAGTGGGGCTCAGGTTAACATTATGCCAAAAAGTATTTTTGATAACCTCGAACCCAGGCCTCTGTTGAAGGCTGATTCTATTAAGCTAGAGGCTTATGGGGGGTTCGGTTTATCAGTTGTGGGCTCAACAATATGTACAGTGAGTCATAGAAAATCGCAGTACAATTTGCGTTTCGTGGTTACTGAGAGAGGGTGCCAACCGCTACTTGGTTTGGATTCATGCATTGAGTTAGGATTATTGAAACGGGTAGATTCGGTAGAGACTCAAAGCGAGATAGAGTTTATTAAGCAGAATAGAGATATTTTTGAAGGTTCCGACAAATGTAATTTGAAAATTCGAGAGGGTGCGTGTCCAGTGAATAAGCCTCCGAGACGCATACCTTTGGCGTTGCGAGATAGGGTACGTAGTACTCTGGAAAAGATAGTTAAAAGAGGAATTATCTCAAAAGTTGACGGTCCAAGCGACTGGTGTAATAATATGGTAGTTGTTGAAAAAAAAGATAAATCCCTAAGAATATGCCTTGATCCTAAAGAGCTCAATTTAGCCTTAGAAGAGGAGCATTGCGTGATACCAACTTTCGAAGATTTTCGGCACGAGATGAGGGACTACAAATTTTTCACGGTCCTAGATTTAAAAGAGGGTTTTTATCAGTTGAAGTTAGACAAAGAATCCAAAATGTGCACAGTGTTTAGTACACCCAATGATGGGTGGTATATGTTTAACGTTCTTCCCCTGGGAGTTAAAGTTGCACCAGAAAAATTCCAAAGGGTTAATAACAAGCATTTTGGCCCGCTTGAAGGAACTTTTATATATATTGATGATTTGATTGTAGGTGTTAGAACAGTAGAAGAGAATGACAATAATTTGAAGCGAGTTATAGATAAAGCAAGAGAGCTCAAGATAAAATTCAATCCATCCAAAGTTCAGTTCAGGGTGGAAAAGGTTAAATATCTAGGTCATATTTTTTCTGCCACTGGCGTAATGCCCGATCCTGAGAGGGTTGAAGTTAATAGCTTCATTTCTTGATCCAAAAAATCAAAAGGAGTTGCAACGAATCTTAGGAACTTTTAACTATTTACGTCCGTTTATACCTTACCTTGCTGACCTTATTGCGCCGTTTCGTGAGCTTTTAAAGAAAAATGTTTTGTTTGTTTGGAATGATTATTACTCGAAGGTACTTAGTGATGTAAAACAGACAATTGTAAAGGCAACAGCTCTGCATTCATTTGACCCAAAAATTCCTATAGTTATACAAGCAGATGCATCCAAAGATGGTTTAGGATGTTGCTTGATACAAAATGGTAGACCTGTTTGCTTTGCATCAAAAAGTTTGACAGAAACAGAAACACGGTATGCTCAAATAGAGAAAGAGCTACTCGCGATAGTTTTTGCATGCAAAAAGTTTCATGAATATATTTATGGTCGACCAATTATTATTCACACTGATCATAAGCCATTAATATCTTTAGCCAAAAAACCTTTAGGAAATAATTATTCGGTTAGACTGCAAAGAATGAAAATCAAGCTCATTATGTATGATTTGGATATACGGTATATACCTGGCAAAGACTTGCACATTGCAGATCTTTTATCTCGCAGTGTTGGAACTGACACAGAGGTTAATTTAGATGAAATTTTTACCGAATATGTTCACTCCATAAGCCTAGGAGAAAAAACAAAAAGTATTTATATCCAGGAGACTTCATAAGATGAAGTATTAAGTTGTCTTAAGAAGTATTATAGAGACGGTTGGCCAACGGCCAAAACTAAAGTCCCAGATCATCTAAAGTTTTATTGGGGCATTAAAGATACAATTTACGAAGATGATAGTCTACTATTTTATGAGGACCGAGTTTTCGTCCCGAATGCACTCATTTCTCATGCATTGAATAATTTACACGAACACCATTTCGGAATAACAAAGACGATTGAACGCGCAAAGAGCCTGTATTACTGGCCGTATATGAGCAGAGACATTGAGAACCTGATCAATAAATGTCCAGTTTGTGAAAAATTTAGATCTGCCAATCTGCCTCATAAATTGCAACCTCATAATATTCCTGAGTATCCTTACCAGAAGGTAGGTTGTGACATTTTGGAGTTTAAGGGAAAGAGCTTTCTGGTGATTGTAGATTATTTTTCTAAGTGGTTTGATTTGAAAGAGTTATCAAGAAAGTCAGCGCATTGTGTAGTGAATGTCATGAAAGAAGTTTTTTCCACACACGGAATACCGGAGGAAGTCATCTGCGACAATCAGCCATTTTACTCGTTTGAATGTATACAATTTGCTAAAAACTAGAATTTTAAATTTATTTTCTTAAGTCCATACCATCCCAAGTCAAATGGCATGGCAGAGAAAACTGTTCACATTGCTAAGTCAATTGTGAGAAAAGCGGAGCTCAGTGGAACTGATCTAAATTTAACTCTGTTAGAATATCGTAGTACTAAACTTTCCCATTTAAATTATACACCTTCTCCATTGCTAATGAGTAGGATTTTACGAACAAAACTTCCTATTGATAAAGCTAAGTTACATTCGAAACCTGTGGATACAGATTATTTAGGTGAATTGGAGCAGATAAAAAAGAAGCAGAAATTTTATTATGACAGAGGAGCTAACCCAAAAGAGCTAGATCTCAACCCAGGAGATAATATTGTTTTCAAAAAGGGATTGACTTGGGAGCCTGCTAGAGTTGAAGCTAAGAGTGACACACCTAGGTCTTATATCCTACGCACCGAAAATAATACAATTATTAGACGAAACACTGAGGATATACGTAGGTCACACAATTCTCCAAGGTTTAAGAATCCTGTCAATGACAATGAGGCAGAAGGTCAGTCTACGGCAAAAAACACAATCCAACAAGAAGAAACATTAAACAAAACACAAATTTCAGAACAAAATCGTCTCTCGCCTCCTATCGGACAGCAGGATCACTACCGAACTCGTTACGGCAGAGAGGTTAAAAAACCAAATTTTTATAATGGCTCTGCCTAAAAGTCTTTAAAGTTACTTTAAACTATCATAATGAATTATTTTTTTTTTTTTTTTATATAACGAATTAATTTTGTTTTTCTTTTATATTTAAATATAAGCACATTTTTCTTTTATTTGTAGATAAAATGAAAATTGAATTTAATGATTATTTTTTTTAAAGAAAGGGGGAGATGTTGTATATATGAATACATAATTATATACATATGTATGTACTTCCTTAGAGTACTTCGTATTGGTGTGCACTCTCTCTATTCTTCTATTGTTCTATTGTAATTACACTGCCTTATGCAGTTAGTCTATATCTAATTGTCTTCTTGTACGCAACGTAACAAATAAAGACCAACTATTATAAACCTGTGTTTCTATTTAATATCACAGACGATGTAGCTTGTGAAAAACAAAATACCATAAGAGACTACTTTTGTATGGGTCGACATAGCGGTGTAGATAGCTTCTACTTATGCCAATCATATACACACATTCCAAAACATTTGATTCGAGATAACGCTAACTATATAATTCTTTTCAAGCAAGATGATAATTTGAAACATATTTTTAATGATCATATTAATTCAGATATGACCTTCAAACAGTTTAAAGAGTTGTGTTCAGAATGCTGGAAAGAATTGTATGGGTTTTTAGTTATTGATAAAGATAGTTGTGTTAAAAATGGACGGTTTAAAAAATCTTTTAAAGACACAGTTATTTTATAAATAGATACAGTCGTGAAACTGCTTTTCATATTAAAACACCTATCTTAATATTACCTGTATTATACTGCCCTGTATTGAACAGCCCTGTATTGAACAGCCCTGTATTGAACAGCCCTGTATTAAACAGCCCTGTATTGGTCAACCCGTTCTTGAGGTCCTATTAGAAGTAATCTAACACTCTAAATACATAAAATACATAGCTATGGATACGAATATAAAAACACAGAAAAATCTTATAAAAACAAAGGAGGCTTTGAAGAAAAAGTATATGCTTCTCAAAACCGGAAAATTCATAGAGGACTTTGAAACTGAAAACGTGTTTAAACCAATTGTTAAACCCTTACGCAAAATCTTTAAAAAATTTGAAAATAGTGAAACCAAGAATCGCGAGTTAAAAGAAATAAAATCATCCGCTGTTAAGCGTCGTCTTCAATTTAAAAGTCCCCCAACAGAAGAAGCTGAAGCAAATGAATATGAAAATAATTCTTCAGAAGGAGATTTAAATTTACCTTTATCGAATTCGATGACAGTTGATGAAGACACATCATTTAAAACACCTTCAAATAGCTTTAATGAAACTACTCCGATCAACAGATCGTTGATTTCAAATTCACTTCATGATAAAATCTATGGTCCGTACTTTGATGCTGAATCGAATTCAAACAAATTAGGAAGATCAAACTTTAAAATAAACGATGAAAACAATATTATAATTGATGAAGAAATTTTCTATGGAACTGAGGGTCTTCTTGAACTAGTATTGAGCAAAAATCCCCGAAAGAATATTTATAATACTGAAGATTTTAAGCAGTATCAAAAAATATTACAAAAAACATGCGCCATTTGAGAAATCATGATATAAATTCACAGGTTAAAGGTAATAGAGGACAAAAATATAAAAAAATTATTAAACCTTTGATTCAGAGTATAACAAAAAGTAAACAAACAAAAGTTGGAAATGCATACATGGATATGGATAGTTCTCCTACAATGATCTATTCAACTAATCCTATTGATTATGTTTATTGGGATAACTCAAATGAGCTTGTAGATAGGTTAAGACTTTTAATCGCATCTGAAACTTCGGGGCATAACAATCATAAAAATGAAATTAATTCAATCGTGGAAGAGTTGCGAGAACAAAATATAATTTATTAGCAAAATGAGTGTTGACAAGTTCGGAAGAAGTTCCAGAAAATTTCAAAGAACAATCGTTGGTCCTCAAGGTCCTCCTGGTGATGGATTTAAGCAAACTGAGAATGGTGATTTTGATATTTAGGGGAAATGTCTGCATAATATCGGAAGTCCAACAATGCCTCATCAAGCAGCAAACAAAGCATAGATAGATGATGAAATAAGAAATAAAGAACAAACATTAAAAGAGTACATTGATTTACATAATTTCAATACAATCCGTTTGTTGGATGATCTTCGAAAGTATTTTCTACTTGAGATAGGAAAAATTAAAGCGAACCAAGAAGCGGAATCAAATTATTATTCATATAAGACAGAATAACTAACAAATCTTACATTCAGTTTTTATTTGTAAGCCAAAGCGATACCAGAATCATGTCTAATATCAATATATCATTAATTTTAGATGAAATTTTGACTTTTTTAAGGCTTCATAAACATGATTTGCTTGAAGAACATCATGAAGAGTTTCTGAGAAATATTTCTTTTTTTAGTAATTATAAAAATATTGATCAAGTTAAATCTAAGTTTGGCTGTCATTTTACAAACTGTTCGTGGTCTTCAAATACATGTAAGGTGGGACCAGATACATGTGGATGTTGTTTGATTGAAACCCGTTTAATAATATGTATTAAGAAAACTAATGTTACTGTACCATAGATTAAAATAAAAATGTTATTAAGCCCACATATAAGTGTGCATATAAAACCATAAAAATTGAGTTTCATTCTTTTGAAAAATAAGTAAACGACAAGTTGTTGAAGAGCTTCATAGGTCAGCAAGAAAGAATTTCAACCGACGAAGAGTTATTATCAAGGGGTTTGATGACCTTTGGCAAGCTGATTTGGTTGAAATGATACCCTATCACAAAGAAAATAATGGCTACAAATATTTAATTACGGTCATTGACACTTTCTCGAAGTATGCATGGGCAATTGCTTTAAAAAATAAGACAGCTTCATCCGTTGCAGAAGCAATGAAGTTAATTTTCAATAAATCATCGCGACAGCCTAAAAACCTACAAACGGATGATGGAAAGGAATTTTTTAATAAGATATTTGATGATTTAATGAAATTACATAAAATTAATCATTATTCTACGTTCAGCTCACTTAAGGCATCAATTGTTGAACGCTTTAATCGCAGAATCAAGGAAAAAATGTGGAAGGAATTTAGTTTTAATGGTAATTACAAATGGACGTGCATTATTAATGATTTGTTAAAAGAATACAATCACTCTATGCATAGAACTATAAAAATGCGCCCAATCGATGTGAATCAGGAAAACTCTAAAAAACTCTTATCTACGGCTTATAATAGAATTAAAATTGCTCCACAGGGTAAATATAGAGTTGGCGACAATGTTAGAATAAGCAAGTTCAAACACGTTTTTGAGAAAGGCTACACACCAAATTGGACAACGGAAATTTTTATGATAAGAAAAGTAAACCTAACCAACCCGCCAACATATCTCCTTGAAGATTTTAATGATCAACCTATCAGTGGATGTTTTTACGAAAAAGAATTACAAAAGACTAAATACCCTCATATTTATCTCGTGGAAAAAGTACTTAAAAGTAATGGAGACAATGTATATGTTAAATGGCTCGGCTTCCCATCGGCTAACAATTCATGGATTAATAAATCACAATTATTATAAACGACATAAAATATTTGTTTCCTTTCTATTATTTCTTAAATTGTTTTTCATAAATTACTATCAACCTTCAAACAACCAATGCATCTTAAAGTCAATGAACTCCCACTGATGTAATATGATCTCATTACCATACAAAACTCATATACCCATACTCTATTGAAATCTACCTACAAACCATACAAGAATTCCTTTTTTCTAGCATCCTACTGTACAGTGTACATGCACCGCATCCTCCACGTCAATATTCAAGCTAAAAACATAAAAAAATATTGTAGGTACATCACTAACCGTAATTCACAGTCACGAAAACTAAATTCACACCAAAATTCACAATTTACAACAACAAAATACATTTTACCCAAATGCTCTATTCCTCAAGTCCGATATTTATACTACTGTATTCTGTATAGTTGTTGTAATTAACATACATGAAATTTTCCCATCCCTATTCCCATGCCCAAAAAGTATATTCTTACAGTCCCAACAATAGTTTTCTACCAACACTTTTTTTTCGTTACATTTTCCTTACATTTTCATTCATTATCAATTCGAAATTTCCTATCACATTTTCAATCCCTACAAATTTCATCCACCTTTTTTTTCCACACACAAGCACACACATGACACTCAATGCATACAACGAGCCAGTCATAGCTGTCCTCCTTTAGGAGCAATTTTGATGCTCGGAGCAAATTTTTTACACTAGGGAGGAGCATTTTATTCCTCAAGTCCGATATTTATACTACTTGGGATGTTAAATTGAAGACATTTTTCCATCACCTTCCTAAGGGTAAAGATCTGATCAGTGGTTGATTTGCCTGGAATGAAATCAAACTGATATTGTTCGATTATGGTTTTAGCGTATGGGGCTATCCCTTCGTGTAAGATAGAGGAGAGTATCTTATAGACGGTACTCAACAACGTGATACCTCCATTATAATTGCTGCACGTTGTGACATCTCCCTTCTTATGTATGGGGCAAATTATACCTTTTTGCTAGTCTTCTTGCATTAGAATATCATGAATGGGTTGGCGCAACGCGCAAGGCTGACCTGCCATGGTGGAATAATTCGGCTGGTATGCCATCGGCTCCCGGGGCTTTATTTTTCTTAGGCCGGCCTATAGCCTTCTCAACCCCTACTATGCTTTGTGGCGGTAACCTTTGTATATAAAAACTATAGTACTATCATGGCGAGTTTTTTTTTCATGTTGCCCAGACCCTTGTGGTGGCGCTGCTGTCAGTTCTTTTTTAGGTGTAGACTTTGAGTAGGGGAATTTTTCGAATGTCGGCAATTGGGAGTAGGAGCGAGAAGAGAAAGCTATTTCGATTTCCGTAAGTAGTAAAGAGAGTAAGGAAAGCTATTATTTTATTTGGTTGGGGGAATGTATAATTTAAATAAGAATTGAATGGAAAATTCAAAGAGAATAAGAAAAAATACCATCGGATTTTTTGTTTTTTGCTGGCTAGCAAAAAATATATGTCTTATTTGATTTTTCTCATTTTGTAGTTTTTTTCTGTGCTTTATTTTCATTGTGCGAGGGAGAATATATGACGTATTTACATATCTACATAATTCTATAGCTTTAGGTTTTGTTATTATTTGACTTACCTACCGACTGTTCATTTTTTGGTGCCATTTGTTTGTGGATATCAATTTTGGTTTAAAATTTTTAATTTTCAATTAATATTTCTTTATGATAATGGTGTTGCGAGTGTCTTCATTTATATCATGAAGTTAATTTCGTGCAATAATTGTGTTGTGTTGAATTGATATTTGCAAATGTAAATAAATTAATATTTTTTTTTTCTTGTAAATTACTTTTTAGATCGTTTTTAAGTGAAATTTTCCTCTTGGAACGATAAAAATAACAATAAAGATATTAACTAAGTCTCAGATTAAAAAGATTCCTGTGTTGAATAAAAAATTAATAATTTTTGCCGTCGGCAAAACAGCCAAAAACAGGAATACCCACCCTCAAATCTTGTAAGAATTTTTTTTTGTTCCAATTTGATTGCATTGAATTCAATGGCAAGAATTTGGAAGATTTCAGGATTGACAATAAAATTGATTTTTGTAACTCATTATTGTACTCGTAGCTGGTTAGGTTGTTAGGTAGACTGTCTGTAAGTGAGAACCCCATTTTCATTACAATGAAAATAATAAAATACAAATTTCAATTCAAGTTTTTTGGGTTCGGATCGATTCACATCACTGCTAAGGCATAACACTAGCAGTGTTGGGTATAGAAAAGTATTTTATAATCATATTCAGTTTTTCTCTTAGATATCGTCTGTTTTAGTCTGTTTTAGTCTTTTTATTTCTTTTTTATCATAATGATTGGAAATTTCAGAGTTGACTATTGTAATATTCGTGGGCTTAGAGCAAATTTCCTTGCTTTGTTGTTAAAAACAGGCCAGCTGTTTTGGCACTAAGTAAAACCCAAGTAGGTGTAAATACAGATCTTGCTGAATTTTAAATTCATGGGTATAACTTAGTGCCATTATTCCTCCCCCACCATAGTCTCGCCGTCTACGTAAGAAATGATGTTGCTTACCTACCAATTTCAACCACAATTCTCGGTAAACAGGCACATCATGCATTACACTAGTTTACAAAATTTTGGGTCACCGATGCTACCTAAAAAAAAAACTTTTTTCTTACTAATTTAATTTCTCATTCAATTTTAACGAATTTGGTCTTCAAATTTTTGTTATAAAAATATATTTTATAAAAATTTTTTTTTTTTAATATGTTTTGTCTATTCACACGGTTCAATTGAAAATGATAAATTTTCAAAAAAGCTCGAAAAATCGATTTTTATAATCCTTGATTGCTTGTATTTTAATTAATTCGCTACCGATTATAACAAACCTTATCCCTCCTCTTTCCTTCCCCCGACAGTATGGTGTTAACGCTGTCTGTCGTTCCCTGCCCCACCTCTCCTTCCCCTCCCTAACCCCCATATTGGGCTGGATCTAAGGTGTTATACGATCCGTGCCGATGATCGGCCAGGCTGAGGGCCCAATTCAAAAATATCTCAGTCGCTAACGGAGTATTCGGATACCTGGCGACCTCCGAATTAACTAGCCTTATCTGTGTATGCGAATCTCTGCACAGACGGACCACCCTTTCTTCGCCACTCGTGGGAACAATTATGAACAAAACAAACAAAAAAACAAAGGATGCTGGTGAGACCGGTTCTTCTTCTAAACCGGGCGGCGGTATGGTGTCAACACTGTCCGCCGTTAGTCCTGTGTTGTGTATTAATAGGGAGGTTGGGGTCAACCCTGGCTCCTCTGCTGGTGCAAACCAGGACGGAAGTAGGAAGATAGAAATACCTAATTTCAGGAGAGGAAGAGTTGTGGATAATGGCTCCTCCTCTTCTAAAGAGAGTAAACCTCTCGACAACGCAACTCGACAGGGAGCCCCTCCCGGCAGTGCAAGGGCTGTGGCACGGCCGGGGGGAGCTCTGCCGGGTTCGTCGCGTAAATATACGCGTAGGTCTAAACCTTCGAGGAAGGCCAAAGTGAAGTGGGCGAAAAGCATTATCGTGAATGCTAAGAACCATGACGGCTTAACGTCAAAACGCGAACGGTCATTAGAGGAGAATGTTCCGATGCCCAAAAGGCCTCGTGTGCTAAACACCAGCACACCCCTTAGAACCTTCAGTGACGTTCTCAAAAATAAAATCGTGGTTGCGGTTATTGACAGGAGCGACATTGATGGCACAATATCCCCGGAGCATTGGCAGATGGTAAAAAGGAAACTCCTAATTGATTTCCTTGATGTCATGACGGAGAATCCTGGACCACCACCTATCACTAGCGATGGGGGTTGGCATCAGGGTCACGTCAAGCTTGTTGTGTGCGACGATCAGAGGTCATGTGATCTCTACAAACTTGCTGGCGGTAGATTGGGGGAAGTATAGCCAGGTGCAAGACTCGAGGTTGTTGCTAAGGAGGATATCCCGTGCAGACCAAGAGCTCGTACTCGGATCCCAGCTGAACCTGACCTCCAGGAGATTATTCTCCGAATAATTAAGATTAGCAACCCGAAACTGCCGACTCACAACTGGAAAGTCACGAAATTAGAGGAAGTAAGGGGCTCTTATAGGAGCGCGATCTTCGTGGTCAATAAGGAGTCCCTTGCCCCTCTGACTCAGACCAAAGGTGTGATTCGGTATGGATATGAGACGATCACCCTGAAGATCTATTAAAAAGATGAGGTCGATGCTGAATGCGTGCCTCCACCACCACCAAAAGAAAAAGATGAGGTAGACGCGCAATGCGTGCCTCCAACCAACCACGAAGCTGAAGTGGTCGGGGACCCTGGTGTATCCTTTCCATCTTTGGAAGACGATGCATCCAGGTCTTCCTCGATCACCGCTCAGTCTTCTACACTGGTCGACGGTTTTGCCGACATGGAGACCGAAGACCTAGACAGCATAGCTCTTCTGAGTGACGAGGAGGAGCAGAATACTGTGGTGGAGGTTGATCTGCCTGATTGTAGCAAAAATGTTGCAGTTAGTCCAGATAAGTCTTCAGCACTCCATCAAGGCTTCGGCCTCCCTTCTTCTCCGCCTAGCCAAAAAAGGGGAAGATGTAGTCCTTATACAGGAACCCTGGATCGTGAGATCCATGGTCCGAGGCTTACGGACTCCTGGATACTACGCACTCTATGCAACAGATAAAGGTGAACCTAGGTCTTGCATTCTAGTGAAAAGTAGCATTAATGTAAATGTACTCCCTAATTTCAGTGATAGAGATGTAACGACAGCTAGTGTAAAGTGGGCCTATTTACTATCGGCCCTACCTCACCTACTAAGCTATGTGGGATATTGGATGGCTTCCCCAAGCCGAATGTGGAGGATGGCTAGAGAGCCTATCTGTTCTAAGTTTGAAACTAAAAACAAGGCTGAAGAGCCAAAGTGTTCGTTCTACTTCCAAACTGAAAAGGAAGTGAATTTATTCAATCAAACTTAAGCTATTTATACAATAATAATCTACTTACAAACTAACATCTTAAGCCTTTATCAAATACATATTATAACTTAAACATAGAAATATTTTATATATATCAAATTAATATCTTATAGAAATATATATATATATATACAACGGAACCAGGCAGCATACTTGCTATGTCATCAAATTAATAGTCGACACCAATATGCAAAGCCCTTCTAATACAATGCACAAATGTATCCAAATACCTCCAGCCATATGCACTACACAGTATGCAGTACATTGAACCTTAGCGAGTAGGTAGATACACTTGACCAAAGTAATCTGAAGCGTCGTCGCGTCCCGTCATCGTCAGTGGCATTGAAATTATTACTTAATAATTTAGTGCATGAGGGTGATACTCTTGACCATGAGTGAAATGCGAGTGCATTATTAAAAATAGAAAAGTAATGCGAGTGCATTAAAATATAGGTTGGCTATTGTGAAGCGTAGTGTGGATTAAAGTCAATGACCGGAATTAAATGTATAATGAAGTGATCGCTAGTGTGATCCCTTCACACCACCCTTCCTGGGGAAAAGGAGGAATCATGACATATCTTGATTTCTACTTTTAAGCGACACTAACTTGTATAATAGGAATATATTTTTTTTTTGTTCGGAATCAAAAATTTTTTTTTTTAATATTATTTTCTTTTATATGTATTGTTATAGTACATACTTAGTTTGTATCATTACTTACGTATATAATATAATATTTTTTTTTTTTTCATTCATTCATATAAGTAACTTATTTTATTCTTCTTATATTCTAGTTGCGTTTTATTTATTGCTTAACACTATAATTTACTTAAATCCTATGCGCGCCTTATTAAAAATTAAATGAAGTAGTTATCTTGTATATACATACATATATTATTATTTACATTCTCTTCCCCTTTTTTTTTTAATTTAATTATTGATTATATAAAAGTTAAATACATGTAAAATGGTTTTAGTCTATTCTTGTGTACTGTCATTCTTTTGTTATCGTTTTGGATATCACAATTTACACCATTTTGAGACAAAACTTCGTATGGTCCTATAAATATTGGATCTAATTTCTTTCTGGCTTCAGTTCTTAATAAAACTAAACTTCCTTTTTCAAAACTACTACTCTTTGTTTGTCCCTCTTTATCATATCTATCTTTCCTAACATTTTTCTTCTTTATAAGCGTTTCTCGGGCATCTCTATGGGCAACTTGTAATTTATGTTTAAGGTCAATTACGTAATCGTCATAGTTGTACACCGGTTCCATTTGTGTTGTCAGATTTTTGGGCAAGCTACATTGCTTTCCGAATATCAACTCGAATGGTGTGTAACCCGTTTCTGAGTGTACGGAAGTGTTATAACAGAAAACGTAATATGGCAACCAAGTACTCCAGTCCGTGTGTTTTTCTGATACGTAACTTCTAAGATATGCTCCTAAAACCTTATGTGAATTTTCTAAAGCTCCTATGCTCTCATGATGGTACGCTGTAGATTGTAATTGTTTTATTCTCAAAAGCTTACAGATACTTTTGAAAACCTGGTTTATAAATTCGGTTCCCTGATCAGATGCTATTGTATGTGGTACTCCGTACCTTAGAATAAAACTTTCTACTTGAGCTTTAGCTACCGTGCCTGATTCTTTATTTGGGAGTGGTATAGCTTCGATAAACTTGGTAAGCTCATCTTGAATGGTGAGTATGTATTTAGATCCATCTTCAGATTCTTCTAAAGGTCCTACTAGGTCTATAAATATTTTGTCAAAACCTGATTCGGCTGTTGATGTGATAGTCATTGGTTGTTTCTTTGGTTGGTTATATTTGTTTCGTTGACATACTGGGCAGTGCTTAACGAATGACGTCACATCGTTTTGCATTCCTGTCCAAAAGTATTTTTTCTTTATATTTTGGATCATACGGTTTATACCTGCATGTCCACTGGTTGGAAGTATGTGAAAGTCGTTTAGTATTAATTTCTTCTTACAAGGATCGGTAATTTCAATAACATTATCTATGAGGTATACCTTTATATTACTTTCTTTAAACATTTCTCCTAATATATTTTTTTAATTCATTAATTTTATATTCTCGACGGCCGGCCGTCCGAGAGTTTCTTTATTTCATTTTTAGTAATATATATTTTCTTAATTGATTTGGGTCCGCAGAGTTTTTGCACATCCCTCGACAATATTTTGCCAAATAATGTCGATTGGGTTGTAGTGCTATCCTTGGACTTCTTTAGGAGTAAACTATTCCCTTTTGGAATATACGCCAAAACTTTGTTTGGTCCTATAATTATGTCGTCCTTGAAATTAACTAAATCTTCCGTAAAATTGTCAACGATTTTTAATTCAATAACTTTTAGTCCACTTTCGGGTGGTTTCAGAAGTTCTGTTATCATTTGTTCATTGGTTTGTATCTTATTATCCTTAGGTGTATTTTCATCTTTATTATCTACTTTCGACTGGGATCTTGTAACTACACAGATACATAATTGTTTTAATTCTTCTGACTCTACTTTAATGCGACTAAGCGCGTCAGCGGTACAGTTATCTTTACCGGGTGAATATTCTACGTAGAAATTGTATTCTTCTAATAATAGTCTGAATTTAGTTAGTCTACTACTAGGTTCTTTTAGTGAGAACAAGTACACTAGGGGTCTGTGGTCTGTCAAGATTTTGAACTTTCTTCCGAGCAAGTATGGCCGATATTGTTTTACTGCCCAAACTATATCAAGTAATTCTTTTTAATGGTGCTATAGTTTTTCTCTGCCTTACTAAGAGTTTTGCTTGCGTAAGCAATTGACCTGTCATCGGAATTAGACAAAACAGCTCCTAAAGCGAAACCTGAGGCGTCTGTACGTAGAATGAATTCTTCATTAAAATTTGGAAATTGGAGAATTGTAGGACTTATAAGGATTTCTTTAAGCAAATTGAATGATTTTTCGCAATCTTTATTAAAATTGAATTCAACATCTTTTTTCAATAACCGATTTAATGGGATGCAAATGGTAGCAAAATGTTTAATGAATTTTCGATAATAATTTGCGAATGCTACGAATCTTCTTACTTCATCCGCGTTAGTAGGAGTTGGATAATTTTTCATTGCGGCAGATTTGGTGGGGTCAGGTAAAATTCCTTTGTCCGATATAAGGTGTCCGAGGTATAATACTTCTTTTCGCAAGAAAGAACATTTTCTCGGGTGTATTTTGAGATTTACTTCTCTCAGACGTTCGAAGACTTGGATCAAGTTTTTGTTGTGGTCCATTAAATGTTTACCAAAAATTATAAGATCGTCAAGATAGACGAAACATCGTGAATATGTTTGTCCTGAAATGGCTATAGACATCATTCTTGAGAACTTACTGGGTGAGATCTTTAAACCCATTGGTAGACGTTTTAACTGGCAGTGACCATCCTCTGTTGAGAATGCCGTTATTGGTCTACTATTGGCATCTAGCTCCATTTGGTAATATCCTTGACTTAGATCTATACATGAGAAGTAAGTTGCTCCTCCGATCATATCATAGATGTCCGTTATGTTTGGCAGTGGAAATTTATCATCTTCGTTTCGATCGTTAACGTGACGATAGTCGATCACCACTCGGAATTTTTGTAGACCGGTAACTGGGTCTTTCTTTTTCGGCACTATAAGTATTGGAGAATTCCAAGGGGAGATGGATGGTTCTATTATGTCATCTGACAACATTTTTTTTATTTCCTCCTTTATATCTTCCTTCTGAGTATGTGGTAATCGGTACGGCTTGGTATATTTCGGTGAAGATTCATTTTAAGTTTAATGTCTGCCTTTCAAATATGGGTATAAGTGAGTTTGTCACCATCTACGTGAAAAATATCTTGGAATTTTGTACATATTGCTTCAATCTCGGTTTTTTCTTCGCTATTTAATGTCTCAAAATTTATTTCATTTAGAATTGTATGTTTATGTTGTTTTTTAATGGTATCTGTATCTAAATGCCGTTTGATATTCCAGCAGTACAAATGGCATCTGTTATCTGTGGATTTAATGAATTCCCTCCGATGGGTCGGCTTCCCCTTCGGTGGGTTGCTCGTTTCCCATTACCAACACCTGATTATTATTTCTATGATTATTAGGTTGACTTACATTATTCGACCTATTGGTATTATTGGTATTAGTAGTATTATTGTTGTTGTTATTGTGATTATTACCGTTATTATTATTATATCTTTGTCTATCACTGTTGTTTGTATATCTGGTCCTGTTGTCGTTGTTATAATAGTTATTATTATTATTTCTATAGTTATTACGATTCCTAAAGGTTTGTTGGTTCTGATATGAAGGCCTAGTTGAGTTGTTATTCTGTGGGTACGAACTTCTAGCTTGGTTATTGAAATTAGTATTCGAGAATCTAGCTTGAGAGTTGTTAAAATTATTATGTCCACGATAGTTTCTACTTCTATTATTCATGAACCTAACAGTGTTTGATGTGGATGCAGAGGTTTGATCTAATTCTACTACATGCTGGATAGCGTCTTGAAGATTAGTATGTCTGGCGCTATCTAATATTATTTTTAACCTATCGTTTACCCCCTTTTTTAGAAATGCCAAACCTCTTCTTTCATTAGCTTTTGTTAGGATTTCCCTTGCTTCTTCACCATGGCAAGAAACTTCTAGTTCTGTCATTTTTGTAATAAGTGTTTCGATGTCTGTTACAAATTCTCGTACAGGTCGATTACCCTGATATGTCTTACTAAGTTTGGTTTGTATTGTTTCTATTGTCTCTTTTGGTCCACATTTTTCTATTAAATTTTTTTTAAATGAAGCAAAATTGTCTGGTGTCTGATTACCTAGTTCAGTAAGAGCTTTACCTTGAATTTTGCATTTTAATATAAATTTTATTAGTGTGGGTTTTGCGGTCTCACTAAGGGTGTCATGGTAGAATTCTACGCTGTTTATAAAATCCCTAATGTGTTCAGTTCTTTTGCCATCCTCATCGCAGTTGAGGGTAGGCAATTTCTGAGCTATACTGAAATTGAATATTTCTGCCATGTTTTCAACTACGTCTATTATCTCTTCGTCTTCTTTTACTTCTTCTTCTCCTTCGCCTAGCAATTTAGTTTTCTAATATTTGATTCAGTCTGACTAATAAGTTATCTATAATTTTTTTCAAAGTTTGTTGGTTTGTATCCTTTTCTAATTTATCATATTTTTCATTAAACTCTTTTTCTAATTTAAATATTTCCTGTCTTTTTTCAGTAATATATTTTTCGGAATATTTTCTTTTTGGGGTTTTATTGAAGTTTGCAAGTATTTCTTTTAGTGTTTTTACTATGTTTAACATATTTTTAATTATTTAATTTTTTTTTTTTTTTTTTTTTTATTTTTGAAAAAAAAATTATTTTTTAGTTTTTTTTTTTTTTTTTTTTTTAATTTTAAACTGCTACATTTTTAATTTCATTATTTACAATTTTTTGTACATTTTGTTTAAAACAAAATTTTAAAATTTTTGTGGCTAAATAAACTATAAAGATTATCAAAATTATGATTACAATATCCATGATTACAAGATTTGAAGTTAATTCATTATTATTGTTGTTATTATTGGTCACAACGACCTCTTCTTTGGAGGTTTTGCCTCCCATTATAAATTTTTTTTTTTTTTTTTTTACAAAATTGTTTTTTTTTTTTTTTTTTTTAATGAAGAAAAATTTAAGTTATTTTTTTTTTTGTAAACTTTTTGCTTGTTGCAAAAAATTTTCTTTGTACTGCCACTGCTTAGACTTGCTAACCTGTATAGGTTGCCGATTTCTTGCCTTAATTTAACCTTTCTGCCAGCACGTTTCCTTTTAGTTGTTTGTGATGGTACTTGCTGTTGTTGTACTGGTTTTTTCCTTTTCAGATAGTCCTCGATAGTTAGAGGCTTAGGTCCAGCGGTTTTTGGTGTGGGCACGTATACGGGTGCCTTAATTGTTGGTTGTCCGGGAGTATAGGGACAATCTAATGCTTCGAAGAGCTCGTCTAAGGCTTCCTTCTGATATGACATTGGTGCTTCCAAACGTGGCACCTTATATTTATCGAATTTAAGAACGAATTCAAGAAATTCAACTAACTAGAGCCTGGCAAGATCGCCATGTAAAGTCGGCCTATTTACTGTCGGTCCTACCTCACCTACTAAGCTATGTGGGATATTGGATGGCTTCTCCAAGCCGAATGTGGAGGATGGCTAGAAAGCCTATCTGTTCCAAGTTTGAAACTAAAAACAAGGCTGAAGAGCCAAAGTGTTCGTTCTACTTCCAAACTGAAAAGGAAGTGAATTTATTCAATCAAACTTAAGCTATTTATACAATAATAATCTACTTACACACTAACATCTTAAGCCTTTATCAAATACATATTATAACTTAAACATAGAAATATTTTATATATATCAAATTAATATCTTATAGAAATATATTTTATATTCCGAATTCCGTGGGAAATTGACGAACAACGGAACCAGGCAGCATACTTGCTATGTCATCAAATTAATAGTCGACACCAATATGCAAAGCCCTTCTAATACAATGCACAAATGTATCCAAATACCTCCAGCCATATGCACTACACAGTATGCAGTACATTGAACCTTAGCGAGTAGGTAGATACACTTGACCAAAGTAATCTGAAGCGTCGTCGCGTCCCGTCATCGTCAGTGGCATTGAAATTATTACTTAATAATTTAGTGCATGAGGGTGATACTCTTGACCATGAGTGAAATGCGAGTGCATTATTAAAAATAGAAAAGTAATGCGAGTGCATTAAAATATAGGTTGGCTATTGTGAAGCGTAGTGTGGATTAAAGTCAATGACCGGAATTAAATGTATAATGAAGTGATCGCTAGTGTGATCCCTTCACACTAGGCTGGAGACAGCCAATGGAAAATATTGGGTAGTGTCGGCAAATCTCGGCCACGACCACCTTGGCCCTCTGCCCTGTAACACACTGGAGAGAGTAATCACTGAAGCAGAACGGCAGAAAAACAGCCTCATCATAGGCAGTGATGCAAACGCACTTCATACAGTGTGGGGTAGCACTGACATTAACGACAGAGGTGAGTCTCTTTTTGATTTTATCTTAAACACTAACCTTATAGTAAGTAACGTAGGAAATGAACCTACATTTGTTACTAAAACCCGACAAGAGGTCCTGGATATCACCCTTGTCTCTGATAATATTCATAACTTAATTCTGAATTGGAAAGTGTCAAATGAACATTCTTTTTCTGACCATAGATATATCCAATTCAGTATCAATGATGATACCCCTAAGCCATTGAAATTTCGTAATTATCGGAAAACTGATTGGGCTAAATATAGGAAATCTTTGGAGAAGTTTGTCAAACCTGAACTCTTTATTCCTCCAATCAGCACTGAGGATGATAAAGTTTCAGATCTCACTTCAGCCTTGAATAAATCAATGGAAATCTCCTGTCCACTCAAACAAGTAAGGGGCAGGAGGAAACCTTATTAGTGGATCTCAGGTCTGAAGACGTTCAGAAAAGATTGTAGGAAGATTTTCAATCGTGCTAAAAGTTCGAGGGAATCTTCAGATTGGAATTTATATAAAGAATCCCTAAAAAAATATAAGAAAGAACTGATTAAAAGTAAAAGATCCTCCTGGAGATCCTTCTGCAGTAACATAGAAGAAACCTCAGAAGTATCCAGACTAAGGAAAATCCTCTCAACAAATCCTAGTATGCCAAGCTGCCTGAAGAACTCTGATGGTTCCTGGACTAATTCGTGCGACGAATCACTCGACCTGCTATTGGACACTCATTTCCCTGATAGCTCTCAAACGATTAATACTATGAACCAGTTAAGGTCAAGTAATAATTTAACATTTCCTCAAGGTCTGATCACTAGGGAAAAATTACACTGGGCTCTCAACAGCTTCAAACCATATAAATCGGAGGGGCCAGATGGAGTCATACCAGCTGAACTCCAGACAGTAGAAGACATCATCTTGCCAATCCTCGTGGTAATTTTCAATAGTTGTCTTAATCTGGTCCATATACCGTTGATATGGAGAGAAGTTAAAGTTGTATTTATACCTAAAGCGGGGAAATGTTCCCATGTCAATCCTAAGGATCTTAGACCCATAAGCCTATCGTCATTCCTTCTTAAAACCTTTGAACGTTTGATTGATATACATTTAAGCGCACATATAGATACGAGACCTTTGTCTCCGTCTCAGCATGCGTACTGCAAAGGGAAATCGGTAGAGACAGCTCTACACACTTTAGTTCGTACTATCGAATATTCCCTTCAATACAAAGAGTACACTATGGTTGCTTTTCTTGATATAGAAGGAGCATTTAATAATGTCGACGCATCTGCAATCGCAGCGGCACTGTCATCTCTGGAGGTGGAGAGTTCGCTCCGGGAATTAATTAATCAGATGCTCACTAGCAGGAATATAAATTCAAAACTGGGCGAATTCTGTGCAAGAAGATCTGTCAGCAGAGGCACGCCGCAAGGAGGGGTTCTTTCCCCCCTTCTATGGAACTTGGTAGTGAACCAACTATTAGTTTCTCTAGAGGCAGAACGCTATAAGGTGATTGCTTATGCGGACGATGTTGCTATTGCAGTCTCAAGAAAGCACCCAAACACCTTAAGAGATCTCTTACAAAATGCTCTAAATATGCTAACAAGATGGGCAGATCAGTGTGGGTCAACCCCCAAAAAACAGATCTTGTCCTCTTCACCAGGAAATATAAAATTCCGTACATTGACCCTCCGTCTATTTAAGGCATACCACTTATTTTTACTGACCAAGCCAAATATTTGGGCCTAATTTTGGACAAGAAGCTAAGCTGGAAACCTAATGTTCAAGAAAAGTTAAAAAAGCCACAGTGGCACTCTTCTCGTGCAAAAAAGCCATAGGTAATAAATGGGGTTTTCAACCTCGCATCGCGCATTGGCTATATATTTCGGTTATTAGACCGATTCTCACATATGGTGTGTCTGTTTGGTGGACGGCTTTGGACAAAGCCATAAATCGTGACATTTTAAGTAAGGTCCAGCGAACAGCAGGTTTGTGCATTAGTGGATCACTCCGCACAACTCCCTCCGCTGCACTTGAAGTGTTACTCCATCTGACACCCTTAGATATATTCTGTAAACACACAGCTGCGAGTACTGCCATCCGTCTCAAAGCTTCCTCACAGCGGATCAATAATGAAATTGGCCACTAGATTATTCCGAACTTACTAGGAACAATTCCCAGGTACATCGATTACTCCATTCCGCGACTTCAGTTTGACAAGAATTTTCAAGTTTCAATACCCTCTAGATCAGTCTGGGAGGATTTGTCATTCCTTGAGGATAATTGTGTCCACTTTTATACCGATGGATCAAAAACTGAGGACGGGTGGGATGTGGGGTGTACTCTGACAAGCTTAAACTAAGCCTATCCTTCCGTCTTCCTAATCATTGTAGCGTGTTCCAGGCGGAAATTCTAGCGATCAAAGAAGTTCTGTCTTGGCTTAAAGAAAACGTGATATCAACTACTGATATCCGCATTTTCTCTGACAGCCAAGCCGCCATTAAATCTCTTGATTCTGTCTCCAGTAACTCATTGACTGCCCTCAACTGCCGATCATCTCTCGCGGAGATGGAGCAGCAGTTTAACATTCACCTATGTTGGGTGCCGGGCCACAGGGATATTAAGGGCAATTGCAAGGCTAATGAACTCGCTAGAACACCCTACTAATCGCACCATGTATGGAAAATATTGGTATACCTCACGCTACATGTAAACTCATGCTGGTGCAAGAAGCCATTAGGTTAACTAACCTTAGGTGGAACACCATCACCACTTGTGTGGCGACAAAGCAGACCTGGCCATTGGTAAATCCTAGTCGATCTAAATGCTTGTTGTCTCTGAGCAGATTACACATTGGATCCGTAATTGGTGTCATAACAAGACACTTCTTAATTGGAAGACACGCAGCAAGGCTGGGTGTTCTCTCCAATGACTTTTGTAGAGGCTGCATGGATGAGGAGGAGGAGGAAACAATTACTCATCTTCTCTGCACATGCCCTGCTCTATCGCAAAGACGAAGGGTTCATTTGGGAGAATACTTTTTCAACGACCCTAGCGATCTTGCTAACATAAACATTAACAATCTCTCACGCTTCATAAGAAGCTCCAATTGGTTTAACGAGTAGAGGGGAAAAATCTCTAGATTCATGTGGTATCACAATGGACCAATCCTGGCCTAAGTGTGTCGGATCATACTGACAACCACTTCAACCTAACCTAACCCATACCGTTGGAATGCAGAAAGTGTTATCTTTCCTTAAATATTTTCTATATGTAAATTAAAAAGAGGCTGGGTGCGACCCACACTGATAACTTCCCATTTGTGGTCTTGAAAACTTTATATTTATTTTTTTTTTTTTCAAATAACCAAATTTTCTGCGAAACAAACTTTAGCTGTTAAATTCAAACAATCATTATTTTAAGATTGATAAGCATTTTAATTATTTAAAGAGATTTACGAAATGCGCTAAAACTAAATTATTTAAAATAATAAAATACCACAGATAATATAGCAAAAACTATAACAAAATTTAATAAAATATTTTAGAAGGCACAGTTGTTGTTTGTTCTCAGGATATTCGAGCTGAAATACAATTGTAACTACTTTTCTTTAGAATTTTTAACAGTTTTTGATTTTTTGTTAAAAAACTGCCCATTCAATATTTGTCAAAATTTTATCAGTTGCTAACAATTATGTTATGTAGAAAATGAATCAAACAAGAAGTCAATATCGTTACCCGTTTTTGAAAAATTTGAGTCGAAAGACAATTTGTACCAATTTTTGGTAGAATTTTTTGTAGTTTTTAATTTTTTGTAAAGAAATTTTCACCAGTAGTCAAAAACAACATTTATCGTAAAATAAAATTATTTTAAAGTTAATATCGTTTTTCCATCTAAGGATATTCCAGTTATAAAATTTTTTTTTTAGTTTTTTTGATTTTAAAAAATAACGGTATATTGATTTTTTTCCAAATTCATATCAAATTTGAATGACGTCATAATGTGTGGAATAAAATTTATTTCAAGTCAATAGCATTATTTGTTCGTGAGATATTTGAGCCCAACCAAAATTTTCACTTCTTTTTTAAACTGCTGTAGTAAAAAAACAACTGATTGAATATTAATAACCGCCTTTTCAGCTTCTTTCGAAGTTATTATCTGTAAAACAAAATTTATTTCAAGTCGATATCTTTACTCGTTCTTGAGATATCGACGACGAAAAATGGTACCAGAACGTACGGACGTACGGACGTACGAACGTACGAACGTACGTACACACGCACACACAGACATTTCTCTAAAAATGATTGATATAGGCTCTAGGGACCTTGAAACGTCGAGAAATGTCAAAAATTTCAATTTGACAAATCGGACCGATTACAATAACTCTCTATGGGAAGTTAAAAAGATCACTTAAGAGATATAAGCCAGTGTTCGAAAAATAGACCAAAAAGTATATCTCGAAAACGGTTCTTTGAACAAAAAAATTAATGTCATTTTCGTTTTCAGCTACCCCAAATTAGTAAAAAAAAAGTTGTTTTCTTTAGGTAGCATCGGCGGAGACCCAAAATTTTGTAAACTAGTGTTATTGTTTCCTCTATCGAAGCCCTAATATGGACAGAGTTTCAACTTCTCGCGAATTTGATGGTCTGTCCGACTCCATCCAAAGAATTGTCTCCTTGCATCCACACACTGAACTCGGTATTACGGGCGATTTCTATGTACGTAATTCTTTTTGGCTTCAACATTCGGGCCAGACAACATCCAAAGGTATATGAGTAGGTCTAGGACGATAAAATATGGGAACCTTTTTTATAATCCCAACAGTGTAATTCTGAGTTGTGGGTATGGTAGTGAGGATCTAGCTCAGTTGGGATGGCAGTGGATGCTGGTGGTTTTATGGTGGTGGTTTTTTTCTTTTGTTTAGGTACATATGTATGTATGGAATGGTGACTATGACGATCAGATATCTGTTGTATCTTTTTAATTATCTGTATGTATTGAAAAGGGTAAGAAAAAATTGTTTGGTTTGGGTTATGATTTGAATTTGAAATTCGGAAATTGTCGGCTGTTATGATGATGATCACTTGTCACTTGGAGTGAGGGTGATTTTGTTAAGGATTCTATTAATAGATATGATATAACGAAAAGAAGTGTGTGTGTGTTTCATTGAACGATGGCGCACGTTGATGGAATCAAAATAAATGTTTGGTATAACTCATAGTTGAGATGTATGCCCTTAAGATATGCTCAATACTTAGATCTTTAGGGAGTGGTATGAAAATGTGTAAATTGGAGTAAACGTCGTCGTCGTGTCGTTTCAGTTGGTCGTCAAGGGATATGAAATTTGAATATAGGGCTATAGGGGTGATGTAAAAAATAATGAAAAACTTTGGAGCGTTGCAACGCGTTGTAACTTTTAAAGGAGGCGTTTATTTGAAAAAATAACGTTATTTTGGAATCACCATCATATATAAATATTTTATTTTATAATAAGTTAAAATAAATAAATAAATTACATATATATAATGTATATATATGTATTATATACACTCAGTTATATTTTAACTCTCTTAAATCCATATGGAAGGGAACTATGATCAGTCAAGAACAGTCTTTTTTCGGATGTTGGTTTATACGTTTTTATTTCATATATTGTGATGACTTCATACTTTTTTGTTCGTCGTATGTTACTGGACATTAAAGTGATATAGTCTCTTTCATTGAATGACGATGTTGATGCCTTTAGTACAGCCTCTTTTATAAAATCAAAATTTATTTTCTGGGATGATTCAAAATTGAGATTTTTACCCTCAGCTTTACAAACTATATGTTCCTTTGTATATGAAAACTATAGTACTCTCATGGTGGAAGTCGAATGGGGCGACATCTAGTGTATGCCGGCAACCCTTACTCTTTTTTTTTTGCGGGGAGCTTATGGAGGTTTTAAATGATATTTATTGATATTTTTTGGATGCAATTATCCAAAAAATAGTCTCCTCTTGCCCCTACCACCAATTTTCGACGCTAAAAGACTCACCTCACATTTTGCAGCGCCACCACCAGGATCCGGGCAACCCTAAAAAAAACTCGCCATGAGAGTACTATAGTTTTCATATACAAAGTATGTTCAATTTGATCGTTTGTACTGAATACTTTGTAGGAATAGTTTTTCCGTCCACCACTTACAAATTCAGTAATTAATTTGTTTATTAGTATGTAATTAAAAAAAAATAACATAATTGAAATATTAAGTATAAAATATGAATTTGTATACAAATATTTGTATATATAAATGAAATCTTATTTTAAACATTGTTGTTGTTTTGCAATTTTAGATATATGTATCCAAGAGTTATGCTCATTAGAAAAACCTAACCATTCTACCAACACTTTATTTTGTTTCTTTTGCAATACTTTTTCAATATTCACATTTCTATGTGTCTGGGTATTTTGTTTCTTGCAGTTCTAATTCATAGAATCCATCTTTTATAGGATGACCATGATAATCTTCAAGCAAGTATGTCCGCTAAATTTTTGTAATCTTAAAAATTTCAAAATTTCAATTTTTTATTTAGGAGTTAATTGAATTTTAAGATATGTATCTGTAGACGGAAGAGAGTAAATGTTTTTCGTTTGCAGTATTGACTTCGGATGGTTTCATTTTGATAGTGCGATGTTTTGAATTATTATAAGTTTCAGTAAGTGTTGATAACATATTAACCCATTTGTACATCCGTTAATAAATTCTTTCCACATGAGGTTTTTTAGTGTTCGTGTTCGATAGCTCGATGAAATAAAGCTATAATGTGCTTCAAGAGAAGCAATCCCAAGGAAAGGAAAAGAAATTTTAAATAATTATAAAGAAAATAATGTCTATCAAATATTTAATATAAAATAAAGCTTGTATTAAATAAAGTTTAACGGTAGAATCTCAAGTGAGTTAAAGAAACTAAAAATGAAGAGGAATAGAAAATAGGATGACAGGACAGGTGAATAGTAGTTGGGACGTAAAGCTTGTGGGAGTTTTAAAGAAAGTAGTAGATGCTAGGTGATGCTGCCAGCCAAGAACGACTGTTATTAATTATGTTTAGAAGTTGAGTAAAAGAAGTATATGTATGTATAAAGGCATTTCCTCCGATATAGTCGTTGCGTGAGGGACCAGGTTTGTCAGCGCCTGATACTCGCTGCAGGAAAAAAAAATCAGCTTTTAAACTAATAATGATGTATCTATCGGTTCGTTTGTAGGAAGCAGGCATGGTTTTGTTATTGGGCGTTTATATTGTTTCCCATTTCATAAAAGCTTAACCACTCTGCAAATGTCGTCTTGTCCTGGATGGACTTGTATAACCCTTGCTAATAACCATTTTGCTGGAGGAAAACGTTCATCAGCATTTAGCACAATAGCGTTAACGCGGAAATTGCGTTGAATTTTCGAAAGCTTATTGGGTCTGTTTTGAAGCCTGCTCAAATATTCCGTTCTCTATCGATCCCAGAAATTTTGGAACATTTGTTGAATCTGCTGCCAACGTTGAAGATGGTTCGTTTTCATATCCAGTAGTGATGGTTCAGGTACTATGAAAGATGGCTCTCCGATGAGAAAATGCGATGGGGTACGAGCACTGGAATCGGATGGGTCATCGTTCATAAGGCAAAGAGGTCTGGAATTAAGAACACATTCAATTTGAATTAACAACGTATTAATTTCTTCAAAAGTTAAAATTCGATTTAATAAGATTCTTTTTAAGTGGTACTTTACTGATTTACCCCTGCCTCCCACAAACCTCCAAAATGGGGTGAGGCAGGTGGAATGAAATGCCACAAAGTTCCTTCAGATGCAATGGTCTCTCTTACATGTTTTGGAAATAGTTCGTTGAATTCTCTATTTAGCTGACGAAGAGTTTTGTTAGCACCGACAAAGTTCGTCCCATTGTCACTATATATGTTGCTGCAGCTCCATCTACGTCCAGTAAATCTAAAGGCAGCTAAGAATCCTTCTGTAGACATGTCTGACACAAGCTCAATGTGAATCGCTTTTGTAACCAAGCAGACAAACACACAAATAAAACCTTTATACGTTTTTGGTGATCTTCCTTTTGAAATACGGATGTCGAATGGACCAGCGTAGTCCACTCCAGTGGGTCGGAAGGGTCTGATTTCGTTAACTCGTACTTTGGGGAGTGATCCCATAAGTTGTGTTGAACGCTTATAGTTAAAACGAAGACATAAAGTGCAGTCATGAAACTTTGATTTTGTAAGATTTCTCAGATTGAGAATCCAAAATGTATTCCTTATATAGGACATCATTAATTGAGACCCACCATGAAATGTTTTAATGTGCGAATCCGATACAATAAGTTTTGCTAGATTGCAATGATTTGATAAGATAATCGGGTGTTTTGAATACTGGTCAATTACAGCAAAGCGTAGTTAGATTGATAGAAATGTTATCATCATTTATGCAACGATAGTAAAGTACTGCTGAATAGGCCGAGCTTGAGGCATCAGAAAAGCCATGTACTTCACCAAAAGAGGTGGTAAAAGTTTCTAACCATCTTGGTATTTTAATCGTTTCTAAGGCTTGTAGAGATTTACGAAGTTTTCCCATTCATCCTTAAGTGGAAGGGGAAGAGGGTCATCCCATCCTATGCCAGCGCACCACAATCTTTGAAAATAGATTTTCACAAGAATGATCGTTGGGGCCAACCCACCAAGAGGATCAAACAGCTTAGCAGCATCAGACAATACTGTGCGTTTTGTATGCGAACTTCGTATTGGAAGTGTTATTTTAAAGAAAAAATTGTCACAATGAGGATTCCAGAAAAGACCAAGAGCCTTAATCGAAGAATCGGAATTTCCCTCAAAATTAAATGATATTGCACAATCTTCAGATGGTAGATCAGATAAAAGCTCTGGTGAGTTAGAAGACCACTTTCTTAAATTAAATCCACCAGATGTGAGAATCTGTTGGAGCTCTATTTGAATCTTTTTAGCTTTGTCTATGTCATCAGCTAGTTGCTGTAGTACTCGTATTGATAAAAATGGTGCACACGTTGTACCATAGGTAACGGTTACAAGTTTGTACAACTGCAGAGGCTTAGCAGGGTCATTCCTCCAAATAATTTGTTGAAACTTAGTTTCTTCAGGATGTATAAGGATTTGTCGAAACATTTTCTCGATATCCGCAGTAAAAACCACGAAGAAAGCAGCCATCGTAATATGACAGAAGATAAGTCGTTTTGTAAAATAGGACCTGGTAATTCTTAATTCAGTGCCTTAGAAAATGGAGGCTTTGATGAGTCGTCAAATACTACACGCAATTTGGTGGTTGAACTGCTCTCTTTCCAAACACCGTGATGCGGAAGAATAAAAAGATTGCCGGACTCAGAAAGGTCATTAAGATTACATGGAGTTCCATGTGATTAAGATCAATGTATTCTTTTATAAATTTATAGTAGTATCTAAATGATCGAATATTTTCCAAGCATTATGACTAGAGTTTTTAAAGTTTGGACAGTCTTCGCCTAAGACTTTTGGATCATGTATATGTTGAAAAATAGACTAAAACATAGCGAGATTAGTAACGCAAAGGGGGAATTCTTTCACCTCTACTCTGGATCTTGGTGATGAACGAGATCCTGTTAAAACTCAAAGATAACGGCATAATAGTGGTAGCCTACGCCGATGACTTGGCGCTTTTGGCGACTGGAAAATATCCTACCACTATTAGCGAACAATTAGAAAATGCATTATCCAAGGTCAGTAACTGGACCAAGAAAGGCGGTCTAAAGGTTAACCCTCTCAAAACAGAATTGGTTCTTTTCACAAACAGAAGGAAAATTCCTCAGTTTGAATTACCAAAAATTGATGCCACCCCACTCAAGATTTCTGATAAAGCAAGATACCTCGGAGTGATCTTGGACAAGAAACTTAACTGGGGTCAAAACATCCAAGATAGATACAAAAAGGCCATGCTTGCATTATACTCATGCAATAGGATTCTCGGTAGAAACTGGGGACTATAATAGTCTATATAAGAAAACCACTGTTTGAGTCCATTCTTTATTAATCCAATCTTAAGACTAACTTATAAACTAACCTGTCAGTTGGCTCAAGCCTATAATTATATAAGAAGAGAAGTATATAAGAAGAGAAGAGAATATCAATATATTCTCTTATTCTTAATATATATCAACTCCTCCTTACTTAGTATAAAGTTAAATAATTTCAATAATTAATTATTTAATTTCAATACTTTTACAATAATTTTAATATTAGTAAAAATGTTAATATTTTGAATTTAAATTTATAATATTTCATTTACGTTTAATTCTCAAATTAAATTTCTTTTGATCTTTCAAAAATTGTTTTTTTACTACATCTCTATTATCATTAACAACATCTTCTTCTGCACTATGAAATTCATCATTTTCCTCTTCACGTTGCAGTTGACTTTGTATTTTGTCTTCTGTCTTATTGTTATTATTTATAAGAGTAATATGTGGACTAAATCGAACCGAACAATTTCTTTTTTTTAATTGATTTATGTGGGCTATTCTCTGAACCCCATTTACTGAAATTTTGTATAATGATTTAGACATTTATTTTATAATATATCCAGGAATCCATTTAACATGAGATTTAAAGTTATTTTTATAGTAAATATTTTCTTTCTCTTTAAATTAAACGATTTTATTTATATAATTTAATTTATTTGTATTAGTATTAACATTCTCAACAGTGTTCGTTTTACTTTTAGATTTTGATGTTAAAACATCTAATAAAGTTATTGTTTTAAATTTAAAAATCATACTAGCAGGTGTTTGATTTGTGGAAACTGTGGGGGTATTCCGATATTTAAGTAGAAAATTGTCAATTTTGTAGCTAAGACTTTTGATTGATTTTTTTTCGATTAAAAATTTTTTTAAAACGCGCTTGACAGTCCTTTCGGCCAGTCCATTCGACTGTGGATGATATGGGGGAAAACCTTAATAGCATTGCTTTCGCAAAATTCAAAAAACTCCGCGGATTGATAAGGGGGTCCATTGTCGGACACTAACTGAGTTGGTAAACCAAAAACAGCAAACCAATTACGCAATTTACAAATCACTGTTTCTGCTTTTGTACTTTTCATCTCAGCAATTTCAATCCATTTAGAAAAGCTATCTACTAATAATAAAAATTTTAACCCATCTATCTCAAAAAAATCTATGTGAACTCTTTTAAATGGATGAGAAGAAGGAATCCAGTTCGATTCTTCAGTTATTTTGGTAAAATTTTGCGTCTGAGCGCAAACTTGACAACACTTAACAAATTCCTCTATGTCTGCATCTAGGCCCCTCCACCAAACATAACTTCTCTCAAGCATTTTCAGTCTTGTCATTCCAACATGTGTATCATGCAACATTCTGATGACATCATTTTTCAATATTTCGGGGATAACAACTCTGTCCCCATAATAAATGCAACCCGCATTACAAGAAAAACTTTGAGCTTTGTCTATATAATATTTAATTTCCATATCGTTTTTAAAACTTTCCCTATTGATAAGCCAACCATAAACCGTACTCAAAATAAAATCTTTGCTAGTTTCAATTTTTACATCGTCTAACTTCAGAAGTTTTATGTTATCCGGACCAAACTTAAGCACATTTATGAAATCCTCAGCGATATTTGTCGATCCAACTAAAGGTAGCCTAGATAATGCATCTGCATGACCTACTTGTGACCCTCTTTTGTATTTTACATCAAAATTATACATCGATAATTGGATAGCCCATCTTTGTAGCCTTGCTGCCGCTACAGCTAAGTGCCCTTTCCTTTCGCTAAATATTTCTCTAAGCGCTTGGTGATCTGTTACAATGGTAAACTTGTGACCATATAAATATTTATGAAACTTTTTAACAGCATAAATTATTGCAAGAGCTTCTCTATGAGTTTGCGAATAATTTTGTTCCGACTCACTTAGTGTTGTGGATGCGAAAAGTACCGGCTTTTCCTCGCCGTTAACTATGTGAGCAAGAACCGCACCCACACCATATGGACTTGCATCGCACGTCAAAACGATTGGTTTTTTTGGATCAAAATACTCTAAAATATTATTGCTAACTAAAAGTTTTTTTGCATCCTCAAAAGTCTTCTCATGTTCAGGTTTCCATTCAAATTTGTTATTTTTTTTTATAAGATCATACAATTTTCTTAATTTCGTCGCCAAATCAGGTATAAACCTATTGTAAAAATTTAGCATGCCAAAAAAACTTTTGAGTTGTGTAACATTCCTTGGACTAGGAGCTTCCAAGATTGCGCGAATTTTTTCTTCTGATCCCTGATTCCCTTACCACTAATCACATGCCCTAAATATTCAACCTCCGATTTAAACCATTTGCACTTATCCCAATTAACTCGAACATTATGCTTTTCCAATCTTTCTAAGACTCTCATAATATTAGCTTCACAGTCCTCTATATCAAACCCTCCGACCAACAGATCATCTAAATATATACCAACTCTATCAAGATCCTTCAAAATTTCATCCATAACCTTCTGAAACTCGGCCGGAGCAACTGCAACCCCAAAAGGTACTCTTGTAAATCTATATAACCCTTTTCTAGTATTCACAGTTAACAAATGTTGAGAATTTTCATGCACGGCCAATTGCAAATAGGCTCCCGTTAAATCAAGAACGCAAAACATTTTACAATCAACAAATTTTGTAAATAATTCTTCCATTATCGGAAGATGATAAATACTATTTTCGATAGATTTGTTTACAGCCACCTTACAGTTGAGACACATTCTCAAATCTCCATTTTTCTTTGGCACCACAACCATTGGAGAAGCCCATTCGCTATATTTAATCGGTACTAAAACTTTTTGAGACACCAGTTTGTCAATCTCTGCATCTACTGTATCACGAATCCCAAAAGGAACTGAATAAGGCTTTGAAAAAATTGGAATCACATTTTCTTTTAGCTTCAACTGCACATTGTATCCGACAATTGGATCCCTCATGTCATTAGAAAATACTTTCGGAAACTTTAACATTAATTTGTTTACCTTCATTTCCACCGCATCATCCACTTTGTTTACAACAAAATTGTTTCTCCAACTTGGAAATAAAATAACCAACCAGTCACGCCCTAAAAGAGGGTAAAGTTGCGATTTGATTTGATAACAAAAATGTCCAAAAAATGAAAAGCTGACAGATTGACCAAGTCCCACACTTTTACCACAATTTTCCCCACAAGTTCCACTTCATGTCCTGTTACCACATTTAATTGCCTCTTAACATTTTCAATTGGCACCTCTGAAAATGTATTTTTATAAGTATTATAGTTAATAACTGTTGAGCATGCACCACTATCAATTTCCATTTCCATAACCACATTATTTATATATATCTCTACTACTTGAGCCAAACTATTAACATTAGTAAACGAATTTATATACCCTAGTGATAAATCATTTATTTCATCTGTCATATCATCTACATGGTTTACATTAATTTTTTTTTTATTTGAATACACATATTTTTTTCTACAATATTTTTGTAAATGACCCTTCAGGCCGCAATTAAAACAAACCGCATTCCTCCAATCTCTCTTGTCAACTTGATAACTGTTGTGCTGCACCTGCCTCGATGGTCTCTTTTTCGTAAGAAGATCCTCTCTCAGAGCTCGATCTCCTCAACTGACTTCTTCCTCGTTGTTGATTTGGGTGAAACCGTTGATTCAGCATGTCGATGGTGTTATGAGATTCTGGTCTCATCTCCTTCAGTTGCTTATTTGTCATTTCCATACTTTTGGCTAGCTCACATGCCTTATCAAATGTGAGCCCCGTTTCATTTAACAGTTTTTGTTGAATGCTCTCATGATATAACCCACACACTAGCTTATCTCTCAGAGCATCATCGAGAAAAAGTTTAAATTCACATGTTTGAGCTAACGTTTTCAGATCAAGTATATAGTCACTAATTGTTTCATGCACTTTTTGATTTCTTTTATAAAATTTAAATCTTTCGGCAATTATATTAACTTTAGGGGTGAAATATTTCTCCATTATAGCAATAAGTTCATCGAACGTTTTCACATCTGGCTTATCCGGGTTAGTTAATGATTTTATAATTTTATAAGATTCAGGGCCAATTAAAGTTATTAAATATGACACTTTTGTTTTATCTTCCACAATTTTATTAATAGAAAGCAAATGTTGAAGGCGTTCTTTATAATCTATAAAGTCTTCACCTGGAGTAAAAAATTCAATTTTTCCAATGAACGCCATTTTTATTTCTTGTTTTATTGCTTTTTTATCACTTTCGTTTTCAGTTTTAATTTGAACATTAAATTTGTTGGTGTCTGAATCCATTTAAATGCACATACATAATATTTCATTTTTTTTTTTTTTTTTATTTATATATTTTTAAACTTTTATCCTCGTCGCCATTATAATAGTCTACATAAGAAAACCACTGTTTGAGTCCATTCTTTATTAATCCAATCTTAAGACTAACTTATAAACTAACCTGTCAGTTGGCTCAAGCCTATAATTATATAAGAAGAGAAGTATATAAGAAGAGAAGAGAATATCAATATATTCTCTTATTCTTAATATATATCAGGGACCAAATCCTAATATAATCATGTGGATGTACACTGCCATTGTCAGGCCAATTCTAACCTATGGTAGTTTGGTGTGGTGGAAAGCTCTGGAGAAATCCACGAATCTAAACACACTTACTAAATTACAAAGAATGGCTTGTATTATCACAACTGGCGCGATGAGGACCACCCCAACTGCGGGTTTAGAAGTAATCCTCAATCTCCCTCCTTTAGATCTATTTGTTCAAGAATCAGCAGCAATCAACGCCCTTCGACTAAGTCAAACCAACATCTGGAAAAATAGTCAAAGTGGCCATGCTGGCATTCTCACAAAATACGCAAGCAACAGTATCTATACTGATTATATGACACCTTACCTAGATTTCAACAAATCTTTTAGTACTAGCATCCCCAACAGGACATATTGGGATAACAGTATGCCACACACTAACGAGTCGACAATTACCATCTTCACAGATGGCTCAAAAATGAACACTGGAGTGGGTGCAGGTTTCTTCTCTGAAAACCTTAATCTAACCAATTCATTCAGACTTCCTGACCATAGTAGCGTCTTCCAAGCTGAGATCTTGGCAGTGAAAAACGCTGCTATTCACATATCCATGATCACATGCGGACATCACTTTTTTCATTGATAGCCAAGCAGCAATAAAAGCGATCTCTGCCAATCAAATCAAGTCAAAGCTTGTTTCTTGTTTAAAAAAAAACAAAAAAAAAAAACAAAGGATGTTGGTGGTAAGCCCGATTCTTCTCGAAGATCGGCCAGTAGTGCGGCTGGAAAGTCGTCTGCTGATCCTCCTTCTTTGTGTGACGGTAGCGGGACCATGACTTGTCATGGTAAAGTAGCCGAACACAAAGGTAGTGAGAGTATGGTAGCAATACCTTCTTCAGGTGTCAATGACGCCTATAAAAAGAGCAATGCTCTTATCAAACCTCACTTCAGTGGCAGGAAGGTCGTGGACCACGCCCCCTCTGCCGGTGAAGGGAGTGCTCCCCTTTCAGTTGGCCCCCGTGGGCGTAGACGGAAGCCTGCACCCTCGGGTATCCTCTATAAGGAGCTGAGGAATGCCAAGAGAATTCTTAAGGTATTTGGCGAGAAGCTGAATGCCGGAGGAACCTCAAAGCATAACTCCAAAATAATGTGGGCTAAGAGCTTCTTAGCCAAACATAACCAGGCCAGCGGAGACTTAACGTCGAAGCGACAAAGGTCTGTGGAGGAAACTCCCTCAGAATGCAAGAAACGTAAGGTGCATAATATCAGCACTCCTTGCATTCCCATCAGCGGAGGTTTGTCTTTCAGTGATATTCTGAAAGACAAAATCGTAGTTGCGGTGATTAACAGGAGCGATACAGATGGTACGATCACTCCTGATCAATGGCGGTTGGTGAAATCGTAGCTCTCGGGCAGCTTCTTGAGTATTATGAAGGAAAACCCAGGACCACCGCCGTTCACAAGCGATGGAGGTTGGCATCAAGGCCATATTAAACTCATCGTTTGTGATGATCAGAGATCGTGTGATCTGTATAAGCTAGCTGTGAGTAAGGTAGGGGAAGTCTGGCCAGGTGCGAGGCTCGAGGTTGTTGCAAAGGAAGATATCCCATGCAGACCTAGGGCACGCACATGGATCCCGACTAACCCGGCCCGTGAGGAAGAGATCCTCGAAATTATCCAGCTGTCGAATCCATCCCTACCTACTCATGACTGGAAGGTCGCGAAAGAAGAGGAGAAAAGGAATCTTTATAGAGGAGCAATTATTGTGATCAATAAGGATTCCTTTTCTCTTTTGGCGCAGACCAAAGGCGTGATTAGGTACGGGTTTGAGACCATCACGCTCAAAATTTATAAAAAAGATGAGGTGGACGCCGCAAGTGCCCCTCCACACCCTAATGAGGACGAAACCGCAGTGGGTGATGACCCTGGAGCAAATGTTAAGTTTCCTTCCATGGAAGATATTGCTTCAGGTGCATCATCTACTGCGGCTGAGACCTCTCCTAATGTCGACGGCTTATCCAATATGGAAACCGAAGACTACCCATTTGGAGATCCTTTGAGTGAGGACGCGCTTTTAAACTCGTCCTCTGACTTGGAAGATTCCAATACTACAGTGTTGGAGGCTGATCTGACTAGTTGTAGCAAAAATGCTGCAGGTAGTACAGATTAACCTCCAACACTCAATAAAGGCTTCGGCCTCCCTTTTTCTTCGACTATCCAGTAACGGAGAAGATATCGTCCTGATCCAAGAACCTTGGATTGTGAATTCCATTGTTCGGGGACTCAGGACTCCTGGATACTACTTACTGTATGCATCAGATAAAGGTAACCCTAGATCTTGCATACTAGTAAAAAGTACCATTAACGTATATTTACTCCCTAATTTCAGCGATCGAGATATTACCGCCGCAAGACTGGAAACAGCTGAAGGTACACTTTGGCTGGCGTCGGCATATCTCAGCCACGACCATCTTGGCCCACTCCCAGGCGAAACCCTGACGAGACTAGTCGCTGATGCAGAAAAGCGGAAGATAAGCCTCATAGTTGGGAGCGATGCTAACGCTTATCATACAGTATGGGGGAGTACCGACATTAACGATAGAGGTGAGTCTCTTTTTGATTATATATTGAGTACTAACCTTATAGTAAGTAACATTGGTAACGAACCCACATTTGTTACTAGAAATAGACAAGAAGTTCTAGACATAACACTTGTCTCTGATACCATTCATCATAAGATCATGAACTGGAAAGTATCTCAAGATCACTCTTTTTCAGATCACAGATACATTCAGTTCAAGATAAATGATGATCCTCCCGCTAAATTAGTTTTTCGAAATAAGAAGAAAACTAATTGGTCCAAATATAGTGACACTCTTATAAGTTTAATAAAACCAGAACTATCGATTGTCCCACTCAACATCATCGATCTAGACACAAATGTTAAAGATCTCACTACTGCTCTCAATAAATCCCTAGATAGTGCCTGTCCCCTAATTCAGATAAGAGGAAAAAGGAAACCACATTGGTGGTCCTCTAAGCTAAATCCTCTAAGGAAAGAGTGTAGGAAACTATTCAATAGAGCTAAAACAACAAGAGAAGAATCTGACTGGGATCATTATAAGACTTCTCTGAAGATTTACAAGAAAGAATTGAGGAAATCCAAACGATCTTCATGGAGCGCCTTCTGTGGAAACATAGAGAAGACTTCTGAAGCCTCGAGACTAAGAAAAATCCTCTCAACAAATCCAATCATGCCAAGCTGTCTGAAAAACGCAGATGGTTCTTCGACAAACTCATGCGAGGAATCGCTTAACCTGCTACTAGACACACACTTCCCAGGTAGCTCCCAAACTGTTAGTAGCATAGGTAATACCAATACAAACAGCTACTCAACTTACCCACATGATCTGATCACTAGGGAAAAACTGCAATGGGCACTCAATAGCTTCAAACCTTATAAGTCTGCCGGGCCAGACGGTATCATTCCAGCCGAACTTCAACTGAACTCTAATACACTTCTGCCTATTTTAGAAGCTATCTTCGTGGGTTGTATTAAGTTATCCCATATACCAAAATTATGGAGAGAAGTGAAAGATGTGTTCATACCTAAAGCTGGCAAGTGCACCCATGTAAATCCTAAAGATCTAAGACCTATAAGCCTATCATCATTCCTACTCAAAACACTTGAACGTCCGATTGATTTACACATTCGATCCAATATTGACCCAAAATTAACATCAAATGCACAACATGCTTACAATAAAGGGAAGTCTGTAGAAACAGCTCTACACACACTGGTTCGTACTATCGAATACTCCCTCCACCAGAAGGAATACACAATGGTTGCTTTTCTTGACATAGAAGGTGCTTTCAACAATGTCGACACATCCGCAATCGCATCTGCACTGACAAATCTAAAGGTGGATAAGTCGCTTGGGGAATTGATCAATCAAATGCTAACTAGCAGGATTATCAATTCTGACCTGGGCGGGTTCTCGGCAAGAAGATCTGTCAGTAGGGGCACTCCGCAAGGCGGTGTGCTATCCCCCCTCCTATGGAACCTAGTAGTGAACGAGCTCCTATTGCTTCTAGAAAAGGAGAGTTACAGAGTGATTGCCTATGCGGACGATGTTGCTATTGCAGTCTCAGGAAAGCATCCTAATACCCTAAAGGAACTTCTACAAAACGCCCTCAATAAGCTAACTCGATGGGCAGATCGGTGTGGACTGGGAGTCAACCCACACAAAACAGATCTTGTCCTCTTCACTAGGAAATATAAAATCCCACATATAGACCCCCCTTCTATAAATGGCGTACAACTTAAATTTTCAGATCAAGCAAAATATTTGGGTCTTATTCTAGATAAGAAATTAAGTTGGAAACCTAATATACAGGAAAGAGTGAAGAAATCTACAGTAGCTCTTTTCTCTTGTAAAAAAGCTATAGGTAATAAATGGAGGTTACAACCCCGTATTGCTCACTGGCTATACACTTCGGTAATCAGACCGATCCTAACTTATGGAGTATCTGTATGGTGGACTGCTCCAGACACAGCTACAAATCGGGACAAGCTTGCAAAAGTACAAAGATCGGCTTGTATTTGCACTAGCGGTGCACTACGATCGACCCCCTCTGCTGCACTGGACATCCTGTTATATCTGATACCCCTAGACCTATTCAGCGAACAAACAGCCGCGAGCACTGCACTCCGTCTTAAGGCCTCTTCTCAGTGGATCAACAATAATATTGGCCACACTGCTATTCTGAATTTGTTCGGATCCTTCCCAAGTAATATCGACCATACCGTCTCCCGTTTACAGTTTAATAAAAATTTCCAAGTGACTATCCCTTCGAGATCCGAGTGGGAAAACGGTACACTCTTGGACAATGAATCGATTCATTTTTACACCGATGGTTCAAAAACTGATGACGGGGTCGGTGGGGGCGTGTACTCTGACAGACTTAACTTAAGTCTATCTTTTCGCCTTCCTGATCATTGTAGCGTATTCCAAGCGGAACTCATGGCGATTAAAGAAGCTTTATCTTGGCTGAAGGAAAACGTGATATCAATAAAAGATATCCGCATCTTTTCGGATAGCCAAGCTGCTATCAAATCCTTGGAATCTGTCTCCTCGAACTCTAAAACAGTCCTAAATTGCCGTTCATCTCTCATGGAGATGGCGCAGCAATTCAATATTCACCTTTATTGGGTGCCGGGACACAGGGACATACCAGGCAACTGTAAAGCTGATGAACTCGCCAAGAGTGGAACTAAAATACCTCTCTCAGCACACAGAGCTGACATAGGAATACCCATCGCTACATGCAAACTCATGCTAACGCAATATGTTAAAGAGAGTACAAACCTTAGGTGGAATGACATCACTACCTGTGTGGCTACAAAATTAATGTGGCCAAAATTAGATAAGAAGAAAACCAGAGGTTTAATATCCTTAAACAGACTGCATATTAGCTCCATTGTAGGTGTCATTACTGGACACTGTCTTATAGGTAGACATGCAACGCGTCTTGGCGTGCATGCTAATGACTTCTGCAGAAGTTGCATGGATGAGGAGGAGGAGGAAACAATTCCACACCTTCTCTGTACATGCCCAGCTCTGTCCCATAGACGCGAACTCCAATTAGGAGAATTCTTTTATAACGATCCCAGTGATCTGGCAAATACTAAAATTAGTAGCATCGCACGCTTCGTAAAAAGCTCAAAATGGTTTAACGAGTAAAGGAGGATATCTTACTGATCCTTGTGGTATCACAATGGACCATTCTTACTGGTCTAAGTGGGTCAGTCCTGCTGACGGCCACTGTAACCTAACCTAACCTAAGCTTGTTTCTTGCTGTCGCGAAGAACTAAAGGTTCTTGGCACGCAGCATAATGTAAGACTCTGCAGGGTTCCTGGCCATAGCGGGGTGCCAGGTAACGAAAAAGCAGATGAACTGGCGAGAGAAGGTTCAACACTTGATCCCTCTCTCATAGATCATAGCATAGGTATCCCACTATGCGAACTGATACAAGACATCAACAGAATTACTGTGCAAAAATCCAACGAAAGATGGATTCTCCTAGAAACCTGTGTTAATACCAGGAAACTATGGCCTAGATACGAAAGGAAAATTTCCGATAGGATTTTAACCCTTAATAAAAACTCTTTAAAATGCCTTATAGGCATTATAACGGGACATAACCTTCTTGGTTACCACAAAAAGAAAATGACATCTGCAGAGGCTGTGGTGACGAAGACGAGCATGAAGACACTGCTCACTTCCTCTGTCACTGTCCATCACTCTGTCATACTAGGGAGAAAACCCTAGGAAACTACTTCTTCAACGAATTAGAAGAATTATCGGAACTTTCAAGCGGAAGCTTACTGAACTTCGTCAAATCATCCAAATGGTTAGACGAACCATAGGACTCATAGGTTAATATTTTAAAGTGTTTTACAACACTTCAGGGTACCACAATGGATCTACATAGATCTAAGTGTGACGGTAACAATATCAACTGTCAGCCCAATCAACCTAACCTAACCTAACCTGATTGATAACTTAATTATTTTTAAAAGTAATTTTAGTAAGAGTACTAAGGAGCGTCTAGCTAAGGCCAGTCATCTTAATGACCGCCTAGAAATATTAGAAAGTTACATGATTACTCTTCGTGCAAATCATATTAAAATGTTTAAAAGAGAACAGCGGAGCGAATCTGGTTTTAGGTGTTTATTTCTTAACCTCTACTTACTGACTAACTTATTGAGTACATAATATATTCTCTTAACTACTTAAATCTATGTATGATATGCTAACTTATGTTTACATATATAACACTCCCTTCACCTAAGATATAAAGCTCATGATACAATATTTATATATATTTTTTATCATGAGCATATTATGATACAATATATTTTTTTTACTTAAAAATTAAAATATGAAAAATACATACATGTATGCCATAATAATTCAAGCTAATTCGTCAAAAATAAATCAATAATTTCCAATTCATTTTCAAAATAATTCTTACAATTCAATTTATTATTTGTATATATTTATTATACATATAATTCTTACAATTCAATTAATACAATTTTGAAAATTATATTTCTTCCTATCCCAATTATCTTGATATCTTAGCGGTTTATTTACAATTCTTCTAGATTTTTCTCTTTGAGGTAGGACAGAAATAAACTCATCGCTTGAATTACTATTTTCTCTTCTTCGCTTTCTCCCTTCCTGTAAGTCATCACTTCCAGGAGGTACAGAATTTTTTTTTTGCAATACATTGTCATCATTTAATGATTTTGAAGTATCAAATTGTACAAACTTTTTTACACGTTTTCTAAATTGCTGACCGTGAACCTTACGAAAACCATTTTCAATTTTTACAATGTAAATCGATTTTGAAACTTTCTTAAAAATTTTGGCGGCCTTCCACCTAACCGTGTTATTATTTGTTACTCGATACCAAACAGAATCGTTTACTTTAAAAGATATGTTATTTTTTAAAGATACAACAGTTGTATCACTGGTTTTAGCAATATTAATCTCTGGAATTATTGCTTCAGATTTGCTTTATGAATTCATTACTGAATTCTTTAAAAAGTCTATTTTTGTTCTTGGCGAATAATTAAAAACTTTTGAAGACGGCGTTAAATTATCACAAGTTGTTGGTGAATTTCTAATATCGAAATAAAAAATTGTCTAACAAAGTCTGAATAGGCAATAATATTGTTTTTGAATCCAATAAAAACTTTTTTAATGCTGACTTTACGGTCTGAACAGCGCGTTCCGCACTGCCATTTGATTCGGGATGGTATGGTGGTGTTTTTGTCAATCTTATGTCGTTGGCTAAGCAAAATTCCCTAATTTCTTTTGACCCAAAAGGGGGGCCATTGTCTGAAACAATCTCTTTAGGAAGTCCGAAAGTTGAAAAGCATCGTCTAAAAGCAGAAATAACATCGGACGCATTTGTTTTGTTCATTAAAATGACCTCCATCCATTTTGAAAAGGTATCAAACATAACTAAAAATGTTTTTCTCTGAAAATAAAAGAAATCTATTTGCAACCTTTCAAATGGGAATGATGTTTGTGGCCAACTTGAAAGACCAATCGGACCACTCTTCTTTTCCAGTTGCTGACAAACCAAGCAACTCCGCGCAAGGCTCTCAATGTCTCGGTCAATATTCAACCACCATACGCTACCCCTAGCTATACTTTTCATCCGCACGATTCCGATATGTCCTTCATGTAGGCAATTAAGCATATGTTCCTTAAAACAACAAGGAATTACTATTCTACTACCCATCAATAAACAACCATCTGAAAAGCACAGCGAAACTCTTTTATTGTAAGACTTTTGAAAAATGTTATCATTGAAGGAATTTGGCCAACCTTCTGTAATATAATAATCAATGGCCTTGGATAAGTATTTGTCTTTGGATGTTTCTCGGACAACATCTTCCCTTTTGATGGGTAGTTCTCCGGTAATGTTGAAGAAATTTATAAGGTTACTGGAAATGTTAGTTTGCCCTTGCAACGGTAACCTTGAAAGAGTATCGGCATTGCCCATTTTTGAACCTTTCCTATACGATATTTTATAATCATATTGCGATAAGGTCAGCGCCCAGCGCTGCAACCTAGCTGCAGTTATCGCGTTGGTGCTTTTAGTACCGAAAATGACCTCTAGGTCCTTCCGTATAGATATTTATGGAAGCGTTTAACTGCAAATATAACCGCGAGAGCTTCACGCTCGATCTGCGCGTATCCCTTTTCGGTCGTCGGCGTCGTAAGTGAACTTGAAATAAACATAATGGGTCTCTCTTCCCCATTTTTTTCTGTGTGGAACAAAACTGCTCCGACCCCATAAGAACTCGCATCACAAACTAAACCCAATTCTTTATCCGGATTGTAATGCGTAAGTAAACTGCTTCCCAGAAGCCACTGTTTACTTTCTTCAAAAGTTTTTGCACATTTTTTGTCCCATACAAAAGGCGTTTCCTTTTTCAGGAGACTGTAAAGTGGTGACAAACGTCCGGATAAGTTTGGAATAAACTTATTATAGAAGTTTAAAAGACCAATGTAGGCTCTTAGGGACGTTAAGTCCTTTGGGGCGGGTGCATTTAAAATAGCATCCATCTTTTCCTGCTTTGGACTTATACCTACTGACGTTATTTTATGGCCAAGATATTCCACCGACGACTGAAAAAATTTGCATTTTTCAAGCTTAACCTTCACATTGAATGCTTGGAATCTTTCTAAAACCATGAAAAGTTTTTCCGCGCAGCTTTCTTTACTTTTTCCACCTATAACAATGTCATCTATATAACATTTCACATTCCTTAAACCGTAAAGTATGTTATCAGCTGTAGCTTGGAATGTGGCTGGTTCTGATTTGACACCAAAAGGCAATCGGGTGTAACGAAAAAGTCCCCTGTCAGTGATTACTGTCATGAATTTTTGTGAGTTTTCAGACAAAGCTATCTGTTGGAAAGCACCTGCTAAATCCAAAATGCAAAAACATTCACAATCATAAAAGCTTGAAAGAATTTCATCCATCCTTGGTAAGGAATAATGATCTGTTTTTACATACTTATTAACTGTAGCCTTACAGTCAATACAGATCCTTATCTAACCATCTTTTTTTTCTACCGGTACGATTGGGGATGCCCATTCGCTATACTTGACCGGGACTAAAATCTTCTTTTTAATAAGCCTATCTAGTTCACCGTTCACTTTATCACGAAGTCCATAAGGAACTGTGTAAGCTTTGTGAAATATCGGGGTTGCATTCTCCTCGACAATAATCTCTGCCACATGATTCTTTATAACCGAATCGAAATTATTGTCAAACACAGTTGGAAACTTTTTAACAAGCTCATTTTCTACACTATAGTCATGCTAACACTGTTTAAAGTAAAATATTTTCTCCAGTTAGTAAACATAACATTTAACCAGTTTCTACCAAGTAACGGAACAAAATCTGTTTTTGATCGAATGACAAATAAATCAAGATAATATTCATTATTATCATATAAAACGCATGCATTAAAAACACCTAAGACCGATACAGATTCACCTGTTATAACCTTGAGATTTTGCATGCTTGCTTTTGTCTCTATAACTGGTTCTATTTCTGTTTCTATTTTGACTCACTGATCTAACTCTTCTAGTTCCACTATCTGACCGCTCCGTTATCTTTCCAACCAAATTATCTTTGATTGCACCACCAACACCGCTGCCGCCACCATTACTTGTCCCTTGTATCGCTTTAACTTCTTTCGTTGTTCGCTCCATTGTCAATGCAGTCTCACATATTTCCGCAAATGACTTCTCCATAGGCAAATTCATAAGACACCGCTGAATAGCCTCGTCTTTTTGTGCCCAAATAAATTTGTCGCTAAGTGCTTGGTCCAGATACTGACCAAAATCACAACTGTCTGCCAACATTTTGAGCTCCACCATAAAATCGCTTAATGATTCGTCATGCTTTCGTTTTGGATTGAAATACGTAATTAAATTATTAGTCAATTTGTCAAAGGTAAACTCTATTACCAATTTTGGGGCAATTAATGACTTTAATATTTTATATTGATCACCACCCGCGAAGCTAATGAAAAGAGACACTTTTATATTTGAATCCTCTACATGATTTAATATAAACAGGTGTTCTAAACGTTCAATATATTGCTCAAAATCATCTTCAAGCAAAAAAGGTTCGATATGACCAATGAAGGATTGTGTACTGTTCAGCTGCACTGCACCTGGCTTATTTTCAGTTTTTGCCATTTTTTTTTCTTTTTATTTAATATTTAAATCAGTTCATTAAAAAAATTGAATTTAAAACCGTAGGTCTTAATTTTCTTTGTTCGAATTTTTGTTTTCCTCGTCGCCAGCAAAATGTTTAAAAGAGAACAGCGGAGCGAATCTGGTTTTAGGTGTTTATTTCTTAACCTCTACTTACTGACTAACTTATTGAGTACATAATTATATTCTCTTAACTACTTAAATCTATGTATGATATGCTAACTTATGTTTACATATATAACACATATTAAGCTATATATCTCTTCTATACAAGGAAAAAACAGAAAAAGAGAAAAAAAAACATAATAGTATATTTCAAGACATGTTCTTAGACCTTAAGTCCGACATTGTTCACAGAATTAAGGCAATTTCTTCATCTGCTGATAAAGAAATTTCATTAATTCGTGCATAAATTCCAAATTTACGCTACTTGTAAAGGCTTTGGTTATGAATTCAATAAGTAATTATTTTCCTGTTGCAAAACTTAATTTCTTCATTTTATTTCGACATTGACAACCTAACTTTGGCAGATCCTCAATTTTCAGAGCCTGGACGCGTAGATATACTTCTTGGTGCAGATGTGTTCCATGAAATCATCCTTGACGGTTTCATCAAGACTACTAATGGCCAATTGGCACAACAGACTCAATTAGGTTGGATCCTTTCAGGACCAATTAAAAACTCGAATCCTCAGAGCAGAGATGTTCAAAATATTTTAACTTTTCACACTCAGGTGAACATAGACAACACTCTTCGAAAGTTCTGGGAACTTGAAGAAGTATTTTCAGAACGCCTGCAAACCACTGAAGAAAAGGCTTGTGAAAAATATTTCCAAGAAACACATTATCGTTCTTCTTCTGGAAGATATATTGTTAGACTTCCATTTAAGTCAAAAGTCTTAGGTTAGGTTAGGTTGATTGGGCTGACAGTTGATATTGTTACCGTTACACTTTGATCAATGTAGATCCATTGTGGTACCCTGAAGTGTTGTAAAACACTTTAAAATATTAACCTATGAGTCCTATGGTTCGTCTAACCATTTGGATGATTTGACGAAGTTCAGTAAGCTTCCGCTTGAAACTTCCGATAATTCTTCTAATTCGTTGTAGAAGTAGTTTCCTAGGGTTTTCTCCCTAGTATGACAGAGTGGTGGACAGTGACAGAGGAAGTGAGTAGTGTCTTCATGCTCGTCTTCGTCACCACAGCCTCTGCAGATGTCATTTTCTTTTTGTGGTAACCAAGAAGGTTATGTCCCTTTATAATGCCTATAAGGCATCTTAAAGAGTTTTTATTAAGGGTTAAAATCCTATCGGACCTTTTCCTTTCGTATCTAGGCCATAGTTTCCTGGTATTAACACAGGTTTCTAGGAGAATCCATCTTTCATTAGATTTTTGCACAGTAATTCTGTTGATGTCTTGTATCAGTTCGCATAGTGGGATACCTATGCTATGATCTATGAGAGAGGGATCAAGTGTTGAACCTTCTCTCGCCAGTTCATCTGCTTTTTCGTTACCTGGCACCCCGCTATGGCCAGGAACCCTGCAGAGTCTTACATTATGCTGCGTGCCAAGAACCTTTAGTTCTTCGCGACAGCAAGAAACAAGCTTTGACTTGATTTGATTAGCAGAGATCGCTTTTATTGCTGCTTGGCTATCAATGAAAAAAGTGATGTCCGCATGTGATATCGCCATCATGGATATGTGACTAGCAGCGTTTTTCACTGCCAAGATCTCAACTTGGAAGACGCTACTATGGTCAGGAAGTCTGAATGAATTGGCTAGATTAAGGTTTTCAGAGAAGAAACCTGCACCCACTCCAGTGTTCATTTTTGAGCCATCTTTGAAAATGGTAATTGTCGATTCGTTAGTGTGTGGCATACTGTTATCCCAATCTGTCCTGTTAGGGATGCTAGTACTAAAAGATTTGTTGAAATCTAGGTAAGGTGTCATATAATCAGTATAGATACTGTTGCTTGCGTATTTTGTGAGAATGCCAGCATGGCCACTTTGACTATTTTTCCAGATGTTGGTTTGACTTAGTCGAAGGGCGTTGATTGCTGCTGATTCTTGAACAAATAGATCTAAAGGAGGGAGATTGAGGATTACTTCTAAACCCGCAGTTGGGGTGGTCCTCATCGCACCAGTTGTGATAATACAAGCCATTCTTTGTAATTTAGTAAGTGTGTTTAGATTCCTGGATTTCTCCAGAGCTTTCCACCACACCAAACTACCATAGGTTAGAATTGGCCTGACAATGGCAGTGTACATCCACATGATTATTTTAGGATTAGGTCCTCAGTTTCTACCGAGAATCCTATTGCATGAGTATAATGCAATCATGGCCTTTTTGTATCTGTCTTGGATGTTTTGACCCCAGTTAAGTTTCTTGTCCAAGATCACTCCGAGGTATCTTGCTTTATCGGAAATCTTGAGTGGGGTGGCATCAATTTTTGGTAATTCAAACAGAGGAATTTTCCTTCTGTTTGTGAAAAGAACAAATTCTGTTTTGAGGGGGTTAACCTTTAGACCGCCTTTCTTGGTCCAGTTACTGACCTTGGATAATGCATTTTCTAATTGTTCGCTTATAGTGGTATATTTTCCAGTCGCCAAAAGCGCTAAGTCATCGGCCGCTATCTTTGAGTTTTAACAGGATCTCGTTCATCACCAAGATCCAGAGTAGAGGTGAAGGAATTCCCCCTTGTGGGGTACCTCTAGATGCGTGCATCTTGATCTTTGCGTTACCAATCTCGCTATGTATTAGTCTATTTTTCAACATATACATGATCCATTTGATAATTGTTTCTTCTACTTCGAGATCACTGAGTGCCTTCTCAATGGCACTGTTATGAACATTATTGAAGGCTCCTTCGATGTCCAAGAATAAGGCAAGAGTGTATTCTTTAACCTCAAGCAGCTCTTCTATCGTCCTAACTACGCAGTGTAATGCCGTTTCAACACTTTTGCCTTTTGTGTAGGCATGTTGGAATGGTGATAGGACCTCCGGTTTTAGGTTACTGCGGATGTGTAATGTGTATATCGATTAGTCTTTCTAGTGTTTTGAGAATAAAAGATGTGAGACTAATGGGTCTGAAGTCTTTGGGTTCCGTATGGCTGGGCTTGCCGGCTTTTGGAATAAAGACAACTTTGACTTCACGCCAAGTTCTTGGAAAATATCCCCATTTTAGGCTGTTAAGAAATATGTTTATCAGATGTGGTGTGATGAGTAGGTATGCGTATTTTTTTTTTTTGGTTGTTCAATTATTTAAGTGAGTGGGATTCATACAACTGGTTTCAAGATTTCTGAAACAATATTATGAATTAAATGAAAACGGAAACCCACTTTTTTGATTTAATTTATTAATAAAAAAAAAAGAACTTCAATTACTTACTTTTTATTGTATGGCCATTCACTTCAATTTCTATGTATTAAAACAAAATTCCTGACAATGAACTGTCAAACGCCCGACCAAATAGAGAATAGCTCTACTTTTGCTTCGCTCCGACGGTGGTCTGACGTTTACGATATTACGATATCAAGCGGTCGCAACGCCTGAGGTAACATTTCAGATTGCCTCATAAGAATCCATTGTCTCTATTCGAAAAGTCAAAGCGCGACCGACTGAAAGCGTGATTGTGGTTTGGCTATAACTCGGGTTGGCTTGGCTCTAATATTTGTATACAAACGAAAACAAAAACTCTTCTTTTACTCCACTATACATATTCAATTCAAATTTCGAACCCGTCGGATACGGTTCGATGAATCAGACAAAAGAAAAAACGGCGAAAGCGCAACAACAGAAAGAGAAAAGAAATTATACTACCCAGACGCCAGACCCAACCACAACCCCAACCGAATTCCAAATAAGTATTGAATCAGGCAATGCAACTCGGTTAGAATATAAACAATAGAGATAATAAGGGTATTCATGCAACGAGATAATTTTCCGCTTTGCAGAAAGATATAATTTTCCGCTTTACGTTTGCATGAGCACCCCATAAAAATTCTTGCATAAATGTGAGAAATAATCAGCTGTCACAACTAAACGTCACAAATTACTTCTCGAAACTTTATGAGGTTTATTTCTTCGCTTTCTGCATCAATTGTGTGAGATAAATTTATCTGGTTTGCAGAATATTTTTCCCATACAAATTTTGACAGCTCGTTTCTGCGGAGATAAAATTATCTGGTTTCCGAGGTTTATCCGAGTTTTCCACCGTTGCATGAATACCCCTAATATTGTTTTCCAACTCGACTCGCGCGTCGGATGTGTATTCAGGTATTAGTTTCGGTTTCGGTTTGTTTTCGTTTTCTCGGTTCTGTCAACTCGGTTTGGATTTTTATATTCGGTTTGACTCGATTCAGCTGTAACTCGGTTTGACTCGCTTTATTAACTCACGTTGACACATCACTATCAAATGCAATCAACAACAACCAACCGCGGAACAAAGTGGAACTTCATTCATGGGAAGCCGGAGTGAAATCCGTAAAGTTTCATTTGAAGAGAATAGTCAGAAACGAGACTCTTACATTTAAGGAACTCAGCACGCTTCTAAGAGAGATAGAAGCATGTTTAAACTCGAAGCCTCTATATCTATTGTCCGACAACTACGATGATTTTGCTATTTTGACTCCAGCACATTTTCTGATTGGAAAATCAGCACATCAAATTTGGCTGTCGAAAAGGTTTCTCACCTGGATAGATGGAAGAGATTACAATTAGCGGTTCAGTCATTTTGGAAGCAATGGAGTGGTGATTACCTGTCTCTTTTTCAACAACGACCGAAATGGTTAAAAATGGAGCAGCAACCTCAAACCGGTGACCTAGTTTTGCTGAAAGATGAACGACTACCATCACCTCAAAATGGGCTCTTGCACGCATAATATCTTTAGTTCCAGGAGCAGATAAGCTGACTCGTGTCATAAACGTGAAAACACAATCTGGAGAATTCAAGAGGCAAATTACCAAAATTTGTCTTCTACCATCAAACAAAACTGTGAATGAAAACGCAACCATATAACCATGGACGAAAATCTAACATGTAAAAAACAAAAACACTCAAAATAGTCAAACGATCACAACCTGATTGGTTGTGATCGTTCAATCAGTCATTCAATCACAAAAATAATAACATTCATGCATTATTATATCTCTCATACAAATTTGATGTTGTCAACAGACAATCAAAATATTCTACATCAATCAGTAATACATATATGTATTGCAATCACTCACACAATGTCGCAAACAGCAAATTAAAATATTCGACATCACAAAAATAGTAATCATTCAAAATCACAGTATCAAATCATTCATAAGATTAACATAATCATTTTCCATATCACTCACACTCAAACCACTCATTTGCGATATCACTCACACTCAAATCACTCACATTCGATATCACTCACTCACATTTAATCATTTGAAGCACTCACAGTAAATAAATCGATAATATATACACTCAGTCAAAATCATAGTTGTAACAAATTATTTCACATATATATGAATCTACACACATTCAAAAAACACCCACATGAAATTTGAAATCACTTAAGCGAAGTCATCTACACAAAGGAAATTTAAATTAAGAAATTAAATCGCAGAAATATAAATTACCATATAAATCACAATCACTATAAAATCACAGCCAGCGCCTTTAACTCGCCGAAAAATAATTTAATTTTCAATCAAATTAATTTTAATCCACTTAAAAATAATTTAATTTTCATTAAAATTAATTTTAATCCACCGAGAAATAATTTAATTTTCACTCAAATTACTTTTAATTCACCGGAGAATAATTTTAACTTCACTTAAAACAACTTTAATTTACATAACAAAATTATTCCGAACAATTTTCATTTAAAAAAAAAATATTAATTTTTAACTAAAAACCGAAGCACCCTGTAAAACCAGTTAAAATTCATATTAAATTAATCGAAATTCAATAAAATACAGTCCACTTACTCGTACTTAATAATATTTATCAAAAATAAATAATACTATATTTTGACACTTAAAAAACGAGTCACCCTGTATCGAAGTCAAAGCCAAGTAAGCAATGGAAAAGTACCACAGCTTATCAATGAAAAAAGAATACACACGCTCATGTGTATTTCTTCCCAGCAAACATTTTTGTAAAGGTTCAGATTTCGTTCACCAAAAATGAATAATAATATTCATAAAACTTTCAGTTTTGTGAATGAATTATGAATGAAAACAAAGATCCAAAAAATTTTTACGGGGGTGATGCAGAGATTTGTATGCTCTTTATGTATCAAGAAAAAAGAAGAAAATAACATTCAGTTTTCATTCATTTTTCTTCATAAATATGAGTGTGCACAAGGAAATGCTAAAAACGATCTTGTGGTGGATCTTTCATTATGGAGATTTTTTTTTGTCCTTTATTTATTCTTCTTCTTACAAGGGAAAAGTTTAGTTTGACTTAACTTGTGGCACTTGTGCTTTGTGCATTATCAGTTTTTGTTCATGCTTCCAATGGCAGACGCATAAGCAACGGCAGCTGCTTCAACAATAAGGTAAAATTTATAAAATATCTATGTATTTACATTATAAAAATATAATATTTTTATATTTTACTTGACTCTTTTTAAGGAAAAACGAAAAAAACAGAATGAATTCCTAAAATCTGATCTTAAAAGTGATACACTTTAAACGATTGTGTGTCTCCTTGGGACAGGGTAATCTGAAATCGTTGATTTTCATGATAAACTATTACATTTTTATATTATGAACGAGACGAGTACATACATGATTCCAATGTAATTCATTTAAATGAAGGAATTCTGAACATATATCTTCACTTTAACTAATCATATTGGAATCATTTTTATGATTCAAAAAAGTTTCATGAAGTAATCATTTAAATGAATATATAGAACTTCATATACGTTCATTTAAATGAAGAATTTTCGGATCATAATTGATTCACTAAAATGATTCAAATCGGTGTCTAAGAGCCCAGGTAAAAGGATTCAAAATGATTCATTTCTGAATTCTTTTTCGGTCGATTTCTTCACTTTTTTGATTTAATTATGATTCATTTCTGAATAAAAATGTTTGCTGGGTTATGGGCGACAACCGAACGTGTGTACAAACACGTACAATGTACATACATATTACTTGTGGAGGAAAATAAATGAAATTAAAACACACTATTTATCAATATAATCCAACATATTCAGAAAATATAATAATAAAACTCACCTAATTTGATTATCACAACACTTAACACGATTAAATATTACAAACATTAAACACTTTAATATCACAAAATTAAATGTATGTGAATGTAATAGATCAGAATTAAGCTTGTTTGTTTTCAATTTTTTTGTGTCTTAAATCTATTACTGGTTTATTGTGTTTATAAATGTACTAAATGTATTTTTTTATAGTTTCATTTAAAATGAGAAATGATACTAAAGGTGCAGTCAACGACACATTGAGAACTTCGTTCACAGCCGGGGAGGAATGTTCAAAGCATAAATGGTTCAACCCATGGTCAACCCAACTTCACCTTCGCAATTTAATGTAAACGTCACTATCAGCATAAATTTCATTTGTTGTCTTGTAATATTTTAATTTATTGGTTGTCATTTAAAGAAAGTAAAATTTGCAAGTCATTTTTGGTAAAAGGGTTAATAGTTAAGAAAAATAAATTATTATAATACCAACCACCAAGCAAGTAACATCTTTCTTTTGAAACCGAATTATTGGACTTAACAGAGCTGGTAGTTATTAAATAGTTGCTGAAAATTTTTTTCCAATTTTGTCATGTTGCCGATTTCGCCTTATTTACTTTATTTTTTTTTTGAAAAATCGGGGAGAGTACGATAACTTGGGCGCCAAGAATTGATAACGGTTTTTGGTAGAAGGGTCCAAAACAAGTATTTTTTACTATGGGAGGGGGGGGGGTCTATCTTGCCCCGTTTAGGCGGGAGGGGCAATTTAAAAAATACGTACATCAAATGGAAAAAAAATAATTAAAAAATAACGGTAATACTTACAATTGAATTTAATACTTTTTTTTACAGCCAGTATTTTGTTCTATAAGCCAGTTTTTAAATCAGGCAAAATTTATGCACAGTTTTCGAAAAAATGAGTTTCAAACTCAAAATTCGAGAAAAAAAACACAAAAAAAAAGTTTAAAGTGTAATTTCTCAAAACCATTAAATTTATTATAATTTTTTGTTATAGAATTTGATGCTCTTATTAATTTCTAATCACAAACTGAAAACTAGATGATTTTATGTCTTCTAGTTCTTAAGAAAATTAAATATTAATTAAATTATTTTTTCCTTGCTTGAGTATTTACGTAGTCTTATTTTGATAGTAATAATCGAATATGGATTAATATATACCTGGGATGAATTAGTTTTTATTAAATTCAGCTTATTTAAATGCCAAAGAAACTTTGCATGCACCCCACCTTGCACCCCGCCCACCTTGCACGCCCCCAAATCCTATAGCGAGCCCAAGAAGGGGGGTTTCACCACCCACACACACATCGGTGTGGCATACACCCAAACTCGCACCTACCCCAAATCCTACAGTGGGCCCAAGCAGGGGGGTTGCAGGGGGGCAGCATGCCCCCCCATACGCACTTCATTGTTGCATACAACCAAACTCGCACACACCCCACTGTTGCATATACCCAAACTCGCATCTACCATTTTTACCATCAAAATAAGACCACTCAAACAAAAAAAAACATACAAAATTGAAATATTAGTTGTGGTTATTTTCAATTTTCTCAAAAACTAGAAGTCATAAAATAATCTAGTTTTCAGGTTTTGATTAGGAATTAATAAGAGTATTGAATTCTATAAAAAAAAATTATATTAAATTTTATGGTTGTGAGAAATTACACTTCAAAGTTTTTTTTTGTGTGTTTTTTTTTCGAATTTTGAGTTTAAAACTCAGTTTTTCGAAAACTGTGCATACATTTTGCCTGATTTAAAAAGTGGCTTATAGTACAGAATACTGGCTGTAAAAAAAAGTATCAAATTTAATTGTTAATATTACCGTTATTTTTTAATGATTTTTTTTCCGATTTTTGTTCTTTTTTATAAAATTGCCCCTCCCGCCCAAACGGGGCAAGATAGACCCCCCCCCTCCCATAGTAAAAAATACTTGTTTTGGACCCTTCTACCAAAAACCGTTATCAATTCTTGGCGCCCAAGTTATCGTACTCGTGCCGAAAAATCATAACCTGTGATTTTTCCACATTTACCTCCAGACCCCATATTAAACAATACTAATATAGCTTATTTATCATCAGTTGCAGTGAAAATGGTGATTCGGCAAGAATAACTATGTCATCCACGTACATGATAACCTTTACCTTTGTGTTGTCAAAACCGACCCCACATGTAAGCCAAACAACAAGAGTGCGAACAGTAAGTGGCTGAGGTTGCATCCTTGTTTTACACCTCGGTTTGCAATCAGTCTTTTTGATCGGTCTTTACCATTACCTATATTAGCTGTTGTTTGCTGATAAAGTTTTACTAGTGCATGTACGAATTTTGTGGATATTCCTAAATTGTACAGCTTGTAGAACATAGCATTTCGATTTATCATGTCAAAAGCAGCCCTAAAATCGACAAAGAAAGTATACAGCTTTTTGTTTTGGTCTATTTTCATTTGTGCCATTGAGGTTAAGATGAAAATGTTATCGACAGTAGAGTAACCAGAGCCAAAGCCAGCTTGAAACTCGCTGAGTTTTTCGTTCACGGAAACCACTGGTAGAATCTTTTGTACAATAATGTTGTGTAAGCTTTTAGCGCCGAGTTCAACAAAGTGATCCCCCTGTAATTGGCTGGATTTGAGCTGTCACCTTTTTTGTATACTGGCAATATCAAGGACTCATAAAACTGATCAGGTAGTGTTCCAAAGTTAAATATGATATTGAGTGCTTATGCGAAGTTCTCTTTCAATGTTTGAGAGCTATATTTGTAGAATTCAGCCGGAATGCCGTCTGGTCCTGATGCTTTGCCATCTCTTAAGGAATGGAGTACAACTTTGACTTCTTCAAATCTGATTTCTTTATCTAAAAGATCATCCACTATGTTGGGCTGTGCAAAACTCCAGTAGTTTGTTCCATTTGGTACAATAGAGATTCAAAATAGAGTCGTAAGCTTTCCAAGGGAATCGAAACCAGTTGTTTTGATTGGTAATTACCAGACAGCTTTCTCGTTAAATACCAAAATTCTTTTACATCCTTGCTTTGACTTAGTTTGCATGCCAATTTTTCTTCATGCGCTCGCTTTTTTGTTTTTAAAGTCTCTTTATAGTGCTTATTTGCTTCCAAATAATCTATTCTTATCGACTGAGATTCTTTTTTTCTTAGTAAGTTGAGCAAGACTAAACACTTTTTCTAAGTTTTTCGCATTCACGATCATACCATGCGGATTTCTTATTGAGTGCGCCTGATTTGGGAATTGATGTTGCCGAATTTATGACAAGCTCACATAAAGGTAAATAGTTTGCAAACGATGCATTTTGTTTTGTTTGCAGCAGGGCATCCATTGTCGTTTTATATTCTTCTTTTTTATTTTTGTTCCATTTGAGGATTTTATTATCCAGATCACGAGCGTCAGCTCGAGTACTGCAGGATTTGTTATTTTGAATTTGTATCGTTATTGGCAGATGATCGAAAAATATTTCCTTTCCTACCTTAAAATATTCTAAAAATGTCCACCAATCGCCACCCACAATCAATAACAGAACAACCCTGTTTCCCGACAAATGTACATACATACAAATAACTCGTGCTAGGGGCCACTTACTTGGGGGCAATTGCTCATCCACAACAAATACAAGAGCTCCTTCTTTGATGTTTTTGTATTGTTGATGCCACCTTTGAAGATATTCGCTAGACCATCTCTCCCAAAATTTTTCTAGCATTTGTCGTAGCTGTTGATAACGAGAAAGTCTTGATGTAGGTAGCTGCATTAATGATGGATCAGGAACAGGCGCCAATATCAAGTTTTTTTTGTTTAAAAGTACCTTGGATGGCCCGCTTCGCAGGTCCTCTGGATTTTAACTCCCTTTTTCGGGGACACACTCACTCACGCGACTCCGTCGCTCCGCCTAGGGTATGTTAAGTCGCCAGTCAAGCGTCAATGTCAACAGTTTGTTTGTTCAAAAGTGCCTTGGGTGGGCTCGCTTTGTCAAAGTGCAATAAAACTAACTGTTGAAAGTGAAATAAAACCAATTTGGCCTTATTTCACTTTGTCTAAGTGAAATAAGACCAACTGCAGCAAATTTGCCTTGTTTCACTTTCGCAAAGTGCAATAAGGCCAATTTTTGAAAGTTGGCCTTATTTCACCTGGCTTTATTGCACGGTACCTGGCAAGTGTATCTACTAAACATTTAACATTATTAGAAGCAGAATTAAATTACTTACGCAGCTCCGCATCAGCACCAACAAAGTTAGTTCCACAGTCACTTCTCAGTGTTGAGCAAATACCTCTTCGACCAGTGAATCGCTTAAAAGCCGCAAGAAATCCTTCTATAGTGTAATCAGTGGCAAGTTCAAGATGGACAGCAGATGTTGAGAAGCTCACAAAGACCACTAGATACCCCTTGTACCTTGGCCGGCATAATCTACGCCCGAATTTAAAAATGGACGTGATGGAATTGTTCGATTGATAGGAAGCTGGCCCATTAGTTGCTTAGGAGTTGTAGCTCTGTACCTTGCGCAAACTACACAACTACACAACGATTGACGAAACTGCGAACAGCATGGCGACCTCAAATGATCCAATAATTCCTTCTTAGTGTGGCTAGTATTATTTGAACTCCTCCGTGAAGTGTTGACTCATGCGTGTAATCTAGAATTAGCTTTGTTAAATTAGGCTCACGAGGAAGTATAATTGGATGTTTTGTATCCAAATCTATTTGGGCTTTGCGAAGTCGCATGCCAATTTAAAGAATTCCATGTGAGTCGATGAATGGAGTAAGGCGAAAAATATAACTGCTCTGATGAATGGACTGTAAACGAGATAAATTACTGATTTCTGAAGAAAAACTTTCTAACTAGTTCCTCAGGTTTGGGCCAACTACTGAATTTGATGATTGTTGGTATATATATTTTAAATCAACCTTGGCTTTTTTCTTTTCCTGAATATTTTTTGAATACAAATGTATCGCCGCACCAGGCTGTTATTCGCAAGAGTCTCATCAGCAATGAATACTTACTTAAAATATCCCAAGTAGTATCTATAGTCTTCGTTTTAGTAAAGGCTACTAATTGCTGACCTTCCTCCAGATCTGCGTTGTTATCTAAGTTGAGACAGAGTTATCGTCAATTGTTTGCGCTAAGTTTCAGCCAACTGGGTCCAAACCACCAAATCGATTTTTCAGATAACTTGCGAGGTGATAGGCCCCTTGACGCAAAATCAGCTGGGTTGTCCTCACCTGGCAAATGATGCCAATTTGCCTCAGGAAGCTTATCTTGTATTTAACAGAAACGGTTGCGAACAAAATCTTTCCACCTGTTGGATTGACCTTGAATCCAAAACAAATCTGTACTAGAATCCGTCCAAAGGTGTATAGCTGATATATCGATGTTTAAAACTTTTCTCGTATGTTGTACATGGCGTGTAAGAAGCAACGCTGCGGCTAGCAGTTGTTGCGGCGTGGGGTTGTAACACGAACAGTTCTCGAACGAATTCCAGACTTACTTGATTTTTGAATTGGAGCCACCTTGGTCTTGGATGCCAAAATTGTAATTTGAATGTCGTCTATGGCTCTTAAAATACGAAGATAGATAACTGAACCCAGTGCTGCATGAGAGGCGTCAGCAAAGCCATTGATTTCAACAGATAAACATGAAGGAGATAATCCAAGACACCTAGATACACTAGTATCTTAGGTACTTACATGAATGTTAGCTTTCCATCGCAGCTCAAGGTTAAGAGGAATAGCTTCATCCCAGCTTAAATTTGCTCCCCACCGCTCCTGCATAAATATTTTGCCTTGAACAACCACTGGAGATAGCCCTAATATATGATGTACAGGACCATCCGAACACGAAGCACGTTCTTGGATAGGCACATCTTCTAATAGACTTTAATGGCTGGCTGCCCATTTTTGAAGTGGAAAGCAACCTGCCTTGAAAAGATTTATTATTTGACTAATTTTTTGCTTACCCTCCGTGATAGAAGATGCTCCACTGTAGACATTATCAACATAAGTGTTTTGCTCGATAACTACCTTAGCTTCAGGATGAAGGTGCCCTTCGTCTGATGCAAGTTGACGGAGAACTCTGTTTGCAAGTTAAGGAGCTGGACCTTTTCGAGGTCCAACGGAGGAGATCTATTTGGCCGGGCTGATAGTATTCAGGATCTGCAAGTTGCAGGTCTTTTAGATGAGGCCAATTGTTGACAGCTACCGTTGCTGAAGGAAGATAGTTAGTTAATTTTGGTAAAATAAAAGCGTCAAAAACACTTGTGTAACTTATGTAACATATAGTTGAATATCCAAGGTGATCTTTCCTTTTGCTTTGTGTGAAGATGATGCGTCTGCTCTTATACCCGATATATATATGGTGTAAGAGCACGTGATAATCCAAGAATTTGGGTTAATTTTTCTGAAATTAAATTTATTTCAGAATCTTGATCAAGAAAAGCTCTTACCATGTGGAGCTCTTCACTGCTCGATTTAATTTTAACAAGGGCTGTTGCCAGGAGCCTTCCGTTTGGTGGAGATTTATAGATGTATGCCGCGTTAACAGATGCAGCAGAAAAGGATGGCGTAGCTGACAATGGTTCTACTGTAGATTTGTTTTGTGCCGAGTTGTTCGACTGATGACTAGATGTGTTGCATGCAGGGTGAATAGAAGTGTGGTGACGACCACTGCACATGTTACATCTTTTCTTCGAATAGCAGCTGCTGATTGAGTGTGGACGGAGACAGTTAAAGCAGAGTTTTTTTTTGTGTGACAAACTGATGACGCTCTTTAGAAGTTTTTTTATAAATAACTTCTACAGGCTGATAAAAAATGATTTCCGTTGCACAGAGAACATGATTGAGAAAAGCTGCGCATAGCCACGTGATGTGATTTTGCCTTGGAAAACTGATTTTTACTTGTTGCTGGCTTTTTTATGTCTTGTTGTTTGGGATGAACTCGTTCAAAAGCCTGCAGAAAATGCAAGTTTGCATAAATAATTTAAATTCTTTCCAAGAAGAGGTTTCTGATTTGGAACCTAGATGCGGAGTCCAGTTTACGAGAAACTAAAAACACTAGAACCTCATCCCAGTGCTGGACTTTGGAACCAAGCTTCTAAAGAACCTACTGCTTGATTTATTGTGTTCATTAAACCATTAAATCCGATAGGATTTTAACTCTTAACAAAACCTCTTTAAGATGCCTTATAGGCATTATAACGGGACATAACCTTCTTGGTTATCACAAAAAGAAATTGGGACTCAGTACCGATGACATCTGCAGAGGCTGTGGTGACGAGGATGAGCAATGAGCATGAGGACACTGCTCACTTTCTCTGTCATTGTCCATCACTCTGTCAGACTAGAAATAAAACCCTAGGCAATTACGTCCTCAATGAATTAGAAGAATTATCAGAACTCTCAAGCAAAAGCTTACTGAACTTCGTCAAAACCTCCAAATGGTTAGACGAACCATAGGACTCATAGGTTAACATTTCAAGGAGTTTACAACACTTCAGGGTACCACAATGGATCTACATTGATCTAAGTGTGACGGTATCAAGACCAACTGTCAGCCCATTAAACCTAACCTAACCTAACCTAAACCATTAAACCATAGATCTTTTGAAGTTTCTTGAGCGACTGATTTGGCAGAAAAGAGTAAATCTAAAGCTGAATCAACCAAAAGTCGCTTGTTGTCGTGGTGCTCTAGAAGGTCATTCCATGCAACCTTAAAGTTAGCTGCTGTGAGAGGGATTGTATGCAACCGGGATGCTGCTTTGCCACCAGCGAGACATGTTTTTAGATATTGTAATTTCTCAACACATGTCAAAAATTAATGGCACCTATCTGAGATGTGAATGCGTCTTTGAAAGGAGCCCAATCCAAAAACTCTCCACTAAAAATAGGAGGATTCATTATTGGCAAACGAACATGTGATGTGGACGCTGAACATAGTGATCGAACCATCATCAGATAATGCTGCGCCATCAATGGAATGTTTCGGCATCGTTTCTTCTAACAAGATCATCATTTGCTCCATTTTCTTCACATACCTACCATGTATGCCTTTTCTTTGAAATATGATTCCTCGTCGTATTCGGCCTTCTGATCAGCTTTTAATGATGATTTTAGAGTACCCAACGAATTATGATTATCTTTGTATTCATCCCAGAGCGTTGATACGGGATTCAATACGCTGACTCGTTTTTTTTCGCAGTCATTCAATTTAGAAAGAGAATTTGCAATCAACTCGCGCAGCTCACCTTGCTTCTCCAACAAATGTTGTATTTGATTAACTTTTGACATTATAATTTGATTAATATTCCAATAAATGATTATAACCGGTGTACTCGATCACTTTTTGCTAAAGAAGAACTTTGTTAAGCTAAATTTGACACTTGCAAGAAATTATATCCGGTATACATAATTTATTTTATCATCTCCTAGTTGGCAATATATGGGCTGCGTTCAGCATATTATGATGAAAATTTTATTATGGTATGATTAAGTTAAGTTGATTTTTAAACATTCCATTTTCATTGGGAAAGACTTTGTCTTAACCGCCATGGTATAACAGGCAGCTTTTACATTAAAAAAATTTAACAACTAAAACTCATTTGAAGTACAGTAGATGAAAGAATGATTCTGATTGCACAGTATTTAGCAAACACCGCAAAGATTTTAAAATCCTTAGCAAATTCTAAATAAAAATTATGTTTTGGAAATCGAATGCAAGGTCAAGGATGACTCACGGTGTTTCTGGTTTTTTGTGAACAAAAGAAAATCATCTACTGGATTACCAAGATCTATGTTTTTCAATAACACTAAATCTAATGATATTAAGAAAATTTTTTTTTCGCATTCTGACTCAAATATACACTTTGAGCTCTCGTATTCAAACGTTGATATTGGTGCTCTACATTCAGAGCTTTGGGAAGTTAAAAAAACAATACAAAACCTTAAACCCAATTGCAAACCAGGTATTGAAAAACGATTGCAGGTAGATGCAATTTACACTGATTTCAGCTAGGCTTTTGACTCAGTGAATCATAAAGTTCATATTGAAAAATTAGAAATGTTTGCATTTCATTCTGCAAGGCTAAATTGGATCTCTTTATTTTTAGTTTGTAGAACCCAAAAAGTCGTAATCGATAAATATTTTTCAAGGCCCATCAACTGTCCTTTTAGTGTTCCACAGGGTAGCCATCTTGGCTTAATACAAAATGTTGAGAAAATAAGAGATCTCAGTGTAATAATGGACACAAAATTAACTTTCATATTGACTATATTATGGCCAAAGCAAACACAATTGTTGGTTTTATTATACAAAATTCAAGAGATTTTACTAATCCTTCTAAAATTATATACTTCTTTAGTAAGGTCCATCCTATAGTTTTCTAATATTATTTGGAGTCCATCTTATGAAGGTCACTCTAATCTAATTGAAAAAGTTCAAAGGAGTTTTACAAAATATATTTTGTACATATTGGAATTTTTCCCCATCTTATGAAGTAAGATGCCAGCTTCACTAAAATCTAGAAGATAATGTACATGAATCTATGATCATAGGAGATCTGCTCTGTAATCAGATAAAGAGTCCGTATCTTTTATCTCAAATTCCAACTAACGCTCCTGTTACAACACTCAGGGAACAACAATTTCTTTTTCAACCCTAGCACAGAAGGAATTACGGTCCAAACGAACCAATTTCACGTTCTATAAAGTCTTTCAATCGCAATCGCGGGATTGCTTCAAGAATATTTTATTTAATTCTCTATATAGTAAGTACTGTACATAATCTTATTATTATATTATTCTCGTCACATAAAATATTTAAGATTATTTGTATATTTATTAATAAGCAATTAATTATTATTGTAATCTGTTAAGCTTAGCTTGTAGATGAAATAAATAAATAAATAAAAAAAAATACCGTCCGTACGTGTAAAAGAGAATAAAGTTGAAATTTTATGCATCATTGTTTTGTTTTATTTATTTTAGCTTTATTTTCTTATAATCTTTTGCGGTCAATAAGAAGTATAAGTTTGAAAAAAAAACATTTAATTAATCGATTTCGTGTTTTAAGTATCAGATGATCTGGTGTTATGTATTTATTTTTCATTGTTACTGATGCAGGTATTACAGTGATGCTACATAGTCAATATAGAACCTTTCAAAGTTTTTCAAATGAATTTGCGTTTTTAAAATCTGATTTTGTATTATAAGCAAAATCTATAATTATATATGTATCTATATTTGTATGTAGTTCACTCGTCAGTGATAATTGTATACCGTTCAAGGATAGTTGTAAGCAAGTTAAATAAATTTAATTTTTTTTGGGCAGGGTGAAGGGCATTTAAATTCACTTGGCGGTTGATGATGTGTACGAAAATTCGAACAGATTGTTATAATTGAGTTTTCCCCCATTATTTTTTTACCTAGTTCTTCGGTTGTGGTTCCAAACTAATCCGTAATCAGACAGGGTGGGTAACTTTTAATTTACTGCCAGAGATTCCTCGTAACTTTGAAAGGGATGTTGCACATGGCGTAGGTACATGAACCGGTATCTACCGAAAGGAGATGAGATATTATCGGATATTATTGTACTATCTAACTAACAATTGATGTTTTACCACAAGAATTGTACCTCGGAGATAAGTTATCTATTTTTTTATTATTATTAATAGTTGGTTTGGTTACTTTATTGGTATAGCAATGCTGGGTGCTAACGTGTAAATGCAAGCCTAGTTATTTTTGAGCAGCCTATGTTAAATTTAATTTATCGTTTAAATTATTATTTTGCAAACAAATAATTGTTAATTTTTAATATTTGTTAAAATGTGACAAGCATAGGTATGTAGGTACCTATTATTTACCCTTTGATTGTAAAACATGTTATAATCTTTTTAAAGTAGTTCTTTGTTATCTATTTTGTTTTTCTCAGATTGTGCAATGATTGTAAACCTAGTTAGATTACATAAAAAAATCTTTAATTAGATTGCAATGATTTAAATCATAGCTAAGGTAAGTTAATGTAAAGAGCAAAATAAGCTGTTATATTTGGATATTCGGTGGATATGAACATACATACCTGCCAGGATGATGGAAAATTGCTTAGTAAAACAAGAGAACACTTGGTCCATGTTCCTTGCGATTCACGTACAGATGTACATATGTATGATTTTCCTGATTTTCCTGGATTCAGAATTTGAATAGAATGAAGCAAAATACTTCACAGGTTAATCGATTGTCGCCATTTATTCCAGGTGAAAAATCTCTTAATCCACCTAACAATTCCCCTGCTGAAGTATTGGGAAGCAATCCACGTTTCTCGAAAAATTAAATGCAACTTTGATAAAAATGAAAATATCGATTCTAATATTTTCAACTGCCTTCGAATAATTCGTCAAATGTTGAATTTTTGCAATCCTGGGAGAAAATAGTAACCTATTAGACTTTCTTCATTATCGATGTGTTTATCTAGAATCAGTTTCATCTTGTTCGCGTTCGATACAAAATAAGTTTAAACCATTCGTTCTCATTCAGTTGAGACTTAAACACAGTTGAAACGTCCTCTTTCCAAGCAGGATAACCAATTACAAACTGCAAACAATTTCTTGGTCTTTCTGTAGATAGTTGCCGTTGCTCTAATTGCTTTCAATTAGGTCATTCATCGAATGGATGGAAATTGACGCTGCGCTCTAAGAAATGTCATGCAAGTCATAATTCTCTTGTTCACTTACTGTCTTCGTCAACGTGTCGTAGTCAGCGTCACCGTCGTCGTCTTCTTCATCTGTGTTGTCATAATCTTCAGATATTGTTAACAATAATTCTCTTCTTCTAACCAAACATACGCAACAGGTTACTCGTCGTTTTCAAATCAGGTTTCTCAAGTCATATTGTCTTCTGCTACTGGAAGTATTCAAAACAACAGAGGAGAGTTGCAAAGCGTTTCCAGGTCTTCTTTATTACAAAAAAAAACTATTCAGAGACTAGTTCTTGTTAGAAAGAAATCACGCATAACTGTATAAGGTGTCGGAGTTGTTAAGCTTCAGGTAATAAAACCTTCGCGTCATATTCACATCATGACGTTCTCGTTGGAACTGGTCTCAGCAGGGGAAACAAGGGCTGCCAGACTGGATTCCTATCAAATTGGATTGGGTAGTTTCTAGCAGCAAGGGTTCATGGGTAGTGATCTGAGGGTAGTTTAAAATCTTTTCTTACACAGCTGGACGCAAGTAAATTATTTTAATTGGAGAGGTTTTGGCGCCTCGAAGAAGTTCATGTCGAGCCTGTCGAACTTTATCCATTGAAGACCAGAGTACTGAGGAAGATATTTGATAGTCATAGAAACTAATTTTTGCTCTTTGGAATAGAGAAATGATTCTGATAGGGCCTTAAGAATATCTACATCAAGTTTATGGGGGAGCTATAGAGTTGGGATATATCATATATACAGGACATTCAACCAATCGATTTTCCTCTTTTATCAAAGTGTCTTGTTAAAAACGACAGCAGCATGAAGGTTAGGGTGGTTTTCGACGGATCTGCCAAGTCAGGAGGTAATCTTTTCAAATTAATCTCTTGATCAACGCAACTTTTTTCTATTCGTCTTCGTTTTCGTAGTCATAAGATATAGTGATAAAAGATTACTTAGAAATTAGGAAAAAAATCAAAGATAAACTTTTACGAATAAAGATCACTTCAAGAGTCTTCAAGAGTAATTGATGAAAATGATAAATTTGTAAAGTTTTAATCCACTTTGATGTGTGGCCTGATATCACTTTGCTCCGCTTTTGAAAGTCTTGAATCCGTTTTTCTGAGATTAAAAATAAAAGGATCAGACTTTAAAAGTAATGATGTCAAGTCTTCATTTGTATTGATCCGGAATGTTTTTCTTGCATGAGAAATGCGATTTCTACGGAACTCTTTGTGACTTTCCTCTAGTGCTTCTTCAGAAAGCTGTTCTATAGGTATTTTAAAAGATGAAGTTGATATCTGGACCGTGTATCAGAAACATAAGGACACTTAATGACATAGTACCAACTGTATAGCTCAAGATATTTCCTCTAACTGCAGATAGCAACTCAGAAAACGTGTATAGTATTGTAATATTTTTTTTATTGACTCAAGACTCAAAACTAATTTAACAATTCTATGTAATAATCGAATAAATAGTTATCATTCATTAATTTAATAAGTTAGTATCGCATCGATGGTATATAGATATACAATAAGATGAAAAAAACTGATGTGGGGTGACAATCAGTGGCAAAAATTTAAAGTTTACAATAATAATAATTGCGAAAAAATAAATTCTTTATTAACAATAATAGTTTTCAATAAAAATAACATCCACTGTGAAAAGCCAGTGGGTAGCTAATTAAAGCATCGAGGTGATGCGGCCGGCATTATAAAAATGAGGAAAATTTGCTTTGCGTGAGTTATGTTGCTTACTTAAATTCGGCAGAATTAAGTTATATTGGATGCTTACTAAATTTCGGCAGCGAGAAAATAATAAAACATTGATTTACTTTTATAACCTTTTTATTTGCTTCAATATGTACAATATGTATGTTGGCTTGACTTAAAATCTAACGCTTTATTAAGTACACAGCTGTTATTATCTAGCTGTTATCAACATAGTATACATAATTGCAAGGATGCTATGTGTAATAATTTTATTTATTTATTTATTTATTATCATCTAACAAGTACATTAACTTTCTTAGACTAAGGTACTAAAATATATATATATGTATTTATAATATTTACAAACTTAAAGAACTAAACTAAAATAACAATTATCAATGAATGGAAGATTTAGTTTACAATTTTTAAGAATAATATTATATAAGTATTAAAAGCTATTCAAAATCATCTTCTTACAAACATTTCTACTCATATTAAAGTCGATTACATGGTCATATTTATTGTAGTGAATAGAAGCCATGGTAATTGGGTCATTTAGGCCGTAATTTGTCCTATGTAAGGGAATGAAAAAGAAATCGCCCCCTCTTGGCCTTAGTTTTCTTACAGGAACATACAAGTTAAACATAGAAAGCAACTGTGAACATTGAATATGCCCACATAGAACATCACGTGCAAAAAGAGCAGAAAAATATTCACGTCTTACGCAAAGTGGCTTAAGATCTATCAAAGCACATCTAGCATCATAAGGTGGACTATAAGACCAATTAAATTTTCTTATAGCAAACTTTGTGAAACGTCTTTGAATTTTTTCGATACGAAAACGGGCATTGGCATAGTATGGGTTCCATACAACACAACAATATTCAAGAGACGATCGTATTAACGAATTATATAGTGCCTTAAGAGTATATGGATCTTGGAAATCATTTGAATTTCGGAACAAAAAACCTAACATTGAGTTAGCTTTAGATATCATGTAGTCATAGTGCCAGGTGAACTTTAATTGTTCGTCGAAGATTACACCTAGATCTTTCTGAAATGATACTCGTTTTAGGCTCATATTGCCAATATTATAATCAAATACAACGGGATTTAAAATTTTGGATACGGTTAACACTGAACACTTACTGATGTTAAAAAACAGTCCATTGCGATCACACCAATCAGTTATATTATTTAAGTCCGTTTGTAAATCAAAAGCATCGTAATAAGTCTGGACTTCTTTGAATATTTTGAGGTCATCAGCATATAAGAGGCATTGCGAGTGAGAGATATATGTAGGTAAATCATTTATAAATAATAGAAATAAAAGTGGACCAAGATGGCTACCTTGCGGAACACCCGAAGAATTAGTTATTTCTGACGAGAGCTCGGATCCAATTTTTACAATTTGCTTTCTTCCAGTTAAATAACTACCCAACCATAACAATAGTTGTGAGTGAAACCCTAGAAATTCCAGCTTTTTAATTAGAATGTTATGTTGAACACTGTCAAAAGCCTTAGAAAAGTCTGTAAATATTGAATCGGTTTGATGTCTATTTTCTAAGGCACGCAAGCAGGCATTTGCAAAAATAACCAGATTTGTGGTCGTGGATTTACCTCTCACAAAACCATGTTGAAAGTCAGAAATATTGTTACAAACAGCGCTGTACAACTTATCTTTGACAATGGCTTCAAAGACTTTCGGAATAATTTGAAGCTTAGCTATTGGTCTATAGTTTATCACAGCTTTTTTAGAGCCTGACTTATGTATAGGTGTTATAAAGGACCACTTCCAGGCTTCGAGAAACTCACCATAGCGTAAAGATTTATTAAAAAGTATATGAAGTGGCTTGAGAAGGCCAAGTTTACACATTTTCAAAAAGATTGGTGGTATATTATCAGGTGCAAGAGAAGTACTTGATTCAATAGAAGATAGTTCATTCAAAATATCATTCTCTGTTATGAATAAATAACCAATATCAGTTAAAGCTTGACAAAAAGGTAAATTGGAACATGTCATATCAAGATTAACAAAATTTGACTGAAAGAAAGAAGCAAACATATTACATATGGCATTCAAATTATCACTAACAACACCATTTAACTCCATTTCAGAAGGTAAACCAAGCGATTTTCTTTTTGTATTAATGAATGTCCAGAACGCTTTAGAATCGTGCTTAATTTTGGACTCAAGAGACCAAAGATATTGTTTAAAAAGGAATTTTTTCAAGAACTCATATTCTTTTCTGAGTTGACAAAACCTACTTTGAAGTGAAATATTAGTTCTGCTTTTCTTGTACATAATTCTCATAGCGCGTTTTAAATTTATCAATTTTTTATTGAACCAAATTGGTCGATTTTGCTTTTTTATAACCTTAACAGGAACAAACTTAGAAAAAGCGAATTCTATCACCTCACAGAAAACATTGTATGTATGTTCGAGACTAGGGGTAGAAAGAATATTTTCCCAGTCTACTGAATAAATAAAGTTATTTAACGACACATAATCGACTTTAGCAAAGTCATACACAGCATTTCTTGTTACTAAGCATAGTAGCATAGTCTGGCTGGGTCAGTTGTATAGCTATGTACATATTTCGTTATATGTAATATAATGTAATATAATGTAATATAACTCTTCCCCCTTGAGAATGAACTTAGGTAAGAAGTTCATTCAGGTTTATTTAAGGGTGTTTATGTTGACATGTAGTTATAGGTACTACTAGAATTTATAAATAATGTGATTACTTATACAATTTGTATTATAAGGTTAAGGACATACTTATTGCATACACATACAACATTGTATAGTAAGTTTATCATCAGAATTATATTCACAATTATAGTTTTTAAGATCTTAATATTGAAAATAAATTTATTATTATATTAATTATGTATATTTGGAGTAAGAAATGATAACTTATATATTTATTTACTGACATCTGGGTTTATATGGTTACACAGTTAAATTATACATGATCTTATAATAAACAAAATAACATTGGAATCCATTGGTTAAAGCTAAGTTTTGGGCTTTGACATTAGAAAATTAAATTATTTTTTTATTTAGAATTATATAGGTTTTTAAGTTAAGTATATAATAAAGATTAATTCGTTTTAACTTATTTTTTTTTGTTTTAATTTTTCTTTATGAACCTTTCTCTTATTTGTATCGACAGTTATTTTATTGTTCTGAGCGACAATGTGTTCATTGAATCTTGGAGCCAATTTATTACGTCTATCGTCCATTTCAAATATTTTTTCATTAGGGTCATAGCTAGGGGAATCTTTACGTGACTGATTGATTTTGTTTATATAATTCTCTTTTCGGCTGAGGCTTTGACCATGAATTCTTTTAGATAACTGCTCGTAATTCTTTTTATGCTGGTCTAGGTATTCTTGTTCTGTACTAAAAATAGGTTTGGATTTAAATGGTCGCCTTTTGTGTATATGTCCCGAAAGAAGCTCGAAAGGTGATAATTTCGTTGTCGAATGTATAGAATTGTTGTGTGTATGTTAATACCGCATCGTCAACCACTTCATCAATTGATGTTTCTTTCTTTTGAGCCATAGTAATACGAATCAGTTCGGTCAATGTTGAATGAAACCGCTCAACAGGAGAATTACCAGTTGATGTTTTTGCTTAAATGTTATGAAATTCTCTTATTATTCATTCCTGTTCATCCCTTTCCGTAATGTCTTTAAGCAAAACCGTGGATCTAACTAACTTTGTACGTGATCGATGGAAAAATTTTGTGAAAACAGCTTGAATTACCGAAAAGGTGTCATCATCTGTTAAAATAGCGGTCTGTCTTTTTGTATTGAGGTAATCTTTTAAAATTGAGGTTACAACAATTTTATTTGCAGGATTACAATGTTCTATAACGTATCTCTTTTTTCTTTTGAATAAAATTTGAAATTTAGAAGATATTTCTAATTTTGAAGGATTTTGACGGATTATAATTTCGTGCGAAAACTCATTAATTGCTCGTTCGGATATTGGAATACCGGTATCAAAATTTTCCTCCGCTGAATGTATAGTTGATGCATTTGAAGAAGCATCCACATTGTTTTGCATGGACATTGATTCTAAATTTTCGAATTCTGTTTCGTTAATATTTATCTCGATACGTGAGAGTGCATCGGCATTAGAGTTTTGTGAAACCTTTTTGTAAACAACCTCGTAATCATATTCTTCGAGACGCAATTTCCACCGAACAAGCTTTGAGCAAGGATCTTGGATTGAAAAAAGCCAGGTCAGAGGTTTGTGGTCAGTCACTATTTTAAATCTTCTGCCATACACATATGGCCGAAAAAACTTTGTAGCCCAAACAATACCCAAAAGTTCCTTCTCTATTGTGCTGTAATGTTGTTCACTTTTTGATTTTTTGATAGTGTCCGACTTCCAAAACAAATCGGCCTATCCGAGCTCAAAGGTCTTTGAGAAAGCACCGCACCTAACGCATTATTACTAGCGTCTGTAGTAATGATGAAAGGCTTGTGAAAGTCTAGATATTGCAGTTTTTGATCATTACACAGAAGATTTGTACAGTGTTCAAAGCAACTTGTAAACCTAGTCAGGGACAATTTTATTTCCTTTTCGGATACATTCTGTTAAAAGTTTTGTCAGCGAAATCCTTAATGAATTTCCTCTATACGTAATAACCTAGGAGACCAAGGAAAGATTTTATTTGTTTTTGTGTGGTCGGAAGCGGAAAATTTCTGACTACACTTATTTTATCCGGATTTGGTTTGATTCCATCAGACGTAACCACATGTCCCAAAAATGATACCTCTTTACGCAAAAACTCTGATTTGGCAATCTGAATCTTTAAGTTTGCTTCTTTTAATTTTTGGAAGACGGCATTTAGACTCTCTTTGTGTTCTTGAAGTCAGGTGGAATACACTATAATGTCATCCATATACACTAAACAAATCTTGCCTTGAAGTTCCCTTAAAACATTGTCCATAACACGCTGAAAAGTTGAAGGCGCATTTTTTAGGCCAAAAGGCATTCGCACAAACTCATAATGACAGTTTTCAACTGAGAACGCTGTTTTAGGGATGTCTTCTTTTTAATTTCGATCTGATGAAACCCTGAGGCAAGATCGAGTGTGGTAAAATAATTGCTTTTACCTAGCTTATCGAGAATATCCGTTATATTCGGGATAGGATAGCGGTCATCAATAAATTTCTGATTTAGTTTTCGGTAATCGATTACCAACCCTTATTTATCCCTTCCCCTTGCATCTCTTCTTTTCGGAAAAATCCAAATCGGAGAAGACCAGGGTGAAAAGCTAGGACGAATCATGTCTTGACTGAGCAGATTATTGATCTGTCTACTTCATCTTTATGGACATAAGGATATAGATACGATTTCGAGTAAATCGGAACTTCATCGGTGGTCATAATTTCGTGTTTAATTGATTGGAAAACGTTAAGTTTTCACCCCCTTGCAAGAATATACCTTTATATTTATGACAAAGGTGTTTAATTGCCTTTTCTTCTTCTTCATTTAAATGATCTGTCTTTATAATTGGTGTTACATTTTTAGATTAGTTATAAACTTCTATAAAATAGTCTATTGGCTGTGTTAGGTTAGGTTAGGTTAGGTTATTGGGCTGATAATTGATGAAGCTATCGTCACACTTAGATCAATGTAGATCCTTTACCCTTGAGTGCAATCACTCTTTTTCTGATATGTGTTCTATAGTCAATCAAGCGTTTTAGAGGCATTGATAAAGTTCAATATGCGGATTTCTGGTGTATTGGATAGATCTTCGAGATTATCGAAGAAGTATCTACCTATCCTTCTTTGGTGACAGAGCGCGGGACAGTGACAGAGAAAATGCGATGTGTCTTCGTGCACCACATCCCCTGCATAAGTCATATGTACTGAGTTTCATTTTAAATTTATGATATTTCAGTAAATTATGTCCAGTGATTATGCTCGTAAGAGAGCGAAGGGACTTCTTACTAAATTGCACAATTTTGTCTATCTTCTGCTTATTAAAGCAGGGCCATATTTTCCTAGTATAGTATCACAGGTGTCAAGTAGACTCCACGTTTCATTGGATTTCTCTAGAATTAATTCTGAAATTTTCTTTTTCATGTTGCAGGGTGGGATGTTGACCAGCTCTGCTTGACTGGCGTCAAGCGCTGATCCTTGTCTTGCTAACTCATCGGCTTTTTCATTACCCGGTATCTCGCTGTGCCCCAGCAGAGTCTAATGTTATGCTGCGTGCCTAAGTGAGTTGTTAAGCTCAAGAGGTTCTGAGAAAAAGCCTGCACCAACACCCGTGTCCATTTTGGAGCCATCAGTATATATCGCTATTGCAGATTCAGTGGTGTAGGGTTCGTTGTACAACCATTCTTCTCTGCCTGGAAAAGCAGTTTGGAATGGTTTATGAAAATCAAATTCAGGTGTTTTATAGTCTGTGATGATACTGTCACTCGAATATTTGTGAAGAATCTGAGTACGTCCTTTTGTGCTGTTTTTCCAGGAATTAGTCTGATTTAAACGTAAGGCGCTATATGCTGCGGGTTCTTGTACGGGGTTTCAGGTTGAGTATCGCCTCCAACCCTGCAGTTGGAGTGGATTTCATGGTCCCTGTAATCCCAATGCATGCAAGTCTCTGTACTTTTGTCAGAGTTTTGAGGTTTGTGCTTTTTTCAATTGCTTTCCACCAGACCAGATTACCATAAGTTAGTATTGGTCTAATTATTGTCAAATACATCCACCTGATAAATTTTGGACTCAGTCCCCAGGATTTCCCAAAGATTCTGTTACAAGAATAGAATGCAATCATTCCATTTTTGGCTCGTTCCTTAGTGTTAAGACTCCAGTTTAGTTTCCTATCTAGAATCACACCAAGATACTTCGCCTTATCTGAAATCTTCAGAGGTGTGCCTTCGATTGAAGGAATTCTGAGGCTTGGTATTTTCGTTTTATTTGTGAAAAGGACTAGTTCTGTTTTTGACGGGTTAACCATCAGTCCACATTTCTTGGTCCATCTATTAACCTTAGAAAGGGCATATTCAATCTGTTCGCTGACAGTGGATAAGAACTTTCCTGTCGCTAATAACGCAAGGTCGTCAGCGTAGGCTACTACCCATCGAAAACACAAGTTTTCCCATACGTTTTTCGTAAATCACAAGTTTTCGTTTTTAACAAGTTTTTGATAAAACCTCTTGAAAACATGTTGAAATTCATAGATGATGTAAGCAAACACACCTATGAAAAGTTCAAAGCTCAATTGAAATGAAAAGACATAAACAAAAAAAAACATTTGACAGCTATTCATAAGAAATATTATGAACGAAATAAAAGTATCAATGATTGGGTGCAAGATTATAAACATACAAATATGCACATATATATGCATAAGTATTTAAGCTGCGTTCTTATAGAAGACCCCGATGTTTTTTATTAATTAAAGAGGATTGAGATAAGGATATGTAGTTAAGCAAAATGTTCATACATTGTTCAATTTTCTTTTTTTTTGTATCCAAATCAAACCCATTTGGTGAGAATTCATTTTACTTTGACAGTTAGTGTCAAAATAATTGAAATGTCAAATGAAAACTTATAAATATTCGGTGTGAACACTTTAAGAGGTTTCGAAAACTTTTAGCCGAAAACCTCGTTTTCGGTTCGGTGTGGAAAGGCTATAACTCCACAGTGTTTCAGATCGAGTAGGATTGTGTTCAAAACTAGCACCCAAAGGAGTGGTGACAGAACCCCCCCTTGTGGGGTACCTCTAGATGTGGTTACTCTCATCTGTACACCTGCTAGTTCCGAGTTAATTTGCCAGTTTTTTAACATACACATAACCCAATCTATTATCGAATTATCGACCTTATTGTCTACCAGGGCTGTTTTTACTGCTTCATTTTTCACGTTATTGAAGGCACCTTCAATATCGAGGAACGCAACAAGGGTAAATTTTTGGTCGCTTACAGCAAAATTAATAAACTTGGAATAGCGAAGGTTTAGGCCTTATTCCGTGGACTAAGCGCAAAGTATTATGAATAAAACAAAATGTCTACTAATTGACGTTTACTATAAGATAATCCACCGAAGAAGGTGGTTTAGCGAAGGAATAAGAAACCAGATGTTTCGTTTTTTTCTTTACTTTTTCTTAATTTTAAAAATAATGGACATAGTTTTTCACTGCGTTGGTAGTACGCGCGATTCCCGTATATTTGCGGAAAGCACGGCTTTTGGGTTACGGTGGTTATGCTTGCACCAATCGCTTATTCACGCCTGTTCACAATCCATCAAATTCCGCAGAAGAAAATTACAACATTGCCCACATAGCAACCCGCAACACCATTGAAAGCACATTTGGCATTTAGAAGTCCAGGTTTAGGTCTTTAAGATATTGCTCACAGGAATGAGAGGTTCTCTTGAAAATGTAGAAACATTGATTCCAGCTCTAGCCGTTTTACATAATTTGGCTATTGAATATAACGAAGAACTCGGTAAAATCTTTTACTTTTAAGTTCATTAATATCAGTTATTGGCATTACAAAATGTTTCTCTCTATAATTAGACGACGAAAACGATTATTTTTTAAGTTATGAATTGCCATTCCATCAAGAAACCCACCAGCAATTGGGTCAAGAGAGTTCACGCGCAGCATTTATTGCCACCCAATTCACCCATTCTACCTAACATAACTATCTTTTTCCATCTATCTATCTATCTCTCTGTATATTTATCTATCTAAAGGTACTATCAAAAAAAATTATAGGTACCTACATATACATACATAGGTATACCTACTGCATATGTATTAATTTATCTCCATGAACATCTATTTATTGAATTTTATTGAAATTTTGACATAAAATAAAATAAAAGTCCTTGGGTGTGTTTGGCAACGTGAATTTTTTTTCGACAAATTTTCATAATTTGCTGTCAAAACCCATAAAAATAAAACAAGTTTGGGAAACTCGGTGAAAATTTTAAGTTACTAAACAAGCATATTATTTATTGTAATAGACTTTCTCAAGAAATGTTTGGTAGACGTCACTTTACTATTCCACGAGCATTTTATTTTTATTCATTGAACATTTTAATCCATAGCTTAACTCTTATTCTATCCTTTAGTAAAGTCGTGGAATAAAGGTAGAATAAGCGGTTTTTATTAATATGGCTGTTAGTGTTTTTTTAGTCGTGCTAACGAAGCTGTGAAGAGCCGTTTCTACATTCTTCCCCTTTGTGTAGGTGTGCAAAGCTGGGGATATTCCAACCAGTTTCAGAGTGCCTCGAATATGTAGGTCTATCAGTCTTTCAAACGTTTTAAGAATAAACGATATTATGCTGCTGGCCTGAAGTCTTTTGCTTCTGTGTGGCTGGGCTTGCCAGCTTTTGGAATAAAAACTACCTTGACTTCGCGCCATGATAAGGGAACATATCCCCATTTTATACTATTAATAAATATATTTTTCAGGAGCGGTATTGTAAGGGTTTCGCTTTTCTGTAGCATCATTGGAAAGATGCCGTCGAGGCCAGGGGATTTATATGGAGAAAAGGAATGGAATGCCCATCTGATCGATGGTACAACGTGTTCCGTGTACGACACTGTTTCCTGATTGTTGTCTTTTGATCCGCAACCCGGGAAGTGAGTATTTATCAAGTGTTCAAGAGTCTCATTGCTGGATTCGGTCCAGCTCCTAGTGGGTATCTTAAGAGATCCCAGAGGGATTGAATCCTTAGAAAGAATTTTCCTTAGCCTGGCCGATTTGTTGGTACCTACTTTCGATTTCACTGCAAAAAGTTCTCCATGAGCTTCGTTTCGCTCGTTTAGTTTCTGCTTTAAATTTTCTCTGACTGTTTTTATAAATATCCCAGTCATTTTCGTTTCTAGTACTCTTGGCGGCATTGAAAAGTTTTCTCGTTTCTTTTCTCAAATTGCTGAGTTGTAAGGTCCACCATGGTGGTTTCTTTTTCCCTTCCCTATGTGTTTCAGTGGACAACTTTTCTCAAAGGCGTTGAGATCAATATCTATGCTTGGTTTCTTGAATCACAGTGTTAGATACTGAGATTTCTGTTTCTCTTCTCTAATTCCTTATTAAAGAGATCCCAGTTAGTGTTCCTGAAATTCCTATAAGGTTTTGGAGTTTCCACTTATGGATCTGAGAATGGTCTGAGAATGATTTTTATTTGAGGACATTCCATTGGTCGATAGAAACTGTATCTGTATTATTAGTAACAGGTAAATCAATCACTTCTTCCCTATTTTTAGTAACAAATGTGGGTTGGGTATAGCCCATCACAGGCCAACTCATAACAACCCAACTCATAACAACCCAACTCAACATCTTCATAACCCATCACAGTTATAAGTCATCACGGTTATAACTCATCATAGAAATGTTGGTAACGGGATCTCATCATGGTTGCATCGAACCTTTTGAAGGAGGGATTAAATATCCTAATGGATTACATTTGAAGCCGTAGTGTGAGGGTAGGTCAAGATATGGAAAAAGAGAAGAAAAATAAAATGGTTTCCGAATCTGTACATTTAATATGGTGTATGGTAGTATGGTGGTATGGAACCGTAGCGTTATGGTAGGTCACGATATATGATATGATGCGGAAGGAGGACAAAATGGTTTTAAAATTTGGTCTTGCTTAGTGAAGTTTTTGATTGGTAGATATTGAAATATGTGAACAAGTGGAATCCATTGTGTTTTATGGATTCTATTATAAAACCTTCTTAGGGATAAAATTAAAACAAAATAATTTTTTTTTAGTGGGGAGGCACCTTGGTAGGTAATTTTGTCATCAGGGGTATGCAAACGAACGTTTTGGCTAGGTTTCATGAGTACCTCCTACGCATTTTAGACAAATTTTCGGTTTTTTTTGCAACTTCAAAAATTCACAGTAAATCAACCCACCACGGGTGAGCCTACAGCAGTCGGTTTCCTGCTTGTCGAGCACCTAAATTACACAAAAAACATAAAATCATGAGTCCTCAAATCTTACAATTTTTAGTGTCGCCAGCTTTTGGCCTATATAGGATTGACGAGTGAACGAACTTATATTGATTCTTGAGTGCATCTATTTCTGAATTCTGAAAACAAAAGTTCCGAAAGGCATAATGTTCTGAAAAGAAAGATGTAGGTATGTACCTAATTACCTACAACTTTCTGAAAAAAATGATTCTGACAAGTTATGAACAGAGACGTTCTGAAAATTGAGGTTAAGAATTTTTGTAATAGGGTTTGAGTGATTTCTATGTAATTTACACCAGTTAACTTACAGCTAAGATAAAATTATACACAAGAAAAAATATTTTCTAGGTAGGTAGTGTTAGGATCCTCTTTGGCTAGATTTCGAATTTAAGAATTAGAGTAGGAATTAAAAGAATAAGACTATTCTCGTTGACAATCAGCAATCGACTGACTGAAAAATATGTATTTATTCTTAAGTTTGTCTACAGTAAGGTTTTTTGTTACACATTTTATAGTTCTCAGAATTAATAGTACATTACATTCCAGTATTGGTTTCATATTCTTAGAGTTAATAGTTTTATTCAGATTACAATTTAATTCTTAGAACTAATAGTTTTATTCAAATTACAAATTTATTTCTTAGAATTAATAGTTTTATTAAAGTTACAATTTATTTCTTAGAATTAATAGCATATAATGATAGGATTGTTATGTATGGTTCTATGGTTCCTAACACCTTCCCCCTTAAATAAAAAAAATTGATTTTAATCGAAACAAAATCAATTTGAAAGATTAAAACCAGAACCCAGACCTGAGGTTTGAGACCCCAAAGGACGCCTCGGAATGATCCTTGGGCCCTCTGCAGAGAAATGAACAGCTGATGAAATATCAGGGGTGTCGGGACGACTTGCTTCCCTGATTGTAAAACATCTATTTATAATTTGAACTAAACAACCAGTATTTTCTGATTGTGTTTCCCTTTGATGGGTTTTTTTATAATTCTTATATCGTTTGCAACATTTTAAGAGTACATAGAAAAATATTATAATAATTATAATGTAAATAATGCTTGAAAATATTGAAGGATAACGAATGAGTGTAGGATGTCTATTTGCTTGATTGAGTTGTTCTTTGATATTGTCTAGAGTGTGCGAGATAAATTTTAAGTTTTCAAGGTTAACATTTGAAAGTTTAATAGGATTTAATTTAATATATTCGTGTGAAATGTTATATGGGGTTTTATCGCAGCAATCATCTTTGATGATGTCAATTTGAGGAATAACAGCTTCGTGTTGTATTGTAATGGTATTTTCGCTTTTAAGAAGGTTTGAGCCAAAGTACCTATGCCTCACAATTTCCTTTAAGGGAAAGTATGGACAAACCTACGATTGTGAGATCATTAATGCGATCTTCTTTTTCGCAAATTATAGTTAAATGTTTATTTTCGGATGTGATAAGTATCCATTTATTATTTTGTAGTTTATGTATAATATCTAAAACTCCGTTAAAGATTTTAGTATCGCAATTTTTTGGTATAATTTTTGTTCTTCCAGTTAATAACGTAACTTCACAGTTAGCGTTCATAGTAGTAGAATAATAAACGTCTTGTTGACAAATGAAGTCAAATTGAGAAATTTTCTTACAAGAGTTTAATTCTTGTAGCTTAACGTACTTTTGGTTATTTTCGGAAATACCGAAGAAGTTAAAATTTGGTTGTATATAAGCATATCTTTGAGTATTTTCTTTATACGGTATTGGCAACGGTATGCATCTATAAAGGGTAAAAACAGCTGGATCCGTTAAAGGAATGTTTATAATAAACATGAGTTTATTATTTATATAGAAGACTTGGAGGTCGACAATATCCATAAAAGTATGAACGTTTTCGATATTAGGAAATAAAGGAAAATTCAGTCCGGATTTGAGAAGGTAGTTATTGTTACTAAGTTCAGTAATGAGCTGAATAGGTGTAAGTACTGAAGGATGTAGTACATTGCGTTTTGCGAATAAGATTGAGTTTATTATATTATCTAATTCTTCATTTAATTCGTTAGTCAAATATGTAAGGAGATTTACATGCTGAGATGCAAGCTCAGCTAATTCTATTTTATTTATTTTGCTTGAAGCTGATGCCATAAATACATTAATTTTTTTTTATATTTTCATTCAAAGTATTTTCGGAAAACTTTAGATTATTTATTGATTCGTTGAAATTGGCAATAGTTGATTTTACGACATGGACTTGTTCTTTCATAAAGTTTATTATTTCACTATCATCCTTTTTTACGTCATTAATAGTTTTTTCAAAATATTCGGCATCCTCATAGTCAAGGGTACCAAATATAGTTTTAAAAACTGTTCCGATTCCATTGAAAAGACCTCTTTTTTTTCTAACTTCATTTTTTCCTATAAGGTTTTCAATTGATTGATATTTTGAGTATGTGTAAGGAATTTTGAATTTTAGATAATTGAGAGACTGTTGGCAAAAATAAAAATATACATGGTCAAGGTTTTTAAACTTGCATAAGGACAATGATCTAGAATAAGTACTATTTATGAGATAAAATTTCTCATGATATATTGAGATGTTGGTGTAAGTTACCATTTTCCACCTTGTGGAAGAAACTTTAAGATGTCCCAGATTCTCGAAATATATGCCGCTTCCGTTGGTTATGCTGTCGATTTCGAACATTTGTGCTTTAGATTTGATAGTTAAGCAAGCAATCAGTAATAACCTGAAATTAAGAAGCTGGTTTCAATCGATTTACATGTACTTTTATTGGTTTTCTATTAATTTTGATTGTTATGTTTTGATTATCGTTAATGTTAACGATTTCATATGGTCCTTTATATTTTGGGGATAACCCTTTGTTTTTTCGAATACTATTATTTTGTAAATATACCTTATCGCCTATATTATAAGAAGAAATTTTCGCATTTTTGTCATAATATGATTTTGATCGCTCCTTTGAACTCAGAATATTTTCCTTAGCTATTTCGTGTGATTTATTTAACCTGTATTTTAATTGATCTAAATAGTCATCATACGTGTATTTGAATTCTGGATCTTGGGTTAAAGAAGATGGAAGGATCGGTTTATGTCCGAATACTAACTCATATGGAGTGAACTTTGTTGTACTATGTACTGAATTATTATATGAAAATATTGCAGTTGGAAGCCAAGAATCCCAGTTATCTTGGTAATCATTTATATAGTGTTTCAAATAGTCTTTGATTGTCGAATGACATCGTTCTAAGGCTCCATTACTCTGCGGATGATATGCAGTGGTATGGATTTGTTTCATGTGAAAGAATTTTGAAAACTCTTTAAGTAGATTTGACATGAAATCTGATCCTTGATCAGTAAGCAACGTTTTTGGGATTCCATAATGACTTATAAATTTGAGTAAATTTTTTGCAACTGTTTCAGCTGTATGATCTTTAATAGCGTATGCTTGTGTAAATTTCGTAAGATCATCTTGCATTGTTAATATGAAGCGGTTTTCACCTAATGTTATTGGCAATGGGTCAACTATATCTAAACTTAGTCTATCAAACGGTTGATTTGATGTTGACGTTATTTCCATTGGAGCCTTATAAGTTTTCCTTATTACTTTATTTCTTTGACAGCTTTCGCATGATTTTATATAATCTTTAATATGTTTTTTCATTTTATGCCAATGGTAACGACTTTTGATTCTATTATAAGTTTTTCGAAACCCTGAATGTCCAGATTGGGGATCGTCGTGATTTTCTTTGAGTACCAAAGGTATCTCATCCTTATTTGGCGTAATTATTACGTCTTTAAATATAGTGATTTTAATTTTGGAATTTCTGAATATGAATTGAATTATGTGTCGAATTTTTTCATATTTAAACTGATTAAATTTGTCTTCGAAAGTAGGTAACGAAATGCTTTCTATATTGTCTTTTTCGAGTTTATTTTTAAGATTTTGAATCGTATAAAAGAAGTCTTGATAGCTTGCTTTTTCCCAACTATTTCTTTTTATGAAGCAATGATAAATTCTTTTTTGTGTTTTTGTGTTTGCTGAGGAAATGACGCTATATAATTCATGAGGGTGATTTCTTAATTGACAAAAATTGTCAGAAATTTCAGAAATGTTAGTGGCGTATTTATTGTCATCACCGAGGTCTATACTATTTAAATAAGCTATATTATCTTTTGAATTTAGTAAATAAGAATTTTGATCTGAATAGTCAAACACTTTTAATTCTAAAGAGGAATAATAAAACTTTAAATAGTCGTCATAAGTTTCTTGTGTTATTAAAAAGATTTCATGATCTTCATTATCGGCATTATGTTTAATTCTTGACAAACAATCCACATTGAGATTAATTTTGCCTTGCTTATAAACTATATTGTATTCATATTCTTCCAATTTGAGTCGCCATCTCAAAAGTTTTGAACCTGGATCTTTGCATGAAAAAAGCCATTGTAATGGACGATGATCTGTTATAATTGTAAACTTACGTCCATAGATGTATGGACGGAAATGGTTTACGGCCCACACTATAGCAAGAAGTTCTCTTTCAATAGTGCTATAGTTGGACTCTGACCGATTTAATGTTCGAGACGCAAAACATATTGGTAAATCATTGCCTATTTCTCCTTGAGATAATATGGCTCCGATTGCGAAATTCGATGCGTCGGTTGTTACAAGAAATTCTTTTGTAAAATCTGGATATTGAAGTATTGGTTCTATTAAGAGTTTATTTTTCAATTGTTCAAAAGCATTATCTTGCGCTATATTCCAATCGAACTTAATATCTTTTTTTAATAAACAAGTAAGGGGTTTAGATATTTTGCTAAAATTTTCGATAAAGCGACGATAGTAACCGACCAATCCCAGAAATGATCGAACATCATCGGGATTTTTAGGTTTTGGAAATTCTTTGATTACATCAACCTTCGAGGGGTTGGGTTTTACTCCATTCTCGGAGATCATGTGTCCAAGGTATGCGACTTCTTTTCGAAGAAATTCGCATTTATCAGTTTGAAGCTTAAGATTATTACGCTCTAATCTCTGGAAGATTTCAGTCAGTTTCTTTTCATGGTCCTGAAGAGAGGATGCATAAATAACCACGTCATCAAGGTCCGGCAAGAACGTGATTCATTGCACGTTGGAACGTAGCGGGTGCGTTTTTTAAGCCAAATGGCATACGACAAAACTCGTAGTGACCATTTGCTGTAGAAAACGCGGTCTTCGACCTGTCTTCCTCTTTTACATTGATTTGGTGAAACCCGGAGGCCAGGTCCAGGGTTGTAAAATATTTACTATGACCCAATTGGTCTAATATTTCACATATGTTGGGTAATGGAAAGGAATCTCCTATAGTAACTTCGTTGAGTTTACGATAGTCTACGACTATCCTCCATTTTTTAATACCCGAAGCATCGGTCTTCTTTGGAACCACCCACAAGGGTGCGGACCACGGAGAATTAGAAGGTCTAATAATTTTTTGATCTAGCATACTTGAAATCTGTTTCGAGACTTCATCTTTATGAATTTCCGGATACCTATAAGTTTTACAATTTATCGGTCTTTTGTCTTCTAAGTGAATTTCATGTTCCACAGATTTCATTCCTGAAAGTTTATCTCCTTTCAGGAAAAATATATTTGAGTATTGACTACATATGTTTAAGAGGCTTTCTTTTTCCTCTGAATTAAGATGTTCTGTTCTTATTTCTTTGTGTAAGAGATCTAGTCGATGTTTAATTTGATTATTTCCATTTTGCAAATTGAAAAGATTCTGATGTTAAAGGGATTAAGTTGGCATTTGCCTCAAAAATTTTTACTTGACAATCAAGTGTGTTAAGAACTGTAGCTATGGCTTGATTTTTGTTATTGTCGATTTTAGTAATTGCTTTGCTTAGATACACTCCTTCTAAAATCGGAAGTTCTTGTAGAATACCTTCCTTAATTTGTGGATTTAATATATTTACTCTTATTAATGTTTCTGATCGAGGAGGCAAAATGTACGGTTCGTTTTTACAATTATTTATAAAGAATGGAAAAGATTCTCCATTTTCTAGACTTAAGGTTTTATTTTTATAATTAAGATTAGCTTTTTTAGAAACGAGAAAGTCATTTCCCAATATACCATCATATGGAATATTAGATGGGGAATCGATAATATGAAATATATTATCATAATTTATGATCTTAGAATTTTCGGATTGAATAAAAAATTTGAGATTTAAGAAACCTATGCTTTCGATAGGATTTGTACCCTCGTTAATTCCTTTAAGTTTTATTTTATTATCTGGAATAATTTTTGTATTTTCTTTAAGATTTGATTTTTTTAATATTGATACACTTGCACCGCTGTCAATTAGAAATTTAAAATAACCTGATTTGGATCTATTTGAATTAACTATGGTAAAAATTGTACTGTCATTAGATAAAATTATTCTGAAGATTCTGCGGCTGTCATTATTTCCGCTCGAAACCCCGCAGCATTTGTTTCGAGGCTTCTTATGTTTTCCGAAGGCTTTGAAGAATTGCTTGAATTCTTTAAATCTTGTTCCTTTTTCCATTTAAGTTTCCTACATTCTTGAAGAGTATGCCCTACCTTTTTGCAGCAATTGCAATTATTATTGACATTATTAGAGGTTGTATATAATATGGGTTTAGTTGTATTAGGTTTCTTAGAACAGTGATTTGCTGAATGTCCTGTTTTATGACAAATAGAACATTTGACAGGTTTAAAATTGGACTGTTTTATTTTGATTAGCAATTGAACTTTTTCTTCTTCAATCGCTAGATTAAAAGCTTCATTTAAATTTTCTATGTTTCTTGCTCTTAACATGTTGCTTATATCAGGTTTGATATTCAATATAAATGTATGCAATGCTAAGTCATTCATGGCTGCAAGTCTTCCCGGTAGCTCAACGGGTATTGTTGTATTTTGTTGGGTTGATGTTAATAAACGTTTTAACGCGGTTTCAACCCTGCAAATATATGCGAAATCTGTTCTGTAGGTTGCTGTTTGCAAGATAAAAGTTCTATAAGTAAATGCCCATGATGCTTAGAATCAGCATATATGCTTTTGAGAAAGGTTTTCAATTCTAACCAAGTATTGAAATCATGATTAGATACTGCTGCTTCTGCTTTACCACTCAACTGAGTTTTGGTATAAGCCAGCAAAATATCAATCTGATCGGGGGTAGCGATTCTGAAAGCTGCATCTACAGCATTTAAATATGGAATCAATTTCTGTCTGTCGCCATCGAATGGCTTTATAAATTTAAAAAGGGTTTGCAGTGGAACAATTATCGCTAAATTGTTTCCATCTACTTCAAATTCATCATCTTGTTCTTGATTTGCGTTAGCCATATTAAATACGTTATCTACTTATACTATTCAAATATTAATTTTTATAAAATTATATATGTATCTACTTAGGTAAGTTTTATTTTATTTTATCTTTTTTTTTTTTATGAATATAAAGCTAATAATATACTACACTAAGAATAAAAATATATATAAAAAAAAATGTATGTTACTACTCGTATTTTCACTTTTATAATGATTTAATTACTTACAAAAAGATTTTCATTTTTTTTTTTTTTTTTTTTTCACTGAATAAAATATGCTGCTTAAGATGATAGGTACTGCTAATAGATGTGGTGATATGTGACTCTGATATATATATGTAGGTACTTCACTTTGTTGATTATGATGCTCCGATTTAGATGATTATTATTATAGATACTTCTATATTGTATAATATGATGTTTTTCTGATTATGATGCTCTGATGATGATAATTTATTATAGTTATAGATACTACTATGTATATGATGCTCTGCTGATATTGAATGTGTGTATTTTTATATACGATCGAGGAAGAAGAAGTTTTTTTGCGAAACTTATTTTATATTCTCAAACACAATTTTGCGGTAGGTATGCTTTTTTTTTTTTGTTTTTTTTTTTTTTTTTGTTTGATTTGGGATGGATGGATGGACAAGGCACACGATTTTAAATGATTGTTACTTTTTTTTTTTTTATTATCCCACTTCTGACACCAATTTATTTATGTTAGGATCCTCTTTGGCTAGATTTCGAATTTAAGAATTAGAGTAGGAATTAAAAGAATAAGACTATTCTCGTTGACAATCAGCAATCGACTGACTGAAAAATATGTATTTATTCTTAAGTTTGTCTACAGTAAGGTTTTTTGTTACACATTTTATAGTTCTCAGAATTAATAGTACATTACATTCCAGTATTGGTTTCATATTCTTAGAGTTAATAGTTTTATTCAGATTACAATTTAATTCTTAGAACTAATAGTTTTATTCAAATTACAAATTTATTTCTTAGAATTAATAGTTTTATTAAAGTTACAATTTATTTCTTAGAATTAATAGCATATAATGATAGGATTGTTATGTATGGTTCTATGGTTCCTAACAGTAGGTACTTTTTTGTTGCTTGGGCAATTTCAATAAAATTGGCATTGTAAGTTTTTTGTAAGTAAGTATCTACTCGTAGGTAGGTAAGGAAAAATTATTTTTAAAAAGTAAAATAAAAAGGTGTTGAAAATGACAATCGTCCCCAATTTAACACAAAACTGCACATCAAAAGCGAATTCATTAATAGGTACCCATCTAGATAGGTACATATTATTAAATTCCTTAAACGGTTTTCCCGTATTAAAGGTAGAAAGAGAATTATTTTCGAATAGGTACCTAGGTACATATGTAGGTACCTACCGATTTATTCCCGAAAAGGGAAAGTAAATTCAATCCGCGTAGCTACATAGGTGCTACCAGAAACAATCCGGTTTTTTGGTCAGTTTCATTAATTGTTACGCTGCACATAATGAGCAATCAATTTTTTTTCTATAGGTTGAGGTAGGTAGGTATTTTTTAATAAATTATAAAATCATTAAAATTTAACATCAGAACTAAAATTTATCCATTAACAAAATTTCCAAATCAAAGTTGAATTTAATTCATAAATTTCGCTGTTCAAAACAAACCGATGTCTATAGTGACAATTCCCATAATTTCTGTTGTTTCGTGTTCTTACAGGCTACAGGAGAAATACATACCGATACCAAATCAATGCACCACCGTAAGTTTTAATTATGGTGTAGGTACAAAGGTACATTCATTGGCCTTAACCGAGATTATTTTAAGCAGTAATTATAGGTCGGTATTTTTCGTTAAAAATTTTGCTTAAACCTCTTGAATTTGCATTTTTCAGTAACATAATTCGACGTCTAGAGATCAATTCCAAAGTTTTTTTTGAGATTCAACATTATTTTGGTAAAATTTCAGAAAAAAGGAATACCTACAAGTATGTTCCTTATCTACCTACATGTAGGTATACGATTTAAATGGTTTAGAGGCTTGGTGAAATGAAAAGGCAAGATTTATACTTAATTCACATTTCTGCATTTATTTTGCAACCAATTTACAAAATTAAAATTTTATAAATTTTTGACCAGCTATTTTGGTAGGTACCTACCTATATAAAACAATTATATTTGATAACAATATTTTACAATACGCCCTTTTGAATATTATAAAGCTACAATAATAAATAAGATTTAAATAAAAAAAAAAATTGCTGGGTACAGCTAGGAATCGAACTCGAGACCCCTGAGGCTAGATTACAAGCATCCTTATTAAATAAAAAAAAAAGATTGCTGCGTACAGCTAGGAATCGAACTCCAGACCCCTGAGGCTAGATTACAAGCATCCTTAAGAGGTAGAGAGTTCGAAAGTTTTTGGTGTGACAGTAGCTGGGTTCGATTCCCGCAGAAATATAGTTTTTTTTTTTATTTTTGAACACTTCTATCCGATTTCTTTAACTTACTTTATAAAGGTGCAATAGAAGCTTAAAAATTTTCTATTTTTTTATTTTATGGAGTTTTGTAGGTACAGTACCTTCTTTTATGATTGTGAGATCCGATTATGAGTAGCTTCTTTGGATCAAAATTGGAGTAAAATTGTTAGTTGGGTAGGTAGGTATAGGTATATGTAACTCTAAAAACGTGAATTTGCATACCTACCCACCTAGGTATCTATATATGTGGGAGTGGTGCGCCGACAAAACACTGTTGGATTCAGTAAAACTGCTTTAAAATATTTATTTAACGGTAATAGGTAGGTATAAAATAATAATAAAGTCATTGTCTTAAACAGAAAATTTATTATATTCTATGTAAATTTGTTTTTTTATTAAATAAAGTAGTAATATGAAAACGATTTCGTATAAAAAAATGACTGACTTGATTTTCTTATTTATTTCATAGCTTCTACAATTATGGTTCAATTTTAACGAATTTGGTCTTCAAATTTTTGTTATAAAAATATATTTTATTTGAGCTAAAAAAATATTTTTATATTTTTTTTCTATCCACACGGTTCAATTGAAAATGATAAATTTTCAAAAAAGCTCAAAAAAAATTTTATAATCTTTGATCGCTTGTATCTTAATGAATTCGCATCCGATTATAACAAATCGCATACTGTTGGAAAGCTGAAAATTTTATCTTTCCAAAAATGTTTACTATATATGTAAATTAAAAAGATCATTTAAGAGATATCAGCCAGTGTTTGAAAAATAGACAAAAAAAACGTTTTTTGCGTATATCTCGAAAATTGGTCCTTGAAAAAAAAAATTAATGTCATATTAGTTTTCAGCGACCCCAAATTAGTAAAATAAAGTTTTTTTTGTTAGGTAGCATCGGTGACCCAAAATTTTGTAAACTAGTGTTATTTTCTATTTTTTCTATCGAGCTATCGAACATTAAGGATAATAAATAAAAATCTTCATTCAAAATGCTATGCGATACCTTTTTGAAAAGCTAAAAACTTTTTCTTTCATTCTGTGTTTAAATAAATCTATTCTAAGGAATAGTTTTTGAAATATTAATTTTCAAAGTCAAAATTTTGAAAAAAAAAGTGGAAAAAAAATATTCAAATTAATTTTTTTCAAAATTTTTCGTATTTAAGTGCTAATTTTAATTTCAAAATTAAGTGCTGTTATTAATTCTAATTCAAAATCAGAAAACCGGTTGCAAAAAATTTATGTCGTTCTCAAGAAATTAAAAGAATTCTAAAGCTAAAAATAAAAAATTAATGATCGCTAAACTTTTTAAAACAAGAAAATGATGATTTGCTTTAAAAAGTCCTTTTATTTTTACTATATTTTTTATTGGACCCCGCAGCACCATCTTCGCCTTAGGTTTATTGAGGTCTTTTATTTCCTTAATACCTATAAGGCGAAGGTCAGCGTTAGGGAGGGAGCTACCGTTCTTTTGACGAAGTCCTGCATCCACACGAGAGTGTTGCCATCCTAGCATGTCAACAGCTTGAATCCGTGGACGGTTCTTAAGCTACCGAATAGAGGCGGTTGCCCGTTCTTAATGATAGCATCGTTCACCTCGTCCAGGATTCTGACTTCCATCAATTGCAATTGATCATTTGAAAGTTTCCGAGAAGGTGTGCTGAAATCTGCAATAGCAAATTGTCGCTTCTCAATGGTCCCTTACGTGATCAAGGTCTTGGGTCTTTTTGTCTTTGGTGAGGGATTCGTAGGCGAAGACTTGTCGTCTTGCCTAGTTCTTTTGAACGCCGTTGAGTTTGGTCCAGGGTGGGGAAAAGTGCCAACCGTCTCCCTTACCGTCCTCAAGGTCTTTGTTCTTTTGTTTGTCAGGTTGTTCGTTTTGTCTGTGGTCAAAGTCTTCAGTCTCTGAGTAGTATTGTCCAACGCTAGCTTCTCCCTGGCCGTTAAGGTTTCGGGTTTCTTGCTAGAAAGACGTCGGACAATCCTATCAGCGTTGCGTCGTCTCTTCCTTTGTATACGTTCATTGAGACTTCCAGCTCTCTGTGAGGCCTTGGTCTCAATAACGGTGTTCGTCATGGTGTTTCCTGTCAGGTCTATGACGCAACTTCTGCTCGACGAAGATGGAAGAGTCGAGCTGGAGTTACCTGCGGGGCTAGTGCCCAACGTAACTCCCACACGGCCCATCCCTGCCTTCAACTTTTCCATCTTCCCGGTTGGGGGAAGTGATCCCGCTGTCTGCGTCGTTGGCGTCAACGTAGGCGTTCCAGTCGTGTCCGGATCTAATTGGATCCGACCTACCTTTGACTGGGTTTTGGCACCAGTCGGTGGATTGGGCGGTCCCATTAGAGTGTTCACGCTTGTACTCTCTGAAGAGGTCACCTTTTTGGACGGTGGGGCAAGTCCCCTCCTGTCTTCTTAGGATCATTCTCCAGAAAAGCACGTGCGTTTTGAAGTCGTAGGTGTTCGGTGTCGGTCAGTTTCTCCCAACTCCTTTTGCCAAGTCGTTTGATTGTTTTCTTGCAGTTGAAGATTTTACTCCGAACTGAAGAAGTTGAAAATCGTGAAAAAGTGGAGCTGGCAACGGAACATGCGTCGTCGTCAGTCAGATTTCCGATGCTAACTCCATTCTCTATACAGAGGTTGGAAAAAGGAGTGAGAAGAAGAAGGTCTTCCTCTTCTTGTGTAGTTGTCTTTGTCTTGTTGTTGTTGTTGTTGTTTTTGTTGTTGTTGTTGTTGTTGCTGTTGTTGTTGTTGTTGTTGTTGTTGCTGTTGTTGTTGTTGTTGTTGTTGTTGTTGTTGTTGTTGTTGTTGTTGTTGTTGTTGTTGTTGTTGTTGTTGTTGCTGTTGTAAGCCTCCCCAGCGCTACAAGGTGGAAACCCGGCAGGGAGGGAGGGTTGCTCAACTACAAATATTTGTTGAGAATCTGATTCATTTACAACTTCAATAAATTAAACAGTACCAGTTTCTAGACTCATACAACCCTTCTGAAATCATTAAATCAGGTGTAATATATGTTGGTTTCATGTAAACACTTCCAGATTCAATATCGACTGGTAATAAGCAAATGGACTTACTAAGCACTGGAACAATATAAGGTTTTGACATAAGGTTTGGTTTAAAACATAAAGGAATACTTTTTTAATTTTTAGAGTTGAGTTTCTTATATCGATTGTTAATCCACGGTCCCTTATGATATCGATTCCTATCACACCATCCAAATAATTATGAAATTTAAAAATCAGGAAAGTTAAGTGTTTTTTTGTATAGAGTTCAGGCAACCCTGTTAACACGATTTCTTTATTAACAAATTTAATGTCAAAAATTGTTTTTATCCCCATTGGTCTTATAGTTCTTGATTTAAGAAAATTAGCTACACTCGGGCATATAAATGAACGTGTCTGCCAGTGTCTAATAAAAATTTCAGTGGCTTGTTACTGATGCTATTAATGCTTAAATAAGGCAAAAGATTTGAATTACAGTTATTTATGTCTATGTAACCTTTTGAGTTGGATAGTAACCTGAATCTGAATAATTTTCCTGTTCTAAAGGCGGGTTTTCAATTGAATAATAATTTGATTCGATGTTATGTAACTGTTGACTTTTATATTGAGGATGGTTTGCAGACTTCTTTTGGGTGTAAGTATTAGAAATTGACATAGGTTTAGGTGGCGGGTAGGATTTGAAACTTGTATTTGGTTTAGCATATGAAGTAAAAGTGTTATTATTAAGAATCTGAGGAGTATTATAGTTTTGTGTACTTGAAGTATTTTGTCTATTGTAATATTGTTTTGATAGCGTTAGGTTTGTGTTTGAAAGAGTCTGGGTTTGTCTGAGTGTTGGGTTAGAATAAGTATTGTCAGCTCTAGATGGCACCTGAGTAGTTGTAACGGTTGGCCGAGTATGTGAAAAAGTCTCATGAACATGATTTGGTTTGATTTAAGGAACTCTTTGAAAATTTTGTTGACCGTGAAAATAAAACCGAGTCTGCTCTTCTAGACAAAAAGAGAGAGCTTCTTTCAACTTAGATGGTCTCATTGCACGTATTGTTGAACCAAAAGGTTCCCTTAGCCCTGACAAAAATGAATGTAGGCACATTTCTTTATAAAGCGTTTTTTTTTGCTGCAACTACAGTTGCTTCCTTTTCATGCAATCTCACATGATTCATTATAGTGGATAGGATTTCAATAATTTTGGCATAAAATGTGTCCACATTGTCTACTCCTTGCCTTATTTGGTGTAAATCGCGGATAAGACTTGTTTCGTTTCTTTTGTCAGCGTAATGAACTACTAAATTGTTTTTGATCTTATTCCAATCTGTGGAAGTACCATACATATTTAGAACTTCATTCGCTGGACCAATTATTTTATTGCGGATTGCTCTTAAAATGATATGTGCCAAATTTGTACCGTTAATCTGTGGCATTAAACTTAAAATCTCTTCAACATTATTAATAAAGTCATATAATAAACGCGGATTGCCATTGAAAGATGGTATATCTTTCACTGCGTCTGGAATAGGCAGCGAATTAAAGACTTCTAAAACTGGATTTGAAGTCATAACCGAAGCTGGACTTGGTTCTTTTGTTTCTACAGGAGGCTTCTCGTTGTTATGACTGTCGTCGCTATCGCTATCGTTAATATATCTACCAAACTTAACAAGATTGTAATTTTTAATTTTTTCCAAATCTACCTTAAGGGATTTATTCTTCTCGTTTGTTTTTTTATTTTATTTTTTTTTTTAACATAACCCAATGAAAAGCCCTAAACAAGGACTTACCTTACAAATATGTTTTAATATGATTTTTTTTTTGAATTAATCTATTGAATAACAAAGCTTTTATTCTAATTATTGTGATAGAAAACATACCTTAATTATTTTTGTTGCTGTTTTTTTTCATATATTTTTGTATGTAATATGTATAAAAACTAAAATACAGATGGTCTTTGCTTTTTTTGCTCTTTAAATAGGTAATTGGAATGGAATGAATTTTGTGATGTTTTGTTTTAATTTATTTTAGTAATTCATTTAAGAAGATATTTAGGGTATACACAATAGAATACTGTTAATTTAAACTTTTTATAAATTTTATAAATTCACAGTTATCAGAATTTCAAAATTATGCAGCGGAAATTTGCAAATGTATATTGCTTATTGTTTTTGTAGCGTTAGATTTTTATAATAATGATGGATCGTTTTTCTTGCAATTTTCACAAGGTTTTGCGCCTTTTTATTAGTGAGGTTCTTGGCATCAAGAATTTACAACTTGAGAAACTTTAAATCTTGGATTTTTAAGAAGGTACTTTTTATTTTGATTTTTTTTTTCACTTTTAAATCCGTTTGAAATGTGCACCGACTGCGCCAGTTATGTTGCTTACTTAAATTCGGCAGAATTAAGTTATATTGGATGCTTAATAAATTTCGGCAGCGAGAAAATAATAAAAAATTGATTTACTTTTATAACATTTTTATTTGCTTCTCCAATTCTAACTAACTTACATAATACCTACTGTACAATATGTATGTTGGCTTGACTTAAAATCTAACGCTTTATTAAGTACACAGCTGTTATTGTCTAGCTGTTATCAACATAGTATACATAATTGCAAGGATGCTATGTGTAATAATTTCTTGTTACTAAGCATAGAAGCATAGTCTGGCTGGGTCAGTTGTACATATTATGTTATACGTAATATAATGTAATATAACTCGTGCAATAGATTCATTGACAAGATTCATATTTTGGTTTTTTCACTTAAAATAAGTTTGTGTACAGAAAACCATGTCCTCAAATTATGGAGATCTTCTTCTTCTAGGTAAAAGATACTTATGTCATAAGAGATATGCAAAGGCAGTCGAAAGCCCGTTCATATTGAGCTTGAAAAAAGAGTTGATAAAAACTTAAAAAAAAGAAGACAAAGTACAGATCTCTGAGGAATAAGAAGCTTCACTTTTAACACCATTAAAAAAAAAGATCACTGCTTGCCATTCAAAGACAACTCCCCTGTACATTATTGTTTCCTCTATCGAAGCCCTAATTTGGACAGAGTCTCAACTTCTCGCGAATTTGATGCTCTGTCCGACTCCATCCAAACAATTGTATCCTTGCATCCTCACACTGAAATCGTTATTACGGGCGATTTCAATGTACACAATTCTTCTTGGCTTCAATATTTGGGGCCACACAACACCCGAAGGTATGTTTGCGGAGATCTTCGCTCAGTTTAACCACCATACTCAGCTTGTCAACGAGCCTACCCGAATATCGGACGTTAATGGCCGAGCCGAAAATACTCTTGACTTGTTTCAAACCTCTGACCCATGATAAATATACAATCAGTGTATTAACGCCTCTAGGCACATCTGACCATAGTATTATTTCCGCAAATTTTTCGTGCCAAACAAACCCAGTTAAAGATAGAGCTCCTGTGAGAACCGTTTGGCAATACGAAAAAGCCAACCGGGACGGCCTCAATAATTTTTTCAGGATCTTCAACTGGTCACTATGCTTCCTCGGTAGTGACGTAGACTCCAGCGTGGATATGATTACTAATATGATTGTTTTGGGAATGAGAACTTTTATCCCGAATAGGGCTAAAACCATCAGACCCAAAGAGAAATCATGGTTCAATGCGAGCCGTAAAGAGGTTATTAGGTTAAAAAAGGTTAGCTTCCGTTGCTTAAGAGCCAAACCGGAAAAAGTTCAAACAAGCCAGGAAGGCCTGCAACACCCATATTCGAAGGACCAAATTTTTGAATGACCAAGTATCTTATCTTCTCTGCTTGTTCCGAGCAGTTGGAAAACAGCATTTGTCCAGCCTATCCCAAAAAAAGGCGAATCTTCTTCACCCTCTAATTACCGACCAATTGCACTTACGTCCTTTCTTTCCAATGTCATGTAAACGGTGATATATTGTCAGCTCAAAAAATATCTTGAAGATAGAAAGCTTCTTAATGACCGGCAATAGGGCTTTCGCAGCAATAGGTCCACTGGTGACTTGATGGTTTATCTCACCGAACAGTGGAACAAATCCTTAAATTGTTTTGGAGAAAGTAAAATTATTGTATTTGATATTTCTAAAACATTTGATAAAGTTTGGCATCCTGCTCTTTTATCGAAAATGCGTGCGTTTGGTATCGATAAAACCCTTCTTCGTTGGATTAGTAACTTTCTTTCGAATCGTTCTATGCAAGTAGTATTAGACGGATTCAAGTCTGAAACCCACAAAAAAAATACTGGTGTGCCACAGGGTTCTGTTTTGTCTCCGACCCTCTTTCTCATTTTTATTAATGATCTCTTGTCTGCAACTACTAATCCATTAAATCGTTTCGCTGACGATAGCACTCTAAGCTTTTCATATTCGTTTCCTGATTCACATCCCTCTTCTTCGGATTTGGAACTGAAACGGCGTAATGCTTCGAAAACTCAAAGCTGCCTTCTGTCGTTAAAGCGAGACGTACTAACCCCCCCCCTGCCATTATAAATGAGTGGCACTTGCATTTTAGGTATGTGTATCACAAACCATCTTTTGTGGAATGATCACATACTTAACGTCGCCAAAAATACCGCAAGATGTTTAGTTTTCCTTTGGAGATGCAAGAAATTCCTTACCCCTTCTGATTTGACTATTATCTATAAAAGTTATATACGTCCAAAGCTTTAGTATAACTCCCACCTCTGGGCTGGTGCTTCAGAAACTTACTTAAGCCTCTTGGGCAGTATACAAAGACGAGCCTTCAAAATGATCAGAGACAAGAACATCATCGATACCTTTACGTCACTAGAATACCGGCGTAACGTTTCCTGTCTCTCACACTTTAATCGTTACTTTTACGGTAAGTGCTCAATTGAAATAGCCAGTTGCATTCTTCCCCTTAAACGATTCCAGGAATGTTCATTAGTTTACTCTTGAACCCAATTTCGGTCGTACTGTGAAGTACATGGACTCGTTTTTTAGCCGTACTACCACTACGCGAATGTGGAATACCCTTCCACGCTCTGTCTTGCCGTCTCGTTGTAATGAACTGAAATTCAAGACTAATGATCACCGACATCTCCTTTCAAATCCCCTTCTACTTAGCTCGCACTGTGTCTCTGACATATAAAGGGTACATAAAATCCCCTTTATTGCGCGCTAATTATATAATGTATAAAAAAAAGCTGCATTATAAATTTTTTTTTAAGAGAAGATCCTGGTAGTGGATAATAAATGGAGCAATGGTAGTCTTGTCATTATTTAAGCTGCCGTAAAACTGACTACATAATCTTAGAATAGCATCTTCTCTAGACTTTCCTGCTCGGAAACCAAATTGAATTTCACTGACAAAGTCATTCTTATTTAAAAAGAATATACATTTTTTTTCAAAACTTTTCATATAGCTTAGAAACAGTGGGTAGAAGTGAAATAGGTATATAATTATATAATCTGAATTTTTTTCTAGCACCGTTTTTAAACAATGACATAACCTCAGTCAACTTAAGTTGTTTTTGAAAACTACCTTGTACATTGTACAGCACTTAAGTTAAAAATAAAACTCAATACATCACACATATAGAGCAACTTTTTTTAGAACTGTGCTAGATATTCCATCTGAAGTACAAGAATTCTTATTTTTTAAAGAATTCGTCATTTTGTAAGTTTCAAAAGATGTAATAGGATTGAGTAGTATAAATATCGGACTTGAGCAATAATTCAGTGCTCCTCAGTGTAAAACTGTGTGCTTCTAGCATCAAAAATGCTCCTCGATGAGAAGAGCCAGTGATCATGTGGGAGCCTAGGGTAAAATTGTGTGCTAGGAGCATTTCTGCTCGAGAAGACGAGCATGCATTGAGTGTATGAAAAAAGGTGGATGAAGTGTGTCATCATCATCATCATCGGCTCGACAACCGGGGTCCGGTCCTGGCCTCCTTCAACAAGTCTCTCCACCTATCCCGGTCTTGAGCCGACGCCATCCAGTTGCGCACCCCAAGGCTTCGGGCGTCCTGGTCTACGCCATCTCTCCAGCGCAAGCATGGTCTACCACGCTGCCGTCTACCATAGAATGTACCACAAAGGACTTTCCGAGCAGGTTCCTCTTCACTCATGCGAGCTAGGTGCCCTGCCCACCGGAGTCTACCGAGCTTAATTTTTGTCACTATGTCTGCTTCAAGGTAGATTGCGTACAATTCATGATTGTACCGTCTCCGGAATCGCCCTTCCTCACATATGGGGCCAACAATTCTCCTTAAGACTTTTCTCTCGAACGCGGCTAAGAGGTCGGAGTGTCTTTTGCTAAGCACCCAAGTCTCGGATCCATACGTGAGTACTGGCAGGACCATGGTCCTGTACAGCAGCAGTTTTGAAGTTATGGTGAGATTTCTGGATTTGAAGAGCTTTGACAGACTATAGTAGGCTTTGTTGGAATTGAGCAGCCGCCCGCGTATTTCTTCTTCTATATTATTATCGGCTGCTACTATTGACCCAAGGTATTTAAAGGATTGCACCACTTCAAATTCGTGCTCCGCTACCTTGATTGTTTGACCAACTGTTCTTCTTTGTATACTGCCCAAGAGGCTTAAGTAAGTTTCTGAAGCACCAGCCCAGAGGTGGGAGTTATACTAAAGCTTTGGACGTATATAACTTTTATAGATAATAGTCAAATCAGAAGGGGTAAGGAATTTCTTGCATCTCCAAAGGAAAACTAAACATCTTGCGGTATTTTTGGCGACGTGAAGTGTGTAGGATCTATTTTTAGAACTGAATGAAAATGTGTTAAGAAATTTGGAAATTTGTGAGGATTGAAAATGTGATAGGAAATTTCGAATTGATAATGAATGAAAATGTAAGGAAAATGTAAGGAAAAAAAAGTGGTGGTAGAAAACTATTGTTGGGACTGTAAGAATATACTTTTTGGGCATGGGAATAGGAATGGGAAAATTTCATGTATGTTAATTACAACAACTATACAGTAGTATAAATATCGGACTTGAGGAATAGAGCATTTGGGTAAAATGTATTTTGTTGTTGTAAATTGTGAATTTTGGTGTGAATTTAGTTTTCGTGACTGTGAATTGTTGTTAGTGATGTACCTACAAAATTTTTTTTATGTTTTTAGCTTGAATATTGACGTGGAGGATGCGGTGTATGTACACTGTACAGTAGGATGCTAGAAAAAAGGGATTCTTGTATGGTTTGTAGGTAGATTTCAATAGAGTATGGGTATATGAGTTTTGTATGGTAATGAGATCGTATTACATCAGTGGGAGTTCATTGACTTTAAGATGCATTGGTTGTTTGAAGGTTGATAGTAATTTATGAAAAACAATTTAAGAAATAATAGAAAGGAAAAAAATATTTTATGTCGTTTACAATAATTGTGATTTATTAATCCATGAATTGTTAGCCGATGGGAAGCCGAGCCATTTAACATATACATTGTCTCCATTACTTTTAAGTACTTTTTCCACGAGATAAATATGAGAGTATTTAGTCTTTTGTAATTCTTTTTCGTAAAAACATCCACTGATAGGTTGACCATTAAAATCTTCAAGGAGATATGTTGGCGGGTTGGTTAGGTTTACTTTTCTTATCATAAAAATTTCCGTTGTCCAATTTGGTGTGTAGCCTTTCTCAAAAACGTGTTTGAACTTGCTTATTCTAACATTGTCGCCAACTCTATATTTACCCTGTGGAGCGATTTTAATTCTATTATAAGCCGTAGATAAGAGTTTTTTAGAGTTTTCCTGATTCACATCGATTGGGCGCATTTTTATAGTTCTATGCATAGATTGATTGTATTCTTTCAACAAATCATTAATAATGCACGTCCATTTGTAATTACCATTAAGACTGAATTCCTTCCACATTTTCTCCTTAAGTGTGCGATTAAAACGTTCAACAATTGATGCCTTAAGGGAGCTGTATGTAGAGTAATGATTTATGTTGTATAATTTCATTAAATCGTGAAACATCTTATTAAAAAATTCTTTTCCATCATCAGTTTGAAGGTTTTTAGGCTGTCGTGATGATCTGATGAAAATTGATTTCATCGCTTCTGCAACAGATAAAGCGGTCTTATTTTTTAAAGCAACTGCCCATGCATATTTCGAGAATGTGTCAATGACCGTCATTAGGTATTTATAGCCATTATTTTCCTTGTGGTAAGGTAACATTTCAACCAAATCAGCTTGCCACAGGTCATCAAATCCTTTGATAACAACCCTACGTCGATTGAAATTCTTTCTTGCTGACCTGTGAAGCTCTTCAACAACTTGTCGTTTACTCATTTTTTTAAAGAATGCAAGAAAAAAACATTTATGTATGGTTTTATAATAACATTTATTTTAATCTTTTATATAGTAACATTAGTTTTTTTAATCTTATCAAACGATGCTCAATCATAAAACATCCACACGTATCTGGTCCCTCTTTACATGTATTTGAAGACCACGAACAGTTTGTAAAATGACATCCATGTTTAGAATTAACTTTACTAACGTTTTTATAGTTACTAAAATATGAAATATTACTTATAATCTCATCATGATGTTCTTCAAGTAAATCATATTTATAAGCCCTTAAAAAACTCATAATTTCGTTTAAAATTAAAGATATGTGTAGAACAAGACCATCAGTTCCACGGAAAATTTCTTTATCAATTACAATATTGTTTTCATCATTAATTCGAAAATTTGATCTCCCTAACTTGTTTGAATTTGATTCAACGTCAAAGTATGGACCATAGATTTTATCATGATCTGAATTTGAAAGTAAGGCTTCATTAATCGGAGTACTTTCATTGAAGCTAATTGAAGGTGTTTTAAATGAAGAGTCGTCATCGGCTAACATTGAATTCGTTAATGATAAATTTAAATCTCTCTCTGGAGAAATTTTTTCATCTTCTTCTTCTATAGGACTTTTAAATTGAAGACGACGTTTTACAGTAGGTGGTTTTATTTCTTTAAATTCATCATTTATGTTTTCATTATTTTTCACATTTTTCGCGATTTTCTGTAAGGGTTCAACAATTGTTTTGAACGTGTTTTCAATTTCAGTATCTTTAATCAATTTTCCAGTCTTGAGGAGCATATACTTTTTCTTTAAAGCTTTCTGTGTATTTATAAGATTTTTAAGCGTATTCATATTCGTATCCATAGCTATTTAGAGTGTTAGATTACTTCTAATAGGATCTGAAGAATGGGTAGTCCAATACAGGGCGGTTCAATACAGGTCGGTTCAATACAGGGCTATTCAATACAGGGCTGTTCAATACAGGGCTGTTCAATACAGGGCTGTTCAATACAGGGGCTGTTCAATACAAAGCAGTATAATACAGGTAATATTAAGATAGGTGTATTAATATGAAAAGCAGTTTCACGACTGTATCAATTTATAAAATAACTGTTTCTTTAAAAGATTTTTTATACCGTCCATTTTTAACGCAACTATCTTTATCAATAACTAAAAACCCATACAATTCTTTCCAGCATTCTGAACACAACTCTTTAAACTGTTTGAACGTCATATCTGAATTAATATGATCATTAAAAATATGTTTCAAATTAAGATCATCTTGCTTGAAAAGAATTAAATAGTTAGCGTTATCTCGAATCAAATGTTTTGGAATGTGTGTATATGATTGGCATAAGTAGAAGCTATCTACATCGCTATGTCGACCCATACAAAAGTAGTCTCTTATGGTATTTTGTTTTTCACAAGCTACATCGTCAAATATGAAAACTGAATTGGGTTTAGCCTTAGAATTCAGCATAACTTCACAATTATTTGAAAATTCATAATACTGCTTTTCTTTTATTGATTTTATAACCTTTTTTAGATATGCATATTTTGGTTGATGCAATGATTTTGAATAAAGGTATATATTTTCAAACTTTAAACCATTGACATCTAAAAGAATGCTTAACATAACGTTTGTTTTTCCACAATTAGATGGGCCTACAATTATTCCTCGAATACTATTTGGAAATAATGTTCCATGCTTCCTTTTTTGTTTTACATTTCCATCAAAGTTTTGTACAGAAATAGCTTCTTGCTGTCTTACAAACTTCATTTTGTAGAATGAGGCTTTTACACATAAATCCCCGTGTTTTATAAACATTATTTCATAATCGCTCCATGCGTCTAAGAAAACAGTTATATAATGATTGATTTTAAGACCCACTCTGTTAGTTTGAATAATTCAGTTCAGGGAAACGGATTGGTTAATTCAATAATAAACAAACTTCCTTTTGAGTTACATCTACCATCTTATAATTTTTGTGGACCTGGAACTAAACTTAAAGAGCGTCTTGCTAGAGGAGACCGTGGAATCAACCAATTGGATGAAGCTTGTCGAGAACACGATATTGCATACAGTAAAAGCAATAATTTGAATTATAGACATACAGCCGATAAAATTTTGGGTGAGAAATCCTGGCAGAGGTTTAGAGCTAAGGATTCAACACTACCAGAAAAAATAAATAGTCTTTTAGTTACGAGCATGATGAAGGCTAAATCTACTCTTGGAATGGGTATATCATCAAAAACAAAAACAAAGAAAGTCCGTCAGTGCCCTAGGATTAAGAAAACAAATCTATTCAAAAATGCGGTAAAAGAAGCCAGAGCGGCAATAAAAAATCTGAACACTGAAGACTCAAAAAAATTAGCAACAACGGCTTTACATGCAGCCAGACAAATAATAAAGAAAAAACGTAGGAGTATAACACTTCCTAGAGTAATACCAATTCCCAAAGTTGGAGGACTTTTACCATTGCTACCTATCTTAGCAGGGTTATCAGCTGTAGGTTCTCTTACCGGTGGTGTTGCAGGAATGGCGAAAGCTATAAACGATTCAAAGATCGGAAGACAACAATTGGAAGAAAATAGACGTCACAATAAAGCTATGGAAACAATAAAACTTAAACAAGGAAAGGGCCTTTATCTGAAGCCATATAAAACTGGTTTGGGGTTATTTTTAAGTCCGCAAGAATCAAAAAACTATTAAAAATGCTACCCAACCGCCCTCTCACTAACATAGATATATCGCATTTTGGCAAAAACTATATCCCAAATTTCCGAGGCGTTTTTATGAGGGATGAATTGCCAAACAAACCATTTAAAAGAGAGAGTGGAGTCGTAAATTTAGATGATAATAGTGGGATCGGTACCCATTGGGTAGCATATAACAAAAATAAAAATAATGTACAATATTTTGATAGCTTTGGTAATTTAAGACCTCCCCAGGAAATAGTAAGATATTTGCATGGAAATAATATTTATTACAATCATAAATGTTTACAGCGTTTTAATACATTTAATTGTGGACATTTATGTTTGAAGTTTCTTGTTGATCAGAATAAATAAGCTATACATTATAAAATTCGTTTCATTTCTTTTCCACTGATAATGTCGATAACACTTACACTGAGCGGGAACAAGTCTACTCTCACAACAGAGTACTTTCCACCAATAGTATTAGACTCAAATTATGTTTGTGGATTAGTGGATTTCCAAACATACAACTCCATACCTAACGTCGATGTAATGAATAATTTATTTCATTTAGGTAATGATGTAATTAAACTTCCTATTGGCTCTTACGAAATTGAAGATATAAATAATTTTATTCAAGAAGGGCTTTTAGAAAATAATAATACGGCAAGCATAACAACACTTTAAAATGTGAAATATACTGCAGTGAAGACATAGATTTTTCACATCCTAATTCCATTGGTTCACTACTGGGGTTCAGTAACAGAAAACTGGTTGCAAATCAAATGCATGAGTCAGATCTTTACGTTGATATCAATCGTGTAAATACGGTGAGAGTTGAGTGTAACTTAATTGACGGAACATTTATAAATAACCAATCTGCGCATATACTTCATCAATTTTCAATCAAAGTCAGTCCAGGGTATAAAATAATTGAGGTTCCTAAAAATGTTATTTATTTACCAGTGAACGTGAAGAAGATAAGTTCAATAACAATAAATTTGTTAGATCAAGACGGAAACCTTATTAACTTTCGAGGTGAATTAATAACGATACGATTACACCTCAATCACCAAAAATGATAATTTATAATACTATATCTGATGCTAATAATTCCTATAAAAGACAGGGTTCACCGGGCTCTATAATCAATGCTTCATCAACTCCTAAAGCAACAGTACAAACGCTAACAGAAGCAAACCAATTGTTTTTATTATCATTAGGATTCACATTGAAGAAAAGAAAATAATAAATTCAATTTAACAAAGTAAGATATGCTGAATATTTTTCAAGAACCAACATTTGATGATAGTATTTCAAAATACGAATATCATTCCTATTCCCCGTATTTAAACAACTTCGGCAAAAATGACATCATCCACATCTGCGTGCAACATCAAAATCTCAATATATTACCTTCGAAAAGTTACATTTATGTTGAGGGGACTGTATCGAAAAATGATGGATCGGAAGTCAAAAAGACACAACTTGTAAACAATTGTATAGCATTTCTCTTTGATGAGATCCGATATGAACTGAATGGTATTGAAATAGATAGTAATCGTAATGTTGGAATCACAACTTCTATAAAAAATTATATTTCTTTGAATCAAAATGAAAGTGTTATGTTGTATAATGGAGGTTGGTGTCCAAATTCTTCATTAAACTTAGATGGACCATATTTTAATTTTTGTTTGCCGCTAAACAAACTTTTGGGTTTTGCAGAGGATTTCAAAAAAATAATTCCTAATGCTCGACATGACTTAATTCTAACCCTTCTCGTACTGATGAAAATTCACTAATAGCTGATGCAGATGAACAAGCGAGGATAACATTACTCAAAGTTCAAAGGAAAGTTCCGCATGTTCACCTTACTGATTCTTTGAAATTAAACCTATTCAAGTTTATAAATGATAATGACACTATGAAAATTGCATTTCGTAATTGGGATTTATATGAATATCCTGTCCTACCTACAAGTGACCATCATATTTGGAATGTTAAGACCACTTCACAAGTTGAAAAGCCTAGATACATTATTGTTGCGTTACAAACTAACAAGAGAAATCAACTGAAAGAGAATCCTACCTATTTTGATCATTGTAACGTTACCAACGTAAAGGCATATTTAAATACTGACGTTTATCCATACGAAGACCAAAATATATCATTTAAAAACAACAACTTTAGTATTATTTATCAGATGTACTGTGAGTTTAGAAAAAATTATTATAATTGTTCAGTTGCAGAGCCATTGCTAACAAGAAGTCTCTTTAAATCACAAGCATCGATTTTTGTGATTGATTGTAGACATCAGAATGAAATAGTGAAAACTGGACCAGTTGATATTCGTTTGGAAATTAAAACAGCTAAAGAACTACCTCCAAATACATCAGCGTATTGCCTTATGCTGCATGATCGAATAATAAATTACAATCCTCTGAGTCAATTAGTATCTCGAAATATTTAAAGATTTAGTTCAATATAGCTTATAATCAAGAACACACGAACCCTAGCAATGGCATTCATCATTGACATTCAAGGTTTTAGAGGTCCCAATGACAAGTTGATAGTTAAGGAAATTGCTATTCTGCGTGGCTGTAGCCATCACCACTTCATTATAACACCTCCGTTTGACTTTAAGCATTTACCAACAACATTAAAAAGACAAGCAAAATGGCTGTATCAAAACCATCATGGTTTGCACTGGAATGGCGGATTCACCAAATATAATAAAGTGGAAGAATTTCTTCGAGATAATATTATAAATCACATTGTTTATGTAAAAGGCGATGAAAAATTACAATGGATAAAGCGACTACTAAATGAAAACGTTGAAGTAATAAATGTTGAAAATATAAACTGCCCCAACTTCAAAGAACTGAAAAGACTTTTTCCAAGTGAGACAAGATGCTTATCACATATCAAATGCTGTGCCCTGCAAAACGTGTTTTTATTAAGTAATTTTTTAAACAGTGAGCTTTCACAACAGTTTTCCTGAATTTTTAAATAAAAAAACATTGTTAATTTTTTTTTTATTTTATTTTTTTAGTTTATTTTCTTTTTACAGATAAAGTTATTTCATGTACAATTTTTGCAATTTTCTTAACAAATATTGTTATTTAATAAATAAACATAATTTACTTAAAACTAGAGAGACTGTTTTATTATGTTATTTTGAAATGACCCCAAGCATATGTACTTATGCCATCTTCCCTTATGAATCTTTTGTCGTCGATATGACTTAAAACTATCTTATTTAGCTGTTGGGTGTAAATTTGATGAGCGAGAGATCGAAAAACAAACATTTCTCCATGATATACTCGTCTGCTATATAAACAATCTTTATAGTTAATCAAGCTTATGTCTTTGAGTGCAATTTTTTTGACACCCTTTGCTTTTTTAACTTCGGTTCCTTCAACAGAAAAGGAGTAAATTTTTGACCTTAAACCTATAAATTCTTTCATAATTCTTCCCGAATTTTCATCTTTCATCATGCCTAACACCTTTTTATTCTTCAAGGGGATACCATATGGATTATTTGGAGAGTATGCAGAAGTATCAAAATACAATTCTATATCATTCTTTATATCGTTATAAAAATCGTCAGTTTTTATTGTGTAAATAAAAGAGTCTGTGTCCATATAATTGAGTTTTAGATTGTGTTCATGTTTAGGTTTCATATAGCTGTAGTGGAAGTCATACATTTTCCACTTTGAAAACTCTAAAACACAAAATCCCAAGTACAGAGGCTTGTTATAAAAGGTACTTACTCTCTTCATTTGAATGGCCACCATGTTTTCTGTAAATTTGGTCAAACTATGGAAATTCGGCCTTGCTATCAGAGCTCTAGCTCCAAGACGCTTTTTATTATTTTCCCATGAAGTTACAATTTTAACATCTTTTCTCTTGTCTACGTTTTCCATAGTTTTTCTGAAAACACTATTATTCATTAATTTGAAAAAAATTTTCTCGAAATCACTGGTGGCAAGAGTTCTATGCTGATTATTCAAGTCTATGTACTTTTGAAGCCAACGAGACTGTTTGAATTCTAAAATCCTATGCACACGAACAATTTTCAACCCATTAGCAATGCATTGCTGCATCTGCAATAAGTTTAGTAAACTTGGAATTATTAACCTTTTTGTTTTGCACGCAAAATGGCAAATCATTATGCAAATCATGCAAAGAATTAGGATATTCCAAGTCAACTTCGAAAATATATCCTATTTCAGAGTCATCTGAAATATTCATTAGATCAATATTTTCAAAATCACTTACCCATTTAATCGTAGAATATGGAAGAGGAGATGACATAGCCCAACCATACAAATTGTTTGCATCAACATACATCAAATATTGCGATTCTTTTTCCTTGTCATAGTTGATCATATATTTGTTGTTAGCAACAGTATGTCGATGGGAACATTGAGATATGCCTCCTCTTATCCCCTTTTTTATGAAGTTATATATGTCAATATCTCGAATTAGCTCAAGATTGATTTTTGTTGTTCTTAACATCGCGTCCCAAGATAATCCCGGGGCTGTATAGTAATGACAGGGATCAAGTTTGTAAATATTTTTACAAATACCCCTGAAATTTTCAAAAATATCTGCTAATAGTAGAATATCGGTTTTTAAATATAACTCCATATAGTCTAAAAGGCGTTGACATTTAAAAGTATTCCACACTTCTTTCGCATGACTATACTCATCTAATGAGCAAGGTTCTCCAGTTAACTTATTATCAAAATTATTTTGTGGAGGAAGATTTTTTTCTTCTAAACTTGCCCATGACTTTATATAGTCATATGGAAATACTCCTTTCCTAGTGAGAAGCTTAAATTCTTCTTCAATTGGAAAGTTGGAACGAATTAATTTGAAGTCGTTTGTTGTTAGATTCTTTGCCAATGCATCTAGGCTAGAAGGCATGAATCGAAATGAATCTAAAAACCTCAATTCAAACGACTTTTTATCAGGTAAATAGATCGTCTTTGAAACGGAAATATATTTTTCTTTATTAAGGGGAATTATTGAAATATTACCCTTAAGTAAAGCAAGTTCCTTAATTAACAAATGACAATCATAGCCCGAGAAATTGTGCAAGAAAATCGGGAAGAATTTTGGTTTTTTATAGGCTAAGTTGCAAGTAGTAGTGCCGGACCATTATATTTACCAGTGTAATGACAATGATCAGCAACTCGATCTAACCCTAAGCTTTTATTGCAAATATGACAAACCCGACAGCTCTTCTGATAGCTTAAATCTATTTCAGAGAGTTGATTCATAGGTATCGTAAATAATTCTAAACAGTCCCTTACTAGAGAATCTAAAAAATCTTTAATACAATTACTACCTCTAAATGATCTAAATTTACTTAAATTACTATTATTTGATTTAATAAAATAACCGCCAGCACACGGAATATGTTTTTGGATTAAATTATTTGTACCTGAATCTATCGCAACATCCTCCAGTATGCATTCGAAATCGGCATCAGGATGATCAAAACTTAAGGAGGCTTTATCTTCTTTGGGCATCTTTGTAACCATCCTACAGCATTCACTTTTATGTGAAGTTAATTTAGCCTCTGATCGAAATCCTAGCAAACACATGTTGCAAAACCAAGTCTTTTCTCTATAATTTTTCACTTGATTTGATATAAGTCTGGAAATGAAACAGAAAAAAAAAATTAGTTTTATTTAGAGATAAGGCTTAAATTTATAGGGATAGTTTACCTTGATACATTTTTAATCCAAACGTAGTGGGATAACTCTTCTTTTTGTAGAAGTAGCAAATTTATATGGTTTTGCTTCTCCTCGTTTGTAATGTAGTATGGTCCTACAATACTCTTTTTTTCTTCATCGAGCCCGAAAACATTAATACTGATTGTTGGATTTAACCTTTCGAATTCTGAGATTTCTCCTAGTTTAAGGGGGAACTGTAGGCTTCCAAAATCTAGCCTTTGGCCATTTTTATATAGAACTCTTGCGGTGATGTCATTTATTCTATATGTTTCTGTTTTTTCGAGGTTGTGCTTTCCTTTGCTGAAAAGAGCAGAGATTATTGCCCATTTAAAGCAATATGCATTCTCGTTTCGTACATTTATGCAAGCTCTTTTTCTCAAAACGAATTCTGGTAGTTGCAAGTATCTTGAACCTTTTATAGGTGTATATTGATTTATATTGATTTCCACTTGCAATATTCTGAGCAATGCCCAACCGCTATCTTTTTCCTGGAACTCCTGAGTTTTAGTTTCTATTTCATCCACCATATCAGAAAATGCGGGGGAGAGTTCTGAATCTGATAGCGCTATTTTCATTTTAGTGTTAAACGATTTAATGCTCAGCTGCATTTCGTCTTCTGAATTGAGCTTTATGAACTCACCGAAAAGTTCTAGGTTGAACTTGATGCATGTTAACTTCTGCAAATGTTCTTCCAGCTTCTCCGTAATGGCCTCTTTTGCCTCACTCAAAAACTTAGAGGGGCTTAAATTATCCTCTTCCTTATTTTCATAAATAAGAGTTTCAATTCTTCCCTTGAAACAGCTCTTCACAACACGAAAGTTGTCGGAAAGTAATTCAGCAACCAGTCTTTTATGTCTATTTCGACGAACGTGCTTACTCCAGTCTCCTTCCACTTCAACCTCACAAATTTCGCACTTTTTCTTATTCAACTTATCGTTTGCACCTTCAACTTCCATCCCCGAAAAAATTCCCTCGATGAGTTTCAAATGTCCGCTTTCTTTCACATGGTCGTTCCATTGACATAGGATCACATTTTTTTCACAAATTTCACAATATTTTTTGGCTGGGGCAGCAGGTTCTTCATAATCCATGGTTTTTGAAAGTTCGCGAACCAACATAGAATGATAATTGGTATTATAATGTTCACACCACTGCCCCATAACAACACTTTTTTCGCACAAATCACAAAATTCTTTATGTACCGCTGGTTTTTTTAACGGAATAGGATGAACATTCGTCAAATGCCTTTTTAAATTAAAATTTTTCAAGAAGATTTTTCCACAAATTTCGCACAAAAAACGACTTCATTATTATTATTATTATATTTTTTTATTTAAGTTTAAAAAAGTAAGAAAAACTGAGCACTCGAACGTACTGGGCGAGGAGTTCTTTAAGAATAAGAACATTTTTAGCAGGACAACAACTTGAATCTCCCTCTGTCCATAAACCCCATACAATAATCAAAATAGTCAAAATTACTGATATGTACATACATTGTACGTGTCAAATCATAAAAATGTACATTTTATAACTTTCTCTTGTCTAAATTTTAAATGAAAAAACTCAAAACCCCGTTCTTATCAAATCAAATTCTTAGTTTTTCCCTTAGTCTATAAATCTTATATTTTAAATGATGAATCCGAGCGCCAATATTTACTAATCTATCTGTACATGTCAACTCATAAAATGTACACTTTATGACTTTCGGTTGTCTAAATTTCAATTGAAAAAACTCAAAACCACTTCTTATCAAAGAAAATTGTATTCAAAACTGGATCTTTAAGTAATCAAATTCTTAGTTTTCCGTTAGTCTATAAATCTTATATTTTTAATGATGAGTCTGTTATTATAAGAGCTGATGTAACACTAAATTATTAAAAACTATACAATGCTTATTAAATCCACCGTTGACCGTATTTATTTTTCCTGAATAAAAACAAAAATCATCTCATCATTTACATTTTCTTCTATAATTAATTTAAATGTTTGCCCCAATGGATGTAAGCACTCAAGAGTGAAATATCCCTGATTTACTTCCGATACAGCGGCATCTGACAATTTATTATAGCGCATTGGTAAGAAAATCTGAAAGAAGAAAATTGTTTATCTGTATTTCTTAATACCGTAGGAATTTTTAATTACCTGAAATTCACCTAAATCAGCCACAATTCTGTCACCATATTTAGTTGTACAACGTTTCAGTTTTTTGATGGAATACTTTTCATTACGTTTAAGTTCCACAACTTTCTTACAAGGCTTGAAATTAACCGCAGCTTCAACTTCTAAAAGTTCTTCTTTGAAATTCATCGTTGACTGTAACAGAACTTCTTTATCGGAAGCGCTATTTATACAAAAATTGAAATAGCATTTATGAAAAGAATATTCATGTCTTTATACGAGATACAAACATCAAAATTTATGTAGTGGGAAAAAAAGCACTACACTGTGTGTGGAGACAAGCTCATGCAGTCATGCACTCGTATTCAGATAAAGCATGAACGAACTTGTTCATCATAAAAAATCAGAAAAGCCAAACTTGAAATGAAATGATAGAATAAGCAAGTTCAAACACGTTTTTGAGAAAGGCTACACACCAAATTGGACAACGGAAATTTTTATGATAAGAAAAGTAAACCTAACCAACCCGCCAACATATCTCCTTGAAGATTTTAATGGTCAACCTATCAGTGGATGTTTTTACGAAAAAGAATTACAAAAGACTAAATACTCTCATATTTATCTCGTGGAAAAAGTACTTAAAAGTAATGGAGACAATGTATATGTTAAATGGCTCGGCTTCCCATCGGCTAACAATTCATGGATTAATAAATCACAATTATTATAAACGACATAAAATATTTGTTTCCTTTCTATTATTTCTTAAAGTGTTTTTCATAAATTACTATCAACCTTCAAACAACCAATGCATCTTAAAGTCAATGAACTCCCACTGATGTAATACGATCATTACCATTACCATACAAAACTCATATACCCATACTCTATTGAAATCTACCTACAAACCATACAAGAATCCCTTTTTTCTAGCATCCTACTGTACAGTGTTCATACACCGCATCCTCCACGTCAATATTCAAGCTAAAAACATAAAAAAAATTGGTAGGTACATCACTAACCACAATTCACAGTCACGAAAACTAAATTCACACCAAAATTCACAATTTACAACAACAAAATACATTTTACCCAAATGCTCTATTCCTCAAGTCCGATATTTATACTACTGTATAGTTGTTGTAATTAACATACATGAAATTTTCCCATCCCTATTCCCATGCCCAAAAAGTATATTCTTACAGTCCCAACAATAGTTTTCTACCAACACTTTTTTTTCCTTACATTTTCCTTACATTTTCATTCATTATCAATTCGAAATTTCCTATCACATTTTCAATCCTCACAAATTTCCAAATTTCTTAACACATTTTCATTCAGTTCTAAAAATAGATCCTACACACTTCATCCACCTTTTTCCATACACTCAATGCATGCTCGTCTTCTCGAGCAGAAATGCTCCTAGCACACAATTTTACCCTAGGCTCCCACATGATCACTGGCTCTTCTCATCGAGGAGCATTTTTGATGCTAGAAGCACACAGTTTTACACTGAGGAGCACTGAATTATTGCTCAAGTCCGATATTTATACTACTGGATTGAATACAAAACTGTTTGATGTTGAATATTCCGTTTCCAGACTGAGCTGCAGCTGATTAAAACAAACACAGTCAACAGATTTAAAAGATGGTTTCAGTTTTTCGGATACATTAGTAAATTATTCGTTATACAGTTCAAGTCCGTTAAGGTGACATAGAGTCACGACTAAAGCTTCTATATCGTTAGACTCCCTATCCCTACCAGAAATGCTATTAAATATTTTCCATTCTTCTTTAACATTGCCTTTAGATCTTTCAAATAAGTTAGAATAAGTACCTAAGTATCACGAGCTAATTCAACGTTTGTATGTACCAGTACCTACAGCTTATTACTTAAAGAAAAATAATATTTTTTTAGTCTAAAATTTCTTTTATGTTTTTTGTATTTCAAACCGAGATTTTTTTGTCTGTATTTGTTTAACGAGACTATGATTCATTCAAGGCCTTTAGATTTTATTTTTGCTTGTAATTTTTAAAGGTATTAAACAACAATAAATTAACGTGTTCTTGTTAAATTAAGGTAAAGGTAGAAAGCGATTTCAATGGGTCATTTTCAGAGTAAACCTGATCCCAAAATTCGAATTTCAGAATATCCTGCAGTAATTTGTAATTGGTGGTATGAATATCTTGTTTTATTTGATGCTCCAATACAATGTTTAAATTTAGTTTTTAGTTCATTATTCATTAAAGTGATCATTTTATGATCAGTTATAAAAAAAAATCAAGGACAATCAAACGAGCAAATATGTGGGCAATTCATAGGTACATACACTAGAAGATTCAGTTACGCGCGTTGCCTCATTAATATATCCTTTGAGACCATATGACGCCATAGGTTGGGTTAGGTTAGAGTGGCTGTTGGTTTGGAAGACCAACACACTAAGACCAAAGTTTGTTCCGTTGTGATACCACATGAATCAGTTGGTCATTGGTCAACCTCATTCTTTGAACCAGTTTGTGAGTTTGAGTTTCGTAGCTTAAGCGTGAGAGAAAAGTGATTTCGGGGTTTACTAGATCGCTGGGATGATTGAAGAAGAAGTCTCCAAGGAGGAGGTTTCGTCTTTGTGACAGGTGTAATGAAATTCCTCTACGTCCCTACAACCTCTGCAAAAATAATTTGCAGGGGCTCCAAGTCGAAGTGCATGAATACCTATTAAGCAGTGTCCAGTCAGGACACCTATAACGTAGCTAATAAATAATCTACTCAGGGAGAACAATTGTTTAGAGCGTTTGGCACTAAGTTTAGGCGAAATTAGTTTTGTAGCTAAACAGATGGTGATGCTATTCAACCTGTAGTTTGTTCTCTCTATAAAGTATCTTGCTTTAGCATGAATTTGCAAGTAGCCAAAAGCATACCCACACTAGTTTTGTGTGCCAGCAGAGGTAAAGTTGTTCCTCAAGTGGGCTTCGCAATTTCCTGGAATGTCTCTATGGCCCAGCACCCAGCAAAGGTAAATATTTAACTGTGTGGCTATCTCCGTAAGAGATGATCGAATTTTTAGGGCTGTTAGTGAATTCGTAGAGACAAAGTCTAGGGATTTTAACACGGCCTGGTTGTCTGAGAAGATACGTATATTGGCGGTTGATATAACGTTTTCTTTGGTCCAGGAAAGGAATTCTATAATAGCCAGGATTTCAGCTTGGAACACGCTACAATGAACAGGTAAACGAAAGGAGAGACTTTAGTCTATCGGAGTATACGCCTCCACCAACCCTGTAAATTCGTTTAATAGTGGACTGTAGTTTTTTAAGGGATTTTATTTGAGTTTCCTTTGTCTCGTTTTAGTTTTAAATAAGAACACCGATTTTTCAACCTTTCTTGGCTGAGATCAAATTTTATTATGTTGATAGCCACGGCAAAGCTTTACAAAAAAAAAGTAACGAAAGAAAAATGAAAGAATGACAAAAAAGCAATTCACAATAGGTGACAATTTAGAATTAAGTTATTAACGCAATTAGAATAATGAATTCACAATAGTGACAAATTGATAAGTTACCTACTTTAAGTTAAGAACGCAATGATGCGAAGTTAATTTATACTGGTAAACATCCTCCCGCCGTTGAAAGATATTTCAACTAAATATCTATGAATGACGGACATAGCTTGGAAATCGGTCGCTTTACTTCTCCCTTTGATGTAACAACGGATACAACTCGAACTAAACTATCGATTCCTGGATATATCTGAGTAACTCTGCCAACGAGCCACTGGCATGGAGGCTGATTGTCGTCCTTGATGATAACGATATCATTTACTTGAATATCTTTGAGTTTCTCAGCCCATGCTGAACATGCTGCCATCTCTTTAACGTTTTAACACCATCATCTATAGGCAGGTCAGGAACACTTGTCATGGGACGCATAATCAAGAAATACGCTGGCGTAAGGGGATCAACATCTCCTTCAAAGCGGGAACACAACGGTCGAGAATTGGCGCAAGCCTCCATCTGACAAAGGATAGTACTAAACTCCTCATACGTAACTATGGTACTGCCTATTACTCTGCGGAGGTGAAACTTCACCGTTTTGAAGCCGGCCTCTCAGAGCCCGCCGAAATGTGGAGCATGTGGAGGTATAAAACGCCAGTTTATGCCCTGGCTCGTCAATTTGTCTGTGACATCACCTTGAAATTGGTCTGATAGAAACTGGTTGGACCACTCGCGAAGCTGATTATTAGCGCCGACAAAATTCGTGCCATTGTCGCTGAAGATAGTGTGGCATCGACCACGCCTGGCAACGAAACGTCGTAAGGCAGCTATGAAGGCTTCTGAGGTCAAATCCGCAACGGCTTCTAAATGAAGAGCCTTGTTCATCGCCAGATGAATAAGGCGATATAGGTTTTAAATCGTTTGGCACCCCGACCTTTCCACGAAGCAACGGTAAAGGGTCCTGCGTAATCGACGCCGGTGTTATTGAAGGCTAATCCTGGTTCCAGCCGTTGCCTAGGTAAATCTCCATCTGCTGTTTAAAAGGAATAGCACGCTGTCTCATACAATCAGGGCACTTATAGATACACCTTCTTGACCGCGTGGTGTACATCGACGATAAAAAGATAAAGATAACAAGTACGTCATTTGACGAACTCCCGCATGAAGATTACGTATATGACAATCAAGAACGATGAGGTATGTAAGTCGATGATCCTTATGAAGGATTACAGGATACTTTTGATCAAATGGAACATCAGCGTTGGACAACCTACCACCTACACGTAGTACACCATCTTCATCAATAAACGGTTCATCCTAAAGATTTTGCTTTTCACAAGAATGGGTTTTTTGCGAAGCAAGCAATCAATCTCGTTCGAAAACGATGTTTTTTGTGATATTTGGAATAGAGCGATTTTAGCCGAATTAATGTCACTCGGTGACAGCCACAAATTATTCAACGGAATCCTAGGCCTACGGAACTTTCGAAATAAGCATATACAACGCGCAACGACGCGAAGAAGTCGGCTGAGGCTGCTAAACCATTGAAATAACTCCCACTCAGGCTCGGCTGATCTTGCGAAACAAGAAACTTCGGTTTCTTCGATGGCTTCTTTTGAATTAGGTAACTGCGTGAAAATAACCTTAGATTTTTGAAGGAATAACGGTCCTTTCCACCACAAATCTAAGGAAGGCAAATGTTTGGGCATAATTCCTCGAGTACCACAATCCGCGGGATTTTCTGCAGAACGAACATTATGCTAAGCATTATGAAGACGGCAGCTGAGCAATAATTTGGGCTAATCGATTATCGGCGAAAACGTTTCTAGGGCGAGGATATCCTTGGATCCATTGCAACACGATCGACGCGTCCGTGTATGCAAAGCATTCGATGTTATGTGAGTTGAATGACTCTTTAGTCTTGCTAAGCAGCTTGGTTAGCAGTAAAGCGCCACACAACTCGAGTTTGGGAATGGTCAACTTCGTTCTAACTGGTGCGACACGCGTTTTAGCACACATGAGCGATGTGGAAACGGATCCATCAGTTCTTATGATACGGCAGTATACTGCTGCAGCATACGCAGACTCAGACGCATCTGCGAATCCGTGCAGCTCAATCAATTCCCCCTTTTCATGCTGGATCCACCGAGGTATACGTACGAAGGCATTGTTTTTTAGATCAGCCCTAATATCAGCCCATTCTTCGAAGAGTTCTGAAGGAATGATCGCATCCCAACTAATTCCCTTGAGCCACAACTTCTGCATAAAGATTTTCATTTTGATTATGGTAGGCGAAAGCCAGCCTAGTGGATCAAAGATCCGAGCGATATCAGATAAAACCTCTCTCTTGGAGATTTGAGATCTTTACGACGGTAACTGTAAACTGAATTTGAAGAAATCAGCTTCAGTACCCCAAACCAACCCAAGTATTTTTACGCTAGAATCACCCATCGGTAGATCAGTTGCAATTTCGAGACTTTCAGCTTCAAATGTTGATAAGAATTCCGAAGAGTTAGAAGCCCATTTCCGAAGCTCCATTCCCGACTCATAAATCGTTTTTAGTTTGAACCGCGTCTTCAACCGAGTAGAAACCTTCGTTGTAATCATCGACGTAAAAATGGTATTTAAGGCTGTTGCTGGCCTGAGGATATTTTATTGAATTGTTAATACCTATCTGCTTGAGGACTCTGGTAGCAATGAAGGATGCTGGAGCCATCCCATAAGTCAGAGTCAAGAGGCGATAGTCGATAGGCTCTTGGCTAACATCCTCTCTCCAAACAATTCTTTGGTAGTGAGTATCGCAGTCACTGACCATGATTTGGCGATACATTTTAGCAATATCCGCCTTTACTGCTACCGCGAATTTTCGAAATCCTATTAGCGAGATTACAAGATCATTTTGAATGACAGGTCCTACCATCAAGCAATCGTTCAGCGAAATACCATTACTTGATTTGCAAGACGCATTGAACACTACCCTCAGCTTCGTCGTTGTGCTAGAGGGTTTTAAGACTGCGTGGTGAGGCATATAAAAGGAAGGCTGATGTAGTTCGCTCGGCGAAACGGGTGCCATATGACCTAATAGCTCATACTCGCGCACAAATTGGGTATATTCCTGTTTTAGATCAGGATTACTAACGAATCTTCTTTCCATCGAATGAAGGACACAAAGAGCAGCATTCCGTGAGTTCCCGAACTCAACGGTTAACGTTTTAAATGGAAGACTGATTACATATCGACCATCGGGTCGAACAAAGTGGGTTGAAGCGAAGTGATTTTCGATCTGCTCGTGTACGTCGGATTCCGGAGAGCGGATCTCTTGTACGTCTTCATATTCCCAAAATCTTTGTAACAGATAATCGAGATCAATCGCAGTTTGAAAAACGTTTAGTTGTTGTTTTCTATTCGAAGAAATGTTTCCTGCGAGTATCCACCCGAATGCAGTGTTTTGGGCCGTTGGCGAACCCGACGGATAAACGATTTTACCATCCATTAAAATATCGAAGAAAACATCAGACCCAAGCAAAATATCGATTTTACTGGGTAGAAAACATTGAGGGTCAGCTAGCAGGAGATTCTCGAAAAAGGCAAGTTTTGATTTCGAAATCGATAACGCAGGTAAATCGCCAGTCAAATTTGAGAGTATGTACGCGTTTGTAGAAATTATAAATTTTGACTCACCTGACGAGTGTAAACTCAAACTTACAACTCCTCTTGTTCCCAACGAACTGCCGCTTTGTCCAATTCCAAGAATAGGAATTCTGGCGTGGGATCTCTTCAAATTTAAGCGTTGCGCACAATTTTCCGAAATTAACGTTGATTGCGATCCGGAATCTAGCAATGCTCGGCATTTATGTAGCTGGCCGCGATCGTCAACGACAGAAACTATAGCCGTTGGCAAAAGTGTGTAGCACTCTCGGAGCGCATGATTGAGTGAATGCACCGACATTCCACACGCGATATTTTTTGAACATCCCGGTAAACTTACTTCAGGCCCAGTGTGACCTTGATGTAACATCGTATTATGTTTTTGCGAACATATTCTACATACAGCGTATTTACACTCGGAGATATTATGTTTAACACGGAGACAGTTGTCACAGATTTTATTTGTCTTCACAAATTCAACGCGAGCCGGTACCGAAAGATTGCGAAATTCGTTACATTGATACAAAAAGTGGTTACGTTTGCATTTTATGCACGGCTGAACCGATGTGCTAAGCACGCGTTTACTCGGAGTTTTGCAGGCTACTTTTTTATTAACACGTACGTCTCGCGATATGGTAAGGCTTTCGAGTTCGTTTATGCGTTCCTTTAAAAATTCAATTAAATCCTCGATAGTTGGATCATTTTTATTTTTAATGTATCGGACCCACAAAACTCTATTTTCTTCGTCCATTTTTTCGCAAGCACATACACTAGTAGCACATTCCAAGAATCAACTGGTTTTTTGAGACCACGCAACGCATTTATATTTTCACTAATCAATCTAAAAAAGCACTTTATTTCTTCTAACCCGGTGCCTTTAAGAACTGGTGATTCGAAAAGATTATCTAAATGCGCGACCATTATGAAATGAGGTTTATCGTAAAGCGATTTTAATAAGTTCCACGCCACGTCAAAATTAGCATTATTCGGAGATAAATGTTTTATAACCGACGAAGTGTTTCCTTTTAGACACGAAAGCAGATAATCCATTTTTTCAGCGCCAGTAATATTTTCTTTTGACTGCACCATCGCGACGAACAAATCGTGAAACCGCATCCACTCATCATAACCGCCATGAAACTCCGGTAGTTTAGTTTGCGGAAGTCGAGTGTTCGAATCCACTCTTGTTATATTTATGGGCCTAGGCGATTGTTCACCTATGTTTTTTAACATTTCAGTTAACGTGCACTGATTTTCTGTTAATATTTGCAGCGATTTACTAATATCATCACTCGCGGCACCACCGAATGGATTAGAACCATTTTGCGACTCGATTATATCAGAAAATGTAGCACAATTATTATAATACGAGTTTTCGAACTCGACACGATATTCGGTTTCGGATGATAGATCTGCATCATCTTCAAACAACCATTCGATTTCATTTTGAATTCGCTCAAAATCGATCATGTAACCGTCTAATTTTGTTTTTAAAGCCCGTGCTTTTGACACTTGTAGCGAAGGTGTTTGACAAGTGGCCGAAATTCTAGTAACTTGCCCTTTTAACGCGGCACGTTGACGTTTTAAGACATTCATATCGAAAACAAAAAAAGTAATGTAAATAAACAACGTTCACAAAAATAAATGAAAAAGTACTTTTGATTTTCAACAGTGGCAACACTAAATTGCTTTGACGTTTGTGCACTCGTGGCTTAACGAAACTCAACAATTTCACACATACACACACATTTGATTTTCCTCCCCTTTTTCTCTCTTCTTTTGTTGTTATACAGGGTGAGTTGAGACAAGAAAAAAATCGTATGATAGGGGGGGTCTATTCCCCTCCGTTTAGCCGGGAGGGGCAATTTTCGAAAAAACTGACTTAAAATGGGAAAAAAAATATTTAAAATCAACGGCTTCATTCACAATGCTGTGCGATATGTTTTTGAAAAGCCAATAACTTTTTCTTTCATTCTGTGTTTAAATAAATCCATTCTAAGAAACAGTTTTTGAAATATTAATTTTCAAAGTCAAAATTTTGAAAAAAAAAAAATTTCAAATTCATTTTTTTCAAAATTTTACGTAATTAAGTGCTAATTTTAATTTCAAAATTCAATGCTGTTATTAATTTTAAGTCTAAATAAGAAAACCGGATGCAAAAATTTTATGTCGTTCTCAAGAAATTAAAAAAAAAACCAAAACCACCTTTTTCTAAGAAAAACATTTATTTTTATTGTAACGAAGCAATTTATTTATTTATTTAGCATTAATCATAGTTTTTTTACTTTTTTTTTTAATTGGAGTTTTATGAGAACGTAATAAAATTAAATAGTATTGGAATAACCCTGGATTAATATTATTTTCATTGATAACTTCTGAAAACTGACCTGTCAATATTTTTGCCTTGGCCCGCAGCCCATGGGTTCTACCTGTTATGGGGACAATAGGGACAATAAAACCGCATTTTTTTTAATGAAAAAAAAAGAAAATTGCAACGCAAGATAAATAAAAGGCATTGCAGTTTTGCTTAGTAATTATTTCCAATTTGAATATTAACTCATTAACACGTAACGATATCAAGCTCATACACCCGAGAAGAATTAACGGACATGCATTTCTGCTACGGTTTAGCTAATGGTCGAAGTCGTGAAGCCGAAAGACTGTACGCTGAAAGATATCCCGATAGGAGGTGTCCCTATCATAGCACGTTTCCAAGAATCCACCGACGTCTAAGAGATCATGGAGTGCTGGAGCATCGAAGAAGCGAAGGGCCAGTTTCTGATGAGTCAAGAATCTTAGATGAAAGAATTCTGGATTTAGTCCGAAATAATCCGTCCGTCAGTACAAGAAGGATATCCACTATGCTTGGAGTGTCCCAATCTAGAGCATGTCGAGTACTTCGGGCGGAAAATTTACACCCGTACAACTTTACGCCTGTTCAGGAACTCACCTCAAACGACAAGTTATTGAGAACCGAATTTTGTAGAACATTACTACTTAGAAATGAAACCGAACAAAACTATTTTAGAAGAATATTCTGGACGGATGAAGCACAGTTTACTAGGGATGGGGTTACTAACTTCCACAATTTACATTATTGGAGTAGCGCCAATCCACACAAAAAAAAAAAAAAAAACAAATCACAACAAATCACAACACCGCTTTGCAGGAAAATTTGTCAAGCATAAACTTATGTGAAGCCATTACAAGGAGATATAATCTATGCCTTCTAAACAATGGAGATCATATCGAGAATTTTTATAAGTACTTCCAATAAAAAACATAGTAAAAATAAAAGGAATAAAAAAAACTAAAAAACTAAGATTAATGCTTCTTAAATTGCTTCGTTACAATAAAATAAATGTTTTTCTTAGAAAAAGGTGGTTTTGGTTTTTTTTTAATTTCTTGAGAACGACGTGAAATTTTTGCATCCGGTTTTCTTATTTAGACTTAAAATTAATAACAGCATTGAATTTTGAAATTAAAATTAGGACTTAATTACGTAAAATTTTGAAAAAAATGAATTTGAAATTTTTTTTTCAATTTTTATTTTCAAAATTTTGACTGAAAATTAATATTTCAAAAACTATTTCTTAGAATAGATTTATTTAAACACAGAATGAAAGAAAAAGTTATTGGCTTTTCAAAAACGTATCACACAGCATTGTGAATGAAGCCGTTGATTTTAAATAATTTTTTTTCCATTTTAAGTCAGTTTTTTCGAAAATTGCCCCTCCCGGCTAAACGGAGGGGAATAGACCCCCCCTCCCATACGATTTTTTTCTTGTCTCAACGCAACCTACACGCCCTAGCATTTTGTCGCATTGCTCATGACTCACCCTGTATATTTGTATACATATATTTTTTTTTTTTTTTTTTGTGCCACCACCTAATCTACTTAAAACTAAGCCCTAAACACCCTTAAACATAAAACAAGTATGCAAGCCGTCCAAGGCTCCAAAACAACCCAAACCGACTACCCATTATTAAATGCAGCTTGAAGCCACCATAATTGGTTCTCCTGCTTCACCCTATCTCTTCGGTCCCGTTCGGACACAGCCCTACTGAACCGAAGGAGCTCGGCTCCGTCTTGTGCGAGAACGTCTCGACTGTAAAGGAGCCGCCGGTCAACGGTACTTCGTCTGACGTGGTAGATCAACGGAATTGCCAACCTATCTTGGATTAGACCGCATCTGTCTAAATAGAGGAAGGCCTCTGGAGATATGAACCCACTCAAGCGCGCACTTTCAAAATATTGTTCGTTTGGATAGTAGGTTCCAAAGATCAAATTATTTGTCGAGGTCATAGCTCTGGCAATGTGAACCCGAACCAGCTTTATGACGAAATTATCAATTCTGTTGACCCGGGCCCTGTTGTATAGGACTTCGTTCGAGAAATATTTAATGTAATCGGATTCCGGTGTTCGATACAAACCGAGACAGCGCCGAAGACACTGCCTCTCGAAAACCCGAATCTTCTCCATTTGAGATGGGGCAACGTTGAACCACACGGGACAGCCATAAACGATCATCGGCCGTATGAGGGCCATGTAGCAAATTACCTTCACTCGAGAGTCTAGCCGACTGCTATAAAAAAGCCGTTTCGTCTGAGGGAAAGCTCCTCTGGCTTTGTCCAGCGCAGCATCTATATGTCTATTGAAATATAGATACTGATCCAGCCAGATCCCCAGGTACTTCACTTCACTTTTGCTCGTTAATCGCTGACCGTGAGGCCCAACGATGACCATCTTGCCCCAGTTCTTGCGCGTGTCTCTCGGAGCCCCAGCCAAAGGGGTCCGGAACAGAATTGTTTCCGACTTCTGGAAGTTGATTTTCAACTTCCAGTCATCGCAGTATCGCTGGCTCTTGTCGAAGTCACGCTGTAAGAGAATTCTAATGACCTCAACCTTTGGAGCCGTTCTGTACGCAACTAGGTCGTCGGCATACGCAATCGCCTGAGTTAAACTACCTATCAGATCGCTGGTGTAAATACTGAAGAGGATTGGCGAGTTCACCGCTCCCTGTTGAAGACCATTTTTAATTTCAAACGTTGTGGCGGAAATTATGTTGCCATTTTTCACAACAAACTTCCTACCGTTAAGCATGTCATAAAGCATATACATTGATGGTTTGCTGATGTTGAGTCTGGATAGCTTTAGGTACAGACCTTCTAACCATACGGTGTCGAAGGCTTTCTCCATTTTGTCGCATTGCTCATGACTCACCCTGTATATATATATATTCGTAATTTTGAAATATATATATATATATAGTTACATATATAGTGTACAAGTTTTTTTCATTTATTTTCGTGTCGCGGTTGGTTAAAATCGAAAGTGTTAAAACCCCATTTTCTTTTGTTTTACCCTTTCAATCTATTTGATCCATTTTGTTATTTTTTTTTTTTATTTTCTTATAATTTTAATTTTGATTGAAAACATTTTGGGTTTTAATCCAGGGATTTTCAATCCCACGGTTTCCCAAGGAAATAAAACTAAAATTAAAATTAAACTTTGTTGTGTTCTTCATTTAAAATCGTTTCACTCATTTCAAATAGTTTTGGAATTTTCTATTTCGGTTTGAAAAAAAGTTCCTGGTGTTCAAATATGAACATGACCAATCTATAGATAACCCAATGTGTATGTGAAATAAAGATAAGACAGATCACCCTAAGCATACACTGACGGTTATCTACAGATAAATTACATTTACATAAGTAAACAAAATAGACATTAAGAATAGAAAGATAAGAACATATACATTAAGAATAGAAAGATAAGACAAGAAAATCGTATATATTTATATAGAGTAACGTAGTGAAATAAATTTAGTATTCATTTCGACTTACAACCGAGTTTTACTCAACATTTGGTCCTTCGAGACGTATATTAAAATTTTCCCCCACCAGTGGTAAGAGATTTTAATAAACGAACAAGTGTAAATTTAGCGTTATCAGAGCTACAAATACTGATAAAGTGAAAATTAGCGTGTCAGAGCTACAAATACTGACGAGTAAAAAAAAAATCATATTCAGTGAAAAAGCGTTGTCAGAGCTTAAATACTGACAAGTGAAAAAAAAAAACAGATAAACAGATAAAATAATACAAAAAAAAAAAACAAATTCAACAATGTCATCAGAGCATTTAAAAGTTATTGAAAAACAGGTTGAAATATTAAAAAACCTTGAAAAATTATTAAAAGAAGGAGAAAGTGTAACAACGCGCAGCAAAAATCAAGAAATTCTTGTCTATGAATCTTCAAGCATTCAAGGAAAATGACAAGCTACTTCATATGCTTGGTGTCATTGATGTTCCCTATTTTAAGGAACAATGGATGAAAGGAGCAGAAAACTACTTTCAGAAAATTCAGAATTTGCTAAAAAACAAAGATCTAGACAGTGTAGAACAAAGCACAAGCGAAGCAACATTATCCAGCAAAATAGCAGAAATAAAAACTGTTAATCAGCAGCTAGCCACTGGACTAGACTTGCAGCAAAAACAAATGAATGAGATCATGATGAAAACAATAACAAATCATGAAACTCATGTAGATTTGAAGAAAATACGTACAATCATGAAGAGCTTACAAAAAACAATAGACGAGGCGAAACTAGAGGCAATTTCCCATCCTCATACCAAAAACATATGGATTGGAAAATTGAAACGATGGAATGACCGACTGCAAGTTGAACTGTCTAAGATGAATCCAGTACAAGAAGAGGCGTTCAGAGAAGAAAATTATGTAATCGAGTTGGAAGAAGATGTTAAATTACTTCTTTCCAATTTGGAAGAAAAACATGAAAGCATAATATCTGATCCATATGCAAATGTATCAACAAGAAGTCCTAAAATTGAACTGCCTAAATTCGATGGAAAAATTGAAGAGTGGAAGATATTCTCCGACCTGTTCATAGATTTGGTTCACAATAAGAATAATGTGCCAGATTCTGTGAAATTAAATCACTTGCGATCATGTATAACCGGCGAAGCTCGAACTTCAATTGCTAGCCTCATACAAGGATCTTCAGCAAATTATAATGAAGCATGGAAGACTCTCGTCAGAAGGTACGAAAACAAAAGAATCAATTTCTCCACACAATTGAATTACTTGCTGGACATGCCAATGATGAACGCTACATCACCTTCTAATGTTAAAAAACTTCACGATGCAGCAAAGGAAAGTATTTACATCATCACAACGACAATAGGCAAAGATAAAAATGAAAACGATGAAATATTTGCTCACCTACTCCTTCGAAAATTTGACAAGGAGGGCTTACAATTATATGAGCAACACATCAAAAAACCAAGCCAAATACAAAAACTGGAGGATGTTATGGACTTTCTTGAGCAATTATTTCAAACCCTTGAGTCTCAACAACAAACAATGACTCAAAGCAAAGAATATAAAAAACAAGTTGGAAATTTCCAATCAGACAGAAGGGAGTGGAACTGTGAATTCTGTAAGCAGAGTGGTCATCGAATTTTTTATTGTGAGAAATTCTTAAACACCGATATACCCAATCGATTAGCATATATACGCAATAAGCAAATATGCAGTATATGTCTTAAACACAGTGCAGAAACCAAATGCTTCTCTCAAATAAAATGTAAGAAGTGTAATAAATCGCATAACACTCTACTACACAACGAAAACTACCAAACGAAGAAAAAGGTCGAGGGAAATCAATACAAAAAATTGAGCCCCTCAGACAACAACAATAAAAAAGAGAAATCATTATCTTCCCTTATGGTAACGAAGATAGACAGTCCAATGGTAATATTAGCTACAGCACAGATATCAGCCAAATCGTCAAATGGTGAAACATGCCTATTTCGGGCATTGATTGATCAAGGTTCTCAAATATCAATGATATCTGAGGAAGCAGCGCAGATCCTCTTCTTGCCAAGGAAAAGAATAAATACAGAACTAACTGGACTCTCAGATGCAGCAGTGGGTACATCAAAATCAAGAATGTATTTAGAGATAAGACCAAGATTTATGAGCAACAACAAAATGCAAGCAGAGTTTTTGGTATTACCCACCCTCATAAAACCACTACCTGACGAATCATTTGAATTTAATAAAAATGAGTGGGAAAACTATATTCTGGCAGATCCAAACCTAAATACAAAAGATCGTATTGACATTATCATCGGAAGTGACTTGTATCCAAAGTTAATTGAAGAAGGAGTTAGGAAGCACAATGGCATCGTGGGACAAAATACGATTTTCGGGTGGATAGTTTCCGGCTCACTACACGAGAAACGACAATGTGGCAAAATCACGTCAGCGGTTATGTCATCGATGGAGAAGTTCTGGGAGATTGAAGAAATAGAAAAAGATAATGAAATATCAGAAAACGACATCTGCATGCAAGCATTTGCAGAAACAACAACAAGAGATACGAATGGCAGATATGTAGTCATGTTGCCACTAAGAACAGATATAGAGCTTGGAGAATCTAGAAAACAAGCTTTAGCTAGATTCTTACAGCTTGAGAAAAAGATTAATAACAAAGTAAAAATCGACTACATTTATGCGAGAATACGAAAACCTGGGCCACATGGTCAAGGTTGACAAACAACACGAAAATAGGGGCAAATACTATCTACCGCACCATGCAGTTGTGAAAGATACAAGCCTAACAACAAAAACCAGACTTGTATTCGATGCCTTAGCGAAGACGTCCAACGGATACAGCCTTAATGACGCAATGATGATTGGCCCTAGACTACAAAACAATATCTTTGACATCATCATCAAATGGAGGCAATGGAAATATGTAGTTACGGCAGACATCGAGAAAATGTACAGGCAGATCAACATAGCTGAAGAACATCAAGAGTATCATCGAATATTTTGGAGAGAAAAACCAAAAGACAATATAAGAGAATATAAACTGACAACAGTTACGTATGGAACAGCAGCAGCTCCATTCTTAGCTGTCCGAACATTGCAAGAAGTCGCAAACCAATGCAAAGCAAAAGACATCAGAATAAAAGAAATCATAAGAGAAGAATTTTACGTGGACGACTTAATGACAGGTGCCAACAACGAAGACGAATGCAGATACATAATAAGAGCAGTGAGTGAAAATCTTTCAAATGCTGGTTTTCAATTACGAAAATGGTCTTCAAACAATCAAAATTTGCTAACTGGCATAATGTCGAATGATGAGCATAAAATAATTGATGTCAAAGAAGGCGACACTATGAAAACATTGGGACTTCACTGGGATCCAGATCAAGACGAGTTCCGATTTGTTATAGATTCATCTAAAATGAGCATTTCAAAAACCAAAAGAGGTGTGTTATCAAATATTGCAAAAATATTCGATCCTATTGGATGGCTTGCTCCAGTCACGATAAGAGCGAAAATATTCATACAAAGATTGTGGCAATCAAACTATGACTGGGATGATGAACTTGATGAAATCATGAAGACAGAATGGATGACCTTTCAACAAAACCTACAAGAAATCAAATCAATTAAAATCCCACGATGGATATTTAATGACGAAGCAGGTCCAATAGAAATACACGGATTTGCGGATGCTTCAGAAAAAGCATATGCAGCTGTCATATACGTTAAAACAAATATGACAATTAAAATACTAACAGCCAAAACTAAGGTGGCACCCATCAAAAATAAAAAAACTCTTCCCAAATTAGAGTTATGTGCAGCTCAACTACTTGCAAGGTTACTCAACAAGAAACAAAAATATTTCTCAAGTGATACAAAATACTTTGGGTGGAGTGATTCCACTATTACTTTGTGGTGGATAAAAAACAACAAGAGTAAAGAAAAGTTTAGACGAAGGAGAGTAGCTGACATCAAGAGTCTAATGGATAATATCGAATGGCTGCATATAAATTCGAAAGACAATCCAGCCGATTTTGCATCACGTGGCATATGCCCTTCAAAAATTGCTGGTCACGAACTATGGTGGACAGGTCCGCAATGGCTGAAACAATCAAAACACCATTGGCCGCAACAGCAACACCTGGCACCATCAACAGATCTAAGAATGATGTCAACATTACAATGCAAGAAACATTTTGTATCGACTTTAATTGAACGATTATCGAACATCAATAAAATTGAGAAAAGTGTTGCATATGTGCTTCGTTTTATTCGGTGGTCTCGATACAAACAAACAACGCCAGGATCAATAACTGTATCCGAACTGTCGCAGGCGAGAATTTTGATCATCAAACAACAGCAAAAAATTCAATTTTGCAATGAATTACAAAAAATTGAAAACAAAAAGGACATTCCTTTAAACAGCAAAATAATCCAAATGAAACCTTACCAAGATGATGAAGGAATCTTAAGAGTGGGTGGAAGGCTTATGTATATGCAAAGTTGCCTTTGAACCAGAAACACCCAATAATACTGGATAAATGTAAACTAGCCAGTTCGATCGTTAAAGAAGCACATGCAGCTACACTACATGGTGGAAATTCGGTGATGGAAGCCTATATTAAAAGAAGATACTACATAATTGGTATTAAAACGCTAATAAGAAGATGTTGTCGTAGTTGTCCGATTTGTATTCGATACAACAGTAGTGGTGCGAACCAAATAATGGGAGATCTACCAAAGCAAAGAACTACAGTTTCTCCACCATTTCAACATGTTGGGGTCGACTATGCTGGACCAATATTGATGCGAACATCAAGAGGTCGAGGACAGAAAGCATACAAGGGCTACATTGCAGTTTTCGTATGCATGGCTACTAAAGCCATTCACTTGGAACCAGTGAGTGACCTTACGACAGAAGCATTCAGGGCCACAATAAGAAGATTTTTTGCAAGACGTGGCAAAAGTGCTCATATATATTCAGACAATGGGTCTAATTTCATTGGAGCGAATCGATGTTTAGATCAGGAATTCAAGAACGCCATCAAAAACAACGCGTCAATCGCTTCAAGGTTAGCTGAAGACAAGGTGGAATTGCATTTCATCCCACCCGCAAGTCCTCACTTTGGAGGGCTTTGGGAAGCAGCTGTTAAGTCAATGAAACACCATTTGAAACGAATAATGGGAGAATCTAAATTAACATTTGAAGAGATGACAAAATTGCTATGTCAGATAGAAGCAATATTAAACTCACGTCCCTTGTGTGCGATGGGTAATGACATAGACAGCATTGATGTATTATCACCTGGACATTTTTTGGTGGGACGTCCGTTATTGGATTCTCCTGAATCAGGAGAACTTGAAAAAATTGGGTCCTTAGATCGCTGGAAACTGGTGCAAAAATTAAAGCGAGACTTTTGGCAAAAATGGAAGGACGAATACTTGGTGTCTCTTCAAAAACGTACCAAGTGGAAATCTGAAAAGAAGAATCTGGAGGAAGGTGCAATCGTTATTATAAAAAACGAAAATACACAACCGTCGAGGTGGCCCATGGGACGCGTTGTTGAAGTCCACAAAGGGTCAGATGGCAATGTACGAGTAGTTACACTCAAAACAAAGGACGGACTCTACAAAAGACCAATACATAAATTATGTCCAATCGAGACGTCTGAAGAAGAATCGGAGAGTAACATTTCACAGCAAACATGCCAGCTCACCCGTTTAAAAGGATATAATGGATCAAAAAACACACAAATAAATGGAATTAAATTTTTGATGTTGATGTTATTGGTATTAATTGCATTTGGACGAGCAAAGAGTTCAGTAACCAATATGAGCACAACACCTGAGATGACAATTAAAAACTTAAACTAAAATGTGGGAATTTACTTAGACCCAATCGGAAAAATGGATGTCGTGGCATCAAAATGGAGACTTGTAGTTTACTACGACTTAGATTCATATATTGAAGAAACCAATAACATTTCAAGCTACATAACTAAACTACAAGACAAGTGTTCCAAAATGTTCTACTTCAGCGAGCAGTGCAGTTTAATAACAGCAAATTCAAAGAGAAGATATAAAGTACTGGCTGAAAATAACAAACTATTAATAATAACCAACAGGGTAAAAAGAGCTCCACTTGAATTTGTTGGTTCACTCTACCACATATTATTCGGTATCATGAACAGTGATGACAGAGAATCCTTAGAAGAAAACATGAAAAATCTTTTGGACAACCAACATGAACTGGATAGCTTAAACAAGAGGCAAACATCACTGGTAAATGCTACAGTTAATGTCTTAAAGAAAACGACAGAAGAAGTAAACGACCAATTTATAAGAATTAATTGTCAAATTAATGAAATACGCAATACGACACTTCAAGCTCATAATGCATATAAAGCAGGAATAATATTTCAGTTAGCAGCAATGCAACTTCATGCAATGTTAAGTGAATGTAATGATGTGCAAATGGCAGTTATAAGCATCCTCATTGATGTAAATAATCACCATATAAATCCGTTATTATTAAAACCGTCCCAACTACAAGAAGAGATTCACAAGATTCGGAATAAAATCTTAGGAAAGTTTCGTTTACCTGGCGATGGTACAAAAAATGAATTAAAAGAAACATTTCGCCAAATGAAAGCGAGGGGATTCATACTTGGCCGGCGTTTAGTAATAGACGCGGAGATTCTACTACTTCACTCAGAAGCATCGGACGTTTTTCGGGTAATTGACGTGCCAATACGTCAGGGAGATATTATTGTGACACCAAAAATATACACCGAAATACTTGTGTTCAACTTCCAATTAGACGCATACAATCTAATGAGTCAGGCACAACTAAATCTCTGTGTAAAAAACGAGGAAACGCACTATATTTGCCATGGTAATTGGCCATGGAAAATTGCAGCAGATGGATCATGTGAGATATCACCAATAAAGAAAACAAAAACAACAAGCTGTCATTTTGAACGAGAAATGGATTCAGTTGACTAAACCAAATACATGGTTGTTTAAGCAATTTACGACCACGGCTATTCATGTAAGCTGTGGAAATTCTGAACACAAATTGGTTAAGCTTCCAACACAAGGGCTTCTAACATTAAGGCCACAATGCACGGTTAGATACAACGGAGGTTTCCTTACTTCACCGCAACAAGTCAAATCTGAAACCATCAGCCATTTCGAGGAACAGATGATATGGACGAAGGCACTGGACGAAGTTGCAGAGGAAAGAATCAAACCAATACAGGCGACGATAATAAACAACAAGAATGAACTACTCAAAATTCAACGGGACTTGGAAAGGTTCAAGAAGGAAAACATTCACCTTAAGGGCTTGGACTTTCACCATATAAGCGGTCACAGCGGACTAATGTTAAGTTGCATTTTGGTTATTATTTTAGTAATTTATATAATACGAGGCATAATATTCAGAAAAAGAATTTTAGCACTTTCTGTTGGCCCGCAGAATGTTCAAATATGAACATGACCAATCTATAGATAACCCAATGTGTATGTGAAATAAAGATAAGACAGATCACCCTAAGCATACACTGACGGTTATCTACAGATAAATTACATTTACATAAGTAAACAAAATAGACATTAAGAATAGAAAGATAAGAACATAGACATTAAGAATAGAAAGATAAGACAAGAAAATTGTATATATATAGAGTAACGTAGTGAAATAAATTTAGTATTCATTTCGACTTACAACCGAGTTTTACTCAACACCTGGCGCCCACTTTTATTGTAACGTACCCACTGTACTTACAATAAAATATTTTGTTTTGCGTTTCGACTTGATTGATTTAATAAATCGATCAAGTTTATCATTTGATAATAAAATTCTTCCACAGGAACCCATCCCAGCTGAGCTGCCGCGGTTACAGCTTCAACGAGCTGTCGTGCGTGTTGTTTATCGTGGTTTGCGTCGTCGTCGGTACGCAGCCGCCTCTTGTTTTTTTTTAAATTTATTTGTTATTAAATAGCATCTGTGATCTGTGTTGCGTAAACTCGTTTTTTTTTTAATTTTATTTCTTGTCTGGTGTTTTTTTTATTTTATTTTTCAATTATTTATTTCATTTCTTTTGTTTGGTGTTTTTTTTTTGGTGTTAATTTTTTTTGGTGGACATTTTGTTTAGTTTTTTTTCTCTCTTTTTTTCTTGTGCAGATAAATTCTCTTGTGTCATCGCAATCACTTGAGAGTTTTTATCGCTAGATATATTGAGTTTTTTTTCGAGTGATTTTTTTTTTCGTGATAGTAGTTTATTTCGAGAGAATTTTTTTTTTGAGAGCAAGTTAGTTTTGGTAATTTTCAAGAGTTTGATTTAAAGTTAGTTTGAATAGAAAATTAGGGTGATCCGCATTTTTTTAAAATTTTTTTTCTTAAATCAAATTTAATAGGAAATATTTTAGGTGTTGTTTTTTTTTATATTTGTTTTTTTTTAAAATAAATTAATAAAAATAAAATAATTTGTAGGCTTTTGAGTTTTAGGGTTACCCAATAGTTTTTTTTAAATGGTTTTTTTTTGTAAATATTTTTTTAAATTTTTTTATCTTTTTGTTATTTTTATTAGTTAAAAATGAATATTGGTAGGTTAGCGCAGGATGAACTGGCCTATGAGATGAAGGTCAGGGGTTTAAAAGTAGGGACAGTTGAGGAGATGCAAAAGGCATTAAGGTCATCGAGGTTACTCGTTAAAAGAAACTCGATGGAGGTTAGTTTAGTTTACCCCTTCACTTATGATGAAGATGTAGAAGCAATAGGAGCAAAGATTGAGGAGATTAGGGTCCTTCTTAAAGTACCTCCGAATAATCCAAAGCCCTCGGAGTACGTTAAGATAGTGACAAAGATTGAGTGGTGTACAGGCAGGTTAGCTAGGACACCTTGTGAGGCCGAAGAGGAAGAAGATGAAGTTAGTTCACTTCGGAACAAGGTTTCGTGTTTGTTAGGAGATCTCACTAAAGATAGTGAAAACCTAAAATAAAAAATAAAACAAAAAAAATCGAGAAAAAGAAAAAAATCATACTCTACTTATTATTAAAGGCTACTCTACAGTTTAGTTCAACGTCAACTCTACTTAAGATATTAATAAAAGGTAGTCACTGCAGTGAAAAAATAACTCGGAAGAGCCAGAAGCGGATAGACGAAGAATCCTAACCCACCAATCTGCATAGATTGAGCAGGGTTATTGGCGACTACACTGTGAAAGCACGGATCTGAACCCACTATAGACTTTATAGTGATTAGAGTGCCAGTCTACTGCTTAGAATCAGCTACTAAACTGAGGTGTTACCTTAAAAAATCAAACTGGATCAGTCAGGTAAACGATAAACGATCAAGAATACAGCTTTCGCCGGATTTGGTCGGGATACCGAGCAAAAAACCACATCCTCGAAAAATGCCTGAAAGCTCGGACGAAGAATCTGTAAAATTAGATCAAACAATTGTAGAAATGACCACCTGGGACACTATGATGGAACAATTTAGAAAAATTATACAAGAAGAAATGAAAGGAACGAAGGTTACAGTAGATATGCATTCAAAAGAAATAGAAGATTTAAAAAAGGAAAACACAAATCTCAAAAACAAAATACAACAACTGGAAGATTACAAAGAAGACAGATAAATTCACTCGAAAAAACAACCTCATTTTTAAAGGATTTGAAAAGGATTCATTAGATAAAAATGATATATCGATGCTATGTAAAAGTATCCTCAAAATAAATGAAAACCTGGAAATTGTAAGAATCTTAAAAATAGGAAGAGGTGATAAAAAGAATTTTCTTGTAGAGTTTGAATCACACTCGGCAGTTGTTGTAACAATTCTACAAAATACTTCTAAGCTAGCCGGAACAAAATATGGTATTCAAAGAGATATGACACAGAAAGAACGAGAACATCACAATTATCTGCTTCGAATGAGAAATGAAGTACGAAAAATTGATAAATCAAAACCAATTAAGTTCAAGGGCAGAAGCTTGGAAATAGAAGGAAAAATATTTACGGTGATAGCTAACGAGTTGCAAAGTGAAGGGAAACCTGCTGCTACAGTTCTTGGACAGCTCTTTAAGAAGGATTTCTCGAAGATAGATTTTCATCTGGAATCCAGTAAAGCTGATACCTCGTCAGATTAGCAGTTAGATGTTTGTTGCGATGAAAATTTAAATATTATAGATTGTAAGAAGAAAGAAATAAAAATCGTGTCCTACAATGTGTCAGGACTAGCAAATAAAATATTAGTTCCAACTTTTTTTAATTATTTATGTAAATTTAACATTTTTTTGTTGTATGAAACTTTTCTTGTTGATCATTTTGAGAGGTATGAAAATTTTTTCCCAGGATTTGAATTGGTATGGACGCCAGCAGTACGCTCTGCGCAATTCGGAAGAGCGAGTGGTGGACTGCTGATTGGCATTAGCCAAGATATTAACAAGGAACTAAAAATTAACTGTACAAAAACGCTAGATAGAGACGTTGTTCGCATCGTTTCAACCAACAGTGAACTATATGTGCTGCCCACTTATCTTAATTGTAACAAGTGGGAAGAAGACTACCAAGTGTTCAATAGAATCCTACAGGAATCAAATTTTGAAAACGTGATTGTCATAGGAGATTTTAATGTACGAATAGGAGAAAGCCAAATCCTAACAGAAGAACAAACTGCAAATCTCAATGTACTACTTACCCCAGAAAGAAACTCTAAGGACAAGGTAATAAACAATAAGGGAAAACGGTTCATTGAGACGTGCAACGATGCAGGTGTTGTAATCCTAAACGGACGCTCACCGGGTGACTTTGAAGGCAATTTCACCTACATAAGCTCAATTGGTTGCTCAGTTAACGACTTATGTGGTGCCTCGTATAATGTTTTAAGCCAAGTAAAAGAATTAAAAGTAGAGGAGATGGTCTACTCAGACCATATGCCTCTTAGGTTAACTCTACAATTATCCGGTTTTCAGCCTGCTGAAGAAATGAGTTTGCTTCCCAAGTTGGTATGGGTGAGGCAAAACGAAAATAAGTACAAAGATGGCGTTCAACAAAGGATTTTGACAAAAGAATGCGACGAATTTGGAGCGGATAGTTGGACGGCAGAACAGATAATATCAACCATCAGGGAAGTTGTGGGTGAGCAAAGAAATTTCTCAAACAAAAAGAATTATGGAGAAAATTGGTTTGATGCAGCGTGTATGACCGCAAGACAAAATGCCTTTAAATGGCTTAACAGGTGGAGAAGGGAACCCTCGGAAATTCTGAAAAAAACGTATCTGGATGCAAACCGAAAATTCAAGCAGACCTGTAAGACAAAAATAAAAGAATACTATCAACTGTTATGCACCAATCTTAGAAACGTACGAAATACAAAGGATTGGTGGGATATTGCTAACAAATTGCGAAATAAGATCCACAGAATAGGACCGAATATAAAAAGCAGTGATTTTAGAGACTATTTTCAACGGCTCTTGAACCCTCCACTTCAGGCCATAGCAAGACTGGAATATATGAAGGAAGACACTTGGGATGAACAGCTTGATGGTGAGATTACGAAGGCCGAAATTCTAGAAGTACTGAACAAGGCTGGGACAAACAAAGCTGCCAGATACGATCGTGTCCCGTATGAATTTTTTATTCATGCACCTCAGATACTTCTAGATCATCTGGTTGTAGTATACAATAGGATTCAGTCCACAGAAAGCGTTGAACCCTCTTTCAAGAAGTCGTTGATCTTTCCAATATACAAAAAGGGAGACATTAACCTTAGGTGTCTGCTAAGTCCTATGTTATTTGCTCTGTTTATCAACGACATGTATGATTTTATATGTGGAGGTATACATCTAAATGATCATGTCATCCGTATGTTACTATACGCAGACGACATTGTAATCTTTGCAAAAACGCCAAAGGACTTACAATGTATGATAAACAAACTAGATGAATATTGCCAAATGTGGAATCTCATTATTAACCTTGAGAAGTCAAAAATAATTATATTCCGACAAAATGGAGGCAGAAGAAGTATGTTGGAAAGATGGACCCTTGGAACGGAAGAAATAGAGGTGGTCAATAAGTATAAGTACTTGGGTATATGGCTGACACCAGGGTTGAGTATGACTGAGCATTTCAAGGAAAGAGCACAGCAGGCAAAAACTAGCCTAAACTTGACTTGGCATACTTTTGTTTCGAAGAAGGACATCAGTAATTCATCGAAACTAGAATTGTTTAACGCAGTAGCAAGGTCAATTTTGGGGTATGGGGCACAAGTTTGGGGACATCAGCAATTCGATAAAATGGAAAAGGTCCAGCGATATTTTCTAAAAAAAAGCATGAAAATCCCAACATCATCTCCAAACTATATGCTCTCTTTGGAACTCAAACTGAAACCTCTTTATAGCTACACAATGAAATGTCATATGACCTAGGTAAGGAAAATACTCAGTGTGTATGGCGAGAACCGTCTCCCGCATATTTTAGCGAATATAATAGTAACTAAAAACATATACTGGAGTACACAATGGACGAATCTCTTAGAAGGAAGGCATATCCGCGAGGTTGTTGAAAACAACAGTTTATTCCAGAATGCAATTGATTTGGCTGACACGTAAATAATGGAAAGAGAATGGGATGTGGCTTTTCAAAGAGCGCAAGCGTCAACATCACATGGATTGTACAGTGCAGTGAATTTTAACAGGAAATATTTTTGTATTGTTTTTTTTCAATACTTATCTTGTTTTAATTAATAAAAATTAAAATAATTTTCAAACAGGCTTCCAAATAGTTTTTTTGATTTTTTTTTTATAAATAATTTTGGTTTTAAATTTAAAATTTTTATTTCTTTTTGTTTGTGTTTTTATTAGTTAATAATGAATTTTGGTAGGTTAGCGCAGGACTAACTGGCCTATGAGATGAAGGTTAGGGGTTTGAAAGTAGGGACAGTTGAGGAGATGCGAAAGGCATGGAGATTAGTTTAGTTTACCCCTTCACTGATGAAGTAGATGGAGAAGCAGTAGGAGCAAAGATTTAGGAGATTAGGGTCCTTCTTAAAATACCTCCGAAGAATCCAAAGTCTTCGGAGTACGTTAAGATAGTGAAAAAGATTGAGTGGTGCATAGGCAGGTTAGCTAGGACACCTTGTGAGACCGAAGAGAAGAAGATGAAGTTAGTTCACTTCGGAACAATGTTTTATGTTTATTAGGAGATCTCACTAAAGATATGTAGTGAAAACCTAAAATAAAAAATAAAACAAAAAAAATCGAGAAAAAGAAAAAAATCATACTCTACTGATTATTAAAGGCTACTCCACAGTTTAGTTCAACGTCAACTCTACTTAAGATATTAATAAAAGGTAGTCACTGCAGTGAAAAAATAACTCGGAAGAGCAAGAAGCGGATAGACGAAGAATCCTAACCCACCAATCTGCATAGATTGAGCAGGGTTATTGGCGACTACACTGTGAAAGCACAGATCTGAACCCACTATAGACTTTATAGTGATTAGAGTGCCAGTCTACTGCTTAGAATCAGCTACTAAACTGAGGTGTTACCTTAAAAAATCAAACTGGATCAGTCAGGTAAACGATAAACGATCAAGAATACAGCTTTCGCCGGATTTGGTCGGGATACCGAGCAAAAAACCACATCCTCGAAAAATGCCTGAAAGCTCGGACGAAGAATCTGTAAAATTAGATCAAACAATTGTAGAAATGACCACCTGGGACACTATGATGGAACAATTTAGAAAAATTATACAAGAAGAAATGAAAGGAACGAAGGATACAGTAGATATGCATTCAAAAGAAATAGAAGATTTAAAAAAGGAAAACACCAATCTCAAAAACAAAATACAACAACTGGAAGAACACAAAGAAGAGAGATAAATTCACGCGAAAAAACAACCTCATTTTTAAAGGATTCGAAAAGGATTCATTAGATAAAAATGATATATCGATGCTATGTAAAAGTATTCTCAAAATAAATGAAAACCTGGAAATTGTAAGAATCTTAAAAATAGGAAGAGGTGATAAAAAGAATTTTCTTGTAGAGTTTGAATCACACTCGGCAGTTGTAACAATTCTACAAAATACTTCTAAGCTAGCCGGAACAAAATATGGTATTCAAAGAGATATGACACAGAAAGAACGAGAACATCACAATTATCTGCTTCGAATGAGAAATGAAGAACGAAAAATTGATAAATCAAAACCAATTAAGTTCAAGGGCAGAAGCTTGGAAATAGAAGGAAAAATATTTACGGTGATAGCTAACGAGTTGCAAAGTGAAGGGAAACCTGCTGCTACAGTTCTTGAACAGCTCTTTAAGAAGGATTTCTCGAAGATAGATTTTCATCTGGAATCCAGTAAAGCTGATACCTCGTCAGATTAGCAGTTAGATGTTTGTTGCGATGAAAATTGAAATATTATAGATTGTAAGAAGAAAGAAATAAAAATCGTGTCCTACAATGTGTCAGGACTAGCAAATAAAATATTAGTTCCAACTTTTTTTAATTATTTATGTAAATTTAACATTTTTTTGTTGTATGAAACTTTTCTTGTTGATCATTTTGAGAGGTATGAAAATTTTTCCCAGGATTTGAATTGGTATGGACGCCAGCAGTACGCTCTGCGCAATTCGGAAGAGCGAGTGGTGGACTGCTGATTGGCATTAGCCAAGATATTAACAAGGAACTAAAAATTAACTGTACAAAAACGCTAGATAGAGACGTTGTTCGCATCGTTTCAACCAACAGTGAACTATATGTGCTGCCCACTTATCTTAATTGTAACAAGTGGGAATAATTCAACCGTCGTCGTGTGCAGTCGCATTTATCGTTTGCTCCGCACTTAACTCTTTCGTCACTTTATTGTTCGTGCCCTTATTAATAATTCTAAACTGAAAAATTGTGTAACGCGTTTGACTCACTTCTACTTTTGTCAACCACGCATTTTTTTGCTGTTTGCCAACCACAAAAATCAAAAATATCAACCCACCTTTTTTGCAAACCGAAGCATTTTTTTCCAACGATACTGTGTCCCAATTAATTTCTTTTTGCACCTTAAAAATTAAATTTAACTATGTCATCAAAGTGCGGAAATCCAATCTGTGTCAACACCGATTCCAGTGCTGAGTGGATATGTTGTAGTGGTATTTGCGGGAAATCATATCACATCTCCTGTGTTGGTCTTAACAAAAGATCGCTCGTGTATCTTAAAGACTACAATAAAAATTTCATGTTTTTCTGTGATGAATGTAAGGGCATTTCTCTGTCTCATATTATGCTGGCTATTAAATGCTTGAGTGACTCAATAGAAAATAATAATACTGATTGCCTAAACAAAATACAAAAGATTTCAAAAAAATATGACGTCTTTGTTAAAAGCATTGAAGAATTACACCAACAATGTGAAACTAACAATTCCCAGTGTTTATCTAAGCTTCTTGATATTGAAAAATGCACTAGTTCCTTTAAAAAACTGTCTGACTCTTTGCATGACTCACTTAGCGAGCTCAGTAGTAACGTTTCCTCCAATCTGAAATCCCTACGATCAGATATCGAGGTTCATTTTCAAAGTGATTCCTCTAAAACTACATTATCTACCTACACGCCCCCCGATCCATCCTTCCTCATCGGAATTTACGATGAATTACACAGTGCCAAATCTATTTTGTCCAGAGTCTCTGCGGAATTAATATCAATTGGATACAACGTCAGTATCAATGGTCAACGGTTTATGGAAATGCAACAGGACATGAGCTCCTTGAATAGACATTCGCGAGACATGCGGCAAGTTATTAATGATTTTCTTGATGAACCTAAATATCCACCACTTGCACCCGTTACTGTGTATAATAGCCTTTCAGTTCTTGAAGAAATCCAGATCGCTGAAACTACGCCTCCCATACACACCGAAAAAGTAGCTGTAACTTCTTCTCCCTGTACACCATTGGTACCTGAAGTCGCTGTAAATTCCCAAGAATCGCAAACTACTCCAACAAGGGAGTCATCACCTACAGTATTTAAGCTTGGTCACCCATGGAGCTTGTCAGATTGGAAAAAGAGATTAAATAAACTTGAATCTGACAATAGTACGTATTACTGCCTGAAAAACACTCCCATTCCCGCCAATGAATCCTGGGTTAAGTCTTTCTTCAGACGTGGTTTCTCCATCATACCATATAAGTGTAACCGTATTTCACCCAGATGTTTTAAGATTCAGTTACCCTCAAGATACGACTGGATTTTTCAGGACCCTAGTGGATTCTTCCGCCTGAATAACATGCTATTATTTAAATGGGAGCGCAGCCCCTCGAAAAAACCACAACTTAGCTCTAAGAACCCAATCCCCTCATCATCCAACCTTAACAAACCATTCAATAAAAAACCACAACTTAGCTCTAAGAACCCAATCCCCTCATCATCCAACCTTAACAAACCATTCAATAAACTTCTTAACAAACCATTCAAAAAACCCGTCAATGTTCCCAGATACGACCCCAACTGGAGCTTCAAAACAAATATTTTCCCCTACTTTAACAACCCCTCCAATTCTCATAAGCGCCCTACTGCCCCTACTCTTTATAAACCTCCAGGAAAACGTGTTTCCTTCAATCTCACTCCTATTTTCGCTCAACCAAGCCAATCTCCCCCTTCTAATTCATTTCCACTTTTTGACCTCAGATCTGGAAGCAAGTACCCCAACTTTCAAAGCTCCCATATTCTCAACCCCTCCCCTACTTCTCACTCTAACCATATATCCTCTTCTGCACCTACTACTCTGAAACAAACTTCATCTTCTGCACCAATCAATCCCTCCACTGCTCCCAACCAAACACACTCTATTTCAACGAATACTTACACATCTCCTTGCATATCCCCTCCCATTACATCCTCATCAAACTCCGGTTTTTCTCCATTGATCTCCGCCCATTCTTTTATCGATCCCCTTCTACCCCCACCAGTCAAAATGACACAGCAGACACTCGATTCCTCTGAATGTCGCTATGCTCTTTCTAGGCTAAGAGACAAAAAAACTTATGAGAACATTCGCATATTCTTAGCTTATCTTCATGACAAATCTGATTCTGTTTGCTATGAAGGTAAAACAAACACTAGTGTTATGGTATCCATTCAACAGGAAGGTCTCCCTACTAATGTTGTCAGTCTTAAAAATCTTTTCATAAAATATCACGAGTTTTTCAATATGTCTCCACAAAAAGTAGAAAATGATCTTGATGCTTACGGAAGGTATATTCATTCGAAACGCATATCATATCTTCAGCGTAGTAGAGCCGACCATGATAGGTTTTTTCGTTCCTAATACCAGTCCTCACCCTTCAAGTAGACTTGCTCCAAAATGTATGGCCCTGTATTATCAAAACGTCAGAGGACTTCGTTCCAAAACCGCATCTGTCCTTCTTAACTCTCATAAGCTCCCCTTTGACATCTTCGCACTAACTGAAACAAACTTGTCTGCTGATATAAACGATAACGAACTTTTCCCATCGCATTTTAATATCTTCCGGGTCGACGGATCCTCGGATTATGATGTGTCTTGTGGCCGCGGTGTTCTACTGGCGATTCACAATCGGTATGACTCAACACTATTTAAAACCTCTTTATCTTCCTCTTTTGAGTTCGTTTGTATCAAATCAAATATTTCCAAATATTCCCTCTTCATAATTTGCTGCTACATCAGACCTTCTCAACCCACCCAAAGCTATCAGCTAGCTATTGATGCTTTCGATTCCATCTTCGATGCTGCTGATCCTTCCGATGTTGTCATAATTGTTGGTGACTTCAATTTCCCAAATCTTCAATGGGTTCTCTCGGAGGAAGAGTCCTATTACATACCCTTGAATCCCACATCCGAAAAAGAGATTTTATTTACTGATTGCATATCAGACTTAGACCTCTATCAATTGAGTGGTGTTAAAAATAATTTAGGTCGTCAACTCGATCTTATATTTTGTTCTGATGTTGATAATTGTGTGGTTTCAGCTAGCGATCATCTACTCTCTAAATTAGACTCTTACCATCCCCCCCTTTTCCTCACCTTTTCTTACGACTCTTCCCACAAGGCCAATTTATCCGAAAATCCACTTGCATTTAATTTTCGTAAGGCTAACTTCCCTAAGCTTAACAGCTTGCTTAGTTCTGTTGACTTTAATACCATCGCTCTTACCGCTGACATCGACGCCGCAGTTTCCACTTTCTATTCTAATGTTTTTTACTGTCTTACTCAATCTGTTCCTATGGTTCAACAAAAGAGTACTTCTTCATCCCCCCCATGGTACAATAGTGATCTACGGTCTTTAAGAAATAAGAGGAACAAATTATGGCGGATTTACCTGACATCCCGCTCTGACTTTGATTTGTTAAGTTATCAGTACATCAACTCTCAATTTTCTGAACTTTGCGATTCCCTCTACCAAGATTACTTAAATCGAATGCAAACTTGTATTATAACAGATCCCAAAAGATTCTTTCATTTCATCAATGCTAAAAGAAAGTCTGATAGCTACCCTTCAACATTAACTTATCTGGGCTCTGGCTCCGATGATCCGAAAATTGTTGCTAATTTGTTTGCCCAATTCTTTCGCCAATCTTTCTCTGTTACTGACTCACAACCTGATTTAGAATATTTTTCATACCTGAAATCTTGCCCCCAAACATCCTTAAACTCCATAAGTATATCATCGAGCATAGTGGAAGACAAGATTAATATTCTCAAAGATGATTACTCCGCTGGTCCTGATGGTGTCCCCGCTATAATTTTGAAAAAGTGCTGCTTACACTTAGCAAAACCCTTGACAGCTTTATTCAAACTTTCACTCTCACTTGGAGTTTTTCCTTCTCATTGGAAAAACTCTTTTATAATCCCCATCCATAAAAAAGGCCCCAAGAAAGAAAACTCAAACTACCGCCCTATAGCTAAGTTGTCTTGCATCCCTAAGCTCTTTGAAAGTATTGTCTATGATACAATGCTTTTCCACTGCAAGCATTTAGTATCCCCAAACCAACATGGCTTCGTCAAAGGTAGGTCTACAACCACTAATTTGATTGAATTTGTTTCTGGAACCCTATGCTCTCTTGAAAACGGCTGTGAGGTTGATGTAATTGCAACCGACCTAAGCAAAGCATTTGACAAAATCTCTCATTCTCTGATCCTTTTCAAGTTAAATGCCTTAGGATTTCAACCCAGTTTCGTTTCTTGGATACAGTCCTACTTAAAAGATCGTCAGTATAGAGTTATCTTTAGATCCTCTGAATCTGATCCCATCCTTGCAACTTCCGGTGTACCGCAGGGAAGCCACCTTGGCCCATTGATTTGCATTTTGACCATTAACGATGTTGACTGTATCATAAAAGAATCTCTTATATCTGTCTATGCAGATGATAAGAAAATATTTAGGTGCATCTCATCCCCTAGCGACTCGCTTCTACTACAAAATGATCTCAACAAATTTTCGACATGGTGCCTTAAAAACTTTCTGGAACTCAATGTTAACAAGTGTCAAGCTATCACCTACTCACGTAAGCGCTTTAAACTCCTTCCTAGAACGTATTTTATAAATAATATGCCTGTTCGCTCGGTTGACTCTCTTAATGATCTAGGGATAATTTGTGATAGAGAACTGAACTTTCGCTCTCACATTGATACATCCATTAAGAGAGCTAACTCTGCACTCGGCTTTGTAAAACGATGGTCCAAGGAATTCCTCGATCCCTATGTCACTAAATCTCTCTACACCACTTTTGTTAGGCCACTGCTCGAATATGCAAGTCAAGTCTGGTCACCCTCTTACATTAGTCACTCCCAGCGAATTGAAGCCGTTCAACGTCGATTTCTTCGTTTTGCCCTCCGAGGCCTACCTTGGTCTGATCCGTATAACCTACCTCCCTATGAACATCGTTTAAAATTAATTCACATGGAATCTCTTGAATACCGCCGTAGGGTGGCTGACGTTGTTTTCACCCATCAACTCCTAACTGGAAATATTGACTGTCCTTCTCTTCTCCAAAAAATCTCCATCCAAACTAATTCCAATAATCTCCGATCCATACCTCTCTTTCAGATAAAATTTCATCGTACCAATTATGGTAGCAATGAACCTATGACTCGTATGCTACGCACTTCAAACAGTGTTTCCAACCTATTCGACTTCCATTTAAGCAAATCCAGACTCAAATCATCCCTTTATAGTACCTCGTTCCCTTTCTAACCATAACCGAAAATTTCCTAGTTTTTAAGAATTTATGTTAGTCTTAAGTTAGTTAAGTTATTTTTAAGTTGATTGCTTGTATTAAGCTAATAAAGTTAAACAAACTGATGGAGGTGAGAGGGGCCTTCTCCCCTCTCTCCCTGTGTGTGTGTTTGTTGCTATACTATATAAGGCTACCAAGTGTTCAATAGAATCATACAGGAATCAAATTTTGAAAACGTGATTGTCATAGGAGATTTTAATGTACGAATAGGAGAAAGCCAAATCCTAACAGAAGAACAAACTGCAAATCTCAATGTACTACTTACCCCAGAAAGAAACTCTAAGGACAAGGTAATAAACAATAAGGGAAAACGGTTCATTGAGACGTGCAACGATGCAGGTGTTGTAATCCTAAACGGACGCTCACCGGGTGACTTTGAAGGCAATTTCACCTACATAAGCTCAATTGGTTGCTCAGTTAACGACTTATGTGGTGCCTCGTATAATGTTTTAAGCCAAGTAAAAGAATTAAAAGTAGAGGAGATGGGCTACTCAGACCATATGCCTCTTAGGTTAACTCTACAATTATCCGGTTTTCAGCCTGCTGAAGAAATGAGTTTGCTTCCCAAGTTGGTATGGGTGAGGCAAAACGAAAATAAGTACAAAGATGGCGTTCAACAAAGGATTTTGACAAAAGAATGCGACGAATTTGGAGCGGATAGTTGGACGGCAGAAAAGATAATATCAACCATCAGGGAAGTTGTGGGTGAGCAAAAAAATTTCTCAAACAAAAAGAATTATAGAGAAAATTGGTTTGATGCAGCGTGTATGACCGCAAGACAAAATGCCTTTAAATGGCTTAACAGGTGGAGAAGGGAACCCTCGGAAATTCTGAAAAAAACGTATCTGGATGCAAACCGAAAATTCAAGCAGACCTGTAAGACAAAAATAAAAGAATACTATCAACTGTTATGCACCAATCTTAGAAACGTACGAAATACAAAGGATTGGTGGGATATTGCTAACAAATTGCGAAATAAAATCCACAGAATAGGATCGAATATAAAAAGCAGTGATTTTAGAGACCATTTTCAACGGCTCTTGAACCCTCCACTTCAGGCCATAGCAAGACTGGAATATATGATATAAGACACTTGGGATGAACAGCTTGATGGTGAGATTACGAAGGCCGAAATTCTAAAAGTACTGAACAAGGCTGGGACAAACAAAGCTGCCAGGTACGATCGTGTCCCGTATGAATTTTTTATTCATGCACCTCAGATACTTCTAGATCATCTGGTTGTAGTATACAATAGGATTCAGTCCACAGAAAGCGTTGAACCCTCTTTCAAGAAGTCGTTGATCTTTCCAATATACAAAAAGGGAGACATGAACCTTAGGTGTCTGCTAAGTCCTATGTTATTTGCTCTGTTTATCAACGACATGTATGATTTCATAGGTGGAGGTATACATCTAAATGATCATGTCATCCGTATGTTACTATACGCAGACGACATTGTAATCTTTGCAAAAACGCCAAAGGACTTACAATGTATGATAAACAAACTAGATGAATATTGTCAAATGTGGAATCTCATTATTAACCTTGAGAAGTCAAAAATAATTATATTCCGACAAAATGGAGGCAGAAGAAGTATGTTGGAAAGATGGACCCTTGGAAAGGAAGAAATAGAGGTGGTCAATAAGTATAAGTACTTGGGTATATGGCTGACACCAGGGTTGAGTTTGACTGAGCATTTCAAGGAAAGAGCACAGCAGGCAAAAACTAGCCTAAACTTGACTTGGCATACTTTTGTTTCGAAGAAGGACATCAGCAATTCATCGAAACTAGAATTGTTTAACGCAGTAGCAAGGTCAATTTTGGGGTATGGGGCACAAGTTTGGGGACATCAGCAATTCGATAAAATGGAAAAGGTCCAGCGATATTTTCTAAAAAAAACCATGAAAATCCCAACATAATCTCCAAAGTATATGTTCTCTTTGGAACTCAAACTGAAACCTACACAATGAAATGTCATATGTGGATGTGGCTTTTCAAAGAGCGCAAGCGTCAACATCACATCTCTTAGAGAGAGTAGAGTAAGACGGACGTGCTTGTTTAGACTCCTTTGATTTTCATTAATTTTAACTAAACTTAGTATTGTTATCGATCTTTAATTCAGTTTTAAAAAAGGAAAGATGTTCTGCTTGCCTAATTATGGTAAAGAGTGACCCTATAACATGCTTTGGGTACTGTGGCAAAAGTTTCCATAAACTATGTGCTAAGATTAATGATGATTTGTATGGTGTAATTAAAGACAATAAGAACATAAAATTTCACTGTGAAATTTGCTCTGGTGGTGATAGTGATATAAAGAATAAAATAATTAATATGTATAGTGTACTCATTGACCTAAAAAAGTCATTTGATGTCCTAAATAATCAATTTAATGCACTATCGATTAATTTAAATTGCATTAATAAAAATTCCAAAACGTCACATGACCCCATTTATGATTCTTATTCTGACTCTCTTAATTTTGTAAGAGATGAACTAAAATCTTTGTCAGATAATAATGGTCTCTTAAATTCCGATAAAGAAAAAAATAAAAGAAATCAAACCAACGTCAAAGAGTGCGAACAGTTTCCACCTTGTGCAAGTGCCCATTCTTCGCCCCCCATTTCCCTATCCAACTCGATGAAACCAGCTATACCGATAACAGTTGTTGATGTTAACTCTGTGCCAACGGGTTCTTCCCTTTCTTCGTCATTGCCCCTAACCATGTGTGTTAAAGATTGTCATCAAATACATAGTGATAACAATGATCATTCTACTGTGAAAAGTGTACAAAACAAATTCCTCCCATTGATACTAACACTAATCTGAGTGTTTATTACCAAAATATGGGTGGATTTACATCAAAACTAAGAGATCTTGCTATTTCGATTGATGCCTCTGAATATGACGTATTTGCATTCACCGAGACCTGGTTACACGATCATATTATGACTGAGGAACTCTTGGATCTATCGTCATTTTCCGTTTTTCGCCTTGATCGATTTGACATCAGCAAGAAACGTGGAGGAGGGGTTATGATAGCAGTGCGTCGTTCAATTATTTCATCTGCCGTTGATCTGAATGTGGTGTTGGAAGAGAGTAACCTTAATATTGAACAACTCTGTATTAGTGTATCTTTTGCTGGTACAAAATTGCTTTTTTTTCTGAGCTATATTACCCCCGGGAGTGTATCAAGTGTCTACAAAAAACATTTAGACAATATCGATAGTGTTGCCGCCTTACCAGAATATGAAAATTATTTTATTTGCTTTATGGGTGATTTTAATCTCACTAATTTAACTTGGTCAGAAAATGATGAAAATAAACTTGTTCCACTTTTGATTAAAACAAAATCTGAAGTCATGTTGATTGATTATCTTTTTTCTTTGAATTTGAATCAGATTAATAATGTTTATAATTCATTAAATAGATTATTAGATTTAATTTTTGTTTCTGATGATTTAAATGTTAATCTTTCTCAATCAATATCTTTGCTTTCTAATTCGGTGCATCACACTGCTGTTAACTTTAGTATATCAATTTATAATTATGATAATTATTGCAAATTTAATATTTCGAATTCACTTTATCGCAAATTTAATTCAAACAACTTGAATAAATTGAAATCGTATTTAAATTGTATAAATTGGGAATCGGAATTTTTAAATAATACTTTATCAATTTTATTAAATTTAGAAATTTTTTTAGTGAAGCTTTAAATAATTCTGTGCCTTTGGTCCGTAAAAATTTAAATTCCAGCCCAAAGTGGTATAATAGCATACTCAAGAAGTTGAAAAACGCGAAAAATTCTGCACATAAACAGTATAAATTCTCTAATTCTCCGGCTGACTATACATTTTTTTGTCGTTTGAGGAAAGAGTTTGTATTCCTTTCGAAATTTTTGTATTGTAATTATATTCATTCAATTGAGTCCAATTTGAAATCAAATCCAAAGCAATTTTGGAAGTTTATCAATTCAAAGCGTAAGAGTGTTGGTTTTCCATCCACTATGCATTTTCATCAAAAGTCTTCTTCGGAGCCGAATGAAATTGCAAATTTTTTTGCTGATTACTTCCAAGGCATTTATAACTCTAAAGGTACAGATAATTTGGATGAAAACTATTTCAAACTACTACCATCTTTTATTGAATGCTCTAGCTTTAAAATTAATGCCGATGATGTATTAAGATTGCTCTGTGAACTTGAACCCAAGTACAAACCAGATATTTTGGGATTTGTTCCCGTTGTTTTGAAACATTGTGCTGACATTGTTTCTGTTCCTTTAACAATTTTGTTCAATCAATCTTTGTCCAGTGGTGTTTTTCTTGAAGAGTGGAAAAATTCAGTTATAACCCCTATTTTTAAATCTGGCAAAAAAGATAACATTTTAAACTATAGACCTATAACAAAACTTTCTATCATCCCAAAAATGTTAGATTGCCTTGTTAAGGATATATTTATTGACCTAATAAAGGGTCATGTAAGCGATTATCAGCACGGTTTTTGGAAGGCCAGGTCAACAGTGTCGAATCTGGTTGATTTTACAAATTTTTCTATAAATGCGTTAGAGAAAATTGAACAAATACACGTGATATACACTGATTTTATGAAAGCGTTCAGCAGAGTAAATTTAAAGATACTTTTGAAAAAGCTCGAAGCTTATGGAATTAAAGGTCCCTTGTTGTGTTGGTTTCATTCATATCTGTATGGTAGAAAGCAAATGGTTGTTGTTGATGGAATCTGTTCCAAAGAAATTATTGTTACTTCAGGTGTTCCAGAAGGGAGTCATTTGGGGCCCCCTATTTTCTTATTGTATGTGAACGATGTTCCTGGTATTTTGAAATTTTGTAATTGCCTCATCTTTGCGGATGATATAAAGTTTTATGCAGTTGTGTCAAGTATAGCCGATCGCTTACTTTTGCAGTATGATCTTAATTCGTTTTCGGAATGGTGCAATGTAAATGACCTAAATCTCAATATTGAAAAATGTACCGCTATGTCATACCACCGGTCTTTATTCCATATAATTCCCTCTTATTCATTAAATAATAATCTTCTTAAAATTGTTCATGATGTAAAAGATCTTGGTGTTGTGTTTGATGAAAAACTCACGTTTCAGCTGCACATTACTTCTATTATTTCTAAAACTAATTCGTTGCTGGGGTTCCTGAAAAGAAACTCTTCGGAGTTTACTGATCCTTATACCTTAAAATCTCTGTACTGTAGTATTGTAAAGGCCTTCGTTAGAATATGCATGTGTGGTTTGGAATCCTACCACTCAAAATGATATTGACAAAATTGAAAGAGTACAAAAAAACTTCTTACGCTTTGCATTGAGAAAATTTTTTCCTAATGATAGCAGTGTTAATTATTATTCCTATCGGTCCAAATGTCTATTATTGGGAATACAATCTCTAGAATCAAGAAGAGAGATGTATAGCATAATGTTTATTCGGGATGTTTTATGCAACTTTGTTGATTCTACAAATTTGCTTTTTCTTATAAACTTATATGCTCCTTCAAGAGTATTGAGACCACGGCTCTTATTATTTGAAGTTCCTCACCGAACTAATTATGGTTTACGAGAACCTTTATGTCATTGCTCTTATTTATTTAATGAAGCTTATTATTGCTTAGACATATGCTTAAAAAGAAATGTTTTTAAAAATTTATTGCTTGCATACTTAGCTCATAAATTTAATTCTAGGAAATAAAACTTTTATATAAAAATATTGTATTATTGTATATTATTTGATTATGTATGTTAAAATCTGTAGATTATCAAACCGGAGATTAAATAAATAAATAAATAAACATGGATTGTACAGTGCCCTCAACTACACCGACGGAAGTAGATACCTTCAAGAAGAAAGACTATTATCCGAAATAGGATGGATCTTTAGAGCAAGAGGAGGACTTCTGTATCTGAACGGTACATTTACAACAAGCAACAGGAGTACTCAATGTACCTTGTGTAATTTGAGAGAAGCCGAAACATTTATCCACTTTTTTGGAATATGCCTGGTTTTTAAAGAACTACGTCTGATATATTTTGAGTCGAGAGCTCTCAGCACGGAAAACATGGTGAACATACTTAATGGTGAAGGAAACTGGAACTCACTGGTCAAATACATCTGCCTAGCTATTAGATATCGCACCGAACTTATAAGAGAATATAATGGATAGAACAACAATCAATAATCAATAAATCAATAACCAACACCAACAACATCAACAACACCAACAGCAACAACAACAACACCAACAACAACAATAACAAGAGCAACAACAACAATAACACTAACAACAACAACAACAACAAAAACAGAAAACACAACAACACCAGCAACAACAACAATGGCAAAAAAAAAACAACAACAACACTCACAACAAGAGTAACAACAACAACAACCACAGTAACAACAATGCCAACAACACCAACAGCAACACCAACAACACCGACAACAACAACATCAACATCAACAACAATCAAACAACAATCAACAACAACACCAAGAACAACAACACCAACAACACCAAAGCCAACAATCAACATCAACAACAATCAAACAACAATCAACAACAACAACAATCAACATCAACAACAATCAAACAACAATCAACAACAACACCAACAACACCAACAACAAGAACAACCACAATAACAACAACAATAACATAAGCAACAACAACAATAACACTAACAACAACAACAAAAACAGAAAACACAACAACACCAGCGACAACAACAATGGCAAAAAAAAACAACAGCAACAACAACAAGAGTAACAACAACAACAACAACAGCAACGACATCAACAACAACAACGACATCAACAACAACAACGATATCAACAACAATAAAATACAACAACAGTAACAACAATACCAACAACATCAACAACGCCGACAACACCAGCAACACCAACAACAACACCGACAACAACAACATCAACAACAATCAAACAACAATCAACAACAACACCAACAACAACAGCAACAACACCAACAACAAAAAAAAACAATAACAAGAACAACACCAACAACAATAACAACAACAACTTGAACACCAACAACAACAATACCAACAACACCAACACCAACAACAACAACACCAACAACATCAACATCAACAACAACCAAACAACAATCACACTAATAACAACAATAACAAAAGCAACAACAACAACAATAACAACAACAACAAAAAAAAACAATAACAATAACAACACTAACAACACCAACAACAATAACAACAACAACACGAACACCAACAACAACAATACCAATAACATCAACAACAACAACAACAACAACACCAACACCAACAACAACATCAACAACAACAACAATCAAACAACAATCGCACTAACAACAACAATCAGCAACAACAATCAACAACAACAACAGCAAAAACAACAACAACAATCAACAACAGCAATCAACAATCAATAACAACATCAATAATAACACCAACAACAACACCAACTCCAACAACAACAACAGCTAACATAAGGAACTACCCAAACAAGGATATTTCATCGCAACAGGCGGCTCAACCTAGCCATTGATGCAAAATAAAATGTTTAATGTTAAACTATATCTATGTACATACTTTTTTATTTATTAATAAACAATTACTTACTTACTTACTTACTTACTTAGTGAGAATAGTGACAGGGAAGAGGAGTGGAATAAGGAAAAGACTCGATATCGATCTGAGCTTCGCAGGAGATGTTGGAAGCTGGAGTGATCGAGAAGTCGAAGAGTCCCTGGGCATCACAGGTTTAAAAGTAGGTAGGGAAAAGTGTAATTTTTGTAAGCCTTCTTTAAAATCTATAAGTTATGTAGTTGATAGGAACGGGATTCATGTTGACCCGGATAAAGTGGAAAGCATGGATTAGGATTCCTCCACCGAAAAACGTGAAGGAAATTACGAATTTTGTAGGGACTATTTCTTGGGATCGAAGATTCGTGCCAAATTTCGCTGCTTTGGTTAGCCTCTTACCGATCTCTTAAAGAAATGTAAGAAAGTTGACTGGACACAAGATTGCGAAGAGAGTTTTAGGAAAGCTAATAAGTGTTTGGTTACGGCACCGATTCTAACAGGTCCGGATTTTTCAAGGCCGTTTGTGGTACAAACAGACACATCGGATTATGATATCGGGGACATATTATCTCAGGAGTTTGAGGATAGCGAAAAAGCCATTAGTTATTTAAGTCGGTGATTGAATAGAAATGAAAGGAACTACTCTACGACCGAAAAGGAATGCTTACCGGTCCTTTGGGCGATTGAAAAGTTGCGGCCGTATCTCGAAGGCGTTCGATTTACAGTCGTAACTGATCATCACTCTTTGGTCTAGCTCAGCAACCTTAAGGATCCGCAGGGTAGATTAGCTCGTTGGGCCATTCGGCTTGAACAATTTGATTTCAAAATCATCCATCGAAAGGGCAAAGAACATGTTGTTCCTGAAATGTTATCGCGAGGAGTGCTAGAAGTAGTTGGTGTCCCTGAGGCGGATTCCGACCATTGGGCGATTAAAATGAAATTACAGGTAGAAAAGAGCCCGTTAGAATACACATCTTGGCGAGTCGAGAATGGGCGGCTCTATAAGCATGTTAGGTTGAACACATGGGCGTTAAGAAGACTTTTGCTAGGGTAGCAGAAAAGTGTTAAAAGTGTTGGCCCAAATTGAGAGGAGATATTACAAAGCATGTTAGGAATTGTAAGGTTTGCAAAAGTGTGAAACCAGAGAACGAAAAACTAGCTGGTCTAATGACCGAAAGAGTAGGGAATTCTCAACCGTGGGAAATGATTTGCGTGGACTTGTTGGGTCCACTACCAGAGTCATCGAGGGGATTCGTGTATATTTTAACGTTCGTCAATTACTTCACCAAATGTTTCTTGTTGTTCGCGTTACGGTCTGCAACGGCGAAAGCGGTTTATTGGGAGTTGGAAGAAAAGATTTTTCTTCTATTCGGGATACCAAAGTAGATCGTCTGTCACAACGGCCCCAAGTTCTGCAACAAGGGACTAAAAACGCTTAGCGGAGCGTACGGGTCACAACTTCGGTATACGGCAAATTATCATCCGCAAGCGAATCCTGTGGAACGGATAAACCAGATAAAGCAGCCGAGTTGGGATTCGCAACTAGCAAAAGTGGCTTGTGCAATCCAAACTTCGCAACATGAGGTTTTAGGTGTGTCGCCATACTTCGCAATTTCGGTAGAAAGATGGTAACTAGTGGCCATGAAGTAGGAGTTAGGGATAGTGATATGGAGCAAGATAGAGGCGAAATCGATAGGCAGTTTCGGAAACTGAGAGAGGATATAGCTAGGAAGTTGGAAACAGCGGGGAAGAAGGCTGCTAAGACTTCTAATTTACGTAGGAGGGACGCGCAATATGACCCGGGTGATCTCGTTTGGCGAAGAAATTTCCCGCTGTCCAATGCAGCAAATTGGCCACTAAATTTGTAGGACTTTGCAAGGTCAGCAAGAGGATATCACCTTGGACATACCTACTTATAAACGATCGCGGGAAGGAACAAGGGACGTGGCACGTTAAAGACTTAAAGCCATATATTGATTGTTGAGTCAAGTCCTGTAAAATTCTGTATAGAATTTGTTCCAGAATACTTAAAAACGAAACTTATTACCACGTTATAAATTCAATTTTTATTATTCTTAAGTAGCAACTCTAACAATGCATGTGAATAGATTAAGAAAATATGACTTGTACGCTCGATGGTCGAATTTTAAGCTGCTTTTCAAAATAAATTTCAATGATTAAGAAGGTACAATTTTAGAGTGTGGTGAATTTAATTATTGAGAGAAATGCAAACATATGTTTTGTACTAAACTCCATATTTAAGTTAGGCCGCAAATTCAAATGTTCTATTTTTTTTCTAATTTATAATAATTCAAGGATTTACAATTTAATTTATAATAATGTATTATTTTAAGGCTGCAACATTCCGGCCCCATTGATAAGCTATGCTTTCAATCCAAGTGGAGTGGTGCGATTTTTGTGATTGGACGTCGAAATATTCCAGCTGCAGTCTTTAAATCGACAACTCGGACGTAATTGTCATCGCCCCGGATAACTCGTTCAACCCTGGCAATGGCCCACTTGTAGGGTGGTAGATTTTCGTCTTGCATTAGCACCAGGGACCCTTCTTCAACATTTGGTTTGATCTTGAACCACTTAGACCTCTCTTGTAGACTTCTCAGGTAGTCAGTTGACCACCACTTCCAAAAGTGCTGTTTAAGAGCCGTTATTCTTTGCCACCTATGAAGAAAAGAAATTTGATTAATGTTTCTTTCCGGTTCCGGGAAGGAATTAATTGGACAGCCAATCAAAAAGTGGCCAGGTGTCAGAGCGGTGAAATCTGATGGATCTGACGACATCGCTGTAATCGGCCTTGAATTTAGTATGGATTCAACTTCAACAAGTGTAGTGTTGAGCTCTTCAAAGGTAAGAAGAGCGCCCCCAAAGGTTCTCGTGAGTAGAGTTTTTGCCGACTTTACCGCTGCCTCCCAGAGGCCACCGAAATGGGGTGCTCGAGGTGGAATGAACTCAAACTGGATTCCTTTATCTGCAACGAACTGAAGAATAGTGTTTTTATTAGAATCTTTAAAAAAGGAATCTCTAAAATCTTTAAATTTAGATTTTGCGCCAACAAAATTGGTTGCATTATCGCAATAAATTTTTGAAGGGCAACCCCTCCTACCTATCAACCTCTTGAGAGCTGCGATAAATGCGTTAGAGCTAAGATCGGAAACAAGTTCCAAATGAACTGCTTTCGTAACAAAACATACAAATACAGAAACGTATGATTTGTATGATACCTTGCCACGAATCTTCCAAGAGGTTAGCATGGGTCCGCAGAAATCAACACCACAGATTTCGAATGGTCTGCCAGGTGTAACTCGATCTTTATGTAAATTTCCCATTACTTGGTCAAATAATTTTGGTTTGTATCTATTACAATTAATACATTTAAAGATTATCGATCTTACTAAGGGTCGTGCGTTGGTAACCCAAAATCTATCTCTTATAGAACTTAAAAGAGCTTGAGGTCCTGCGTGATAGTTTTGAATGTGAAGATGTCGAACGTACTGCTTAACAAGATGACTGTCACCCGGCAAAATAATAGGAAATTTAGCGTCGTAATTCTCATCAGAATTTTGAATACGGCCTCCAACGCGAAGTAACTCCCTATTGCATGTAACATCCAGAAACGGAGATAGTTTTGCTAAGCCTTTTAAAGATGGGTTTGGGTTTTTTGAACTTATTTCTGCAATTTCTGTTGAAAAACTTTGCTGCTGAATAGACCACACCAGAGACATGGTAGCCTCGTTCAATTCATCTGCAGAGAGTGATGTACTCTTTAATTCCTTTCTTCCCTTCGTTATTTTGCGAAATCGCAGGATATAGGCAATTATTCGAACTGTTTTTCTTATGTCACTGTATTTTCCCAGGCGTTCCAAAAATTCCGTATCGACTTGAAAACAGGCTAACACCGTTTTAACCTTTTTTGTTTCTAATATTGAAGAGTCAAGATTCAATTGATCGACCTTGGGATTTTCTGGCCATTTGTTTGGGGGATTTTTTAAAAATTCAGGGCCATCAAACCAAATTGATAAATTCAAGTCTTGAACAAGACTTTCTCGCGATATAAGATCAGCAGTTTTGTTTTCTGATCTAACATGTCTCCAGCAAACATTTGAGGTTAGAGACTGAACGTCACTTCTCTATTAGCTACGAACGTTCCGTACAGACTACTTGAAGACGAAATCCAATAAAGAAAAATTTCGGAATCCACCCAAAAGAAAACTTGGCTATATTCTACTTTAAGTGCCTCTTCAACCTTTTTAAACAATTTTGCCAACAATTGAGCACCACAAAGCTCTAAGCGCGGTATGGATTGTATTCTTGTAGGAGCAACTCTCGACTTACCAGTTATAAGCCTCACAGATACGTTACCAAACTTATCCACACAACGGGCGTACAGGCAACAGCCATATGCTTTCATCGAAGCATCAGAAAAACCATGTATTTGTAGGGTGTTCATTTCTGATTGAAAGATAAAACGAGGAATCTTAAGAATATTGAGATTTTTGAGATCTTCGAGGTACTCGATCCAACAGGTTCTTAATTCGTCAGGCAACTCATCATCCCACTTTAGTTTTGCAGCCCACAGCCTCTGAAGAAATAGTTTTGCCTTTACAACAATTGGTCCAAGAAGTCCGAGAGGATCAAAAATTCTACTTGCATCTGAAAGTACAGTGCGTTTGGTCGACTGATTGATTGAAAAAGTGTCTTTTGAAAGGAAATTAAAGACATCGTCCTTAGGATTCCATTCGATTCCAAGGGTTTTCGTTTGTTCCATTTCGTTAATTTTCAATTCTAGTTTGGTATCTTTTACTTCTGGATTTAATATAACATTTGAGTGCCACTTATGCAACTCAAAACCGAGTTCACTTAGCAGTTGGGTTACATCTTCTTGGATTTTTCGAAGTTCTTAAATTGAATTGGCTCCAGTGATGAGATCATCCACATAGAAATCATTTTGAATAATTTTACTTGCAAGAGGATATTTGGCTTGATTTCGAATACCAATTTCATTTAGAGCACGCGTTGCTAAAAATGGCGCAGATGCGCTTCCATATGTAACTGTATTCAAGCAATAGGTTTGTAGTCTTTCGTTGGACTTAAATCTCCAAAGAATGAGTTGATAACGACGATCATCAGGATCAACTTCAATTTGACGATACATTTTTTGTATGTCAGCTGTTAGTGCAAACTCATGACTTCTAAAACGTAAAATAATTGAAAACAATTCATCCTGTTGAGTTGATCCTACCATGAGCAAATTGTTGAGGGACAAATTGGACTTGGTTTTGCACGATGCATCGAAGACTACTCTTAATTTGGTGGACGAACTTTCAGGGCGAATAACACATTGATGCGGCATAAAATAATGGGGTGTACTCAATGCGATGTGCCTCACACGGGACATGTGTCCAAGTGTTAAATACTCTTGCATGAACTGAGAATACTGCGCTTTTATCTCAGGAGTTTTGTCCAATCTTTTTTCTAAAGAGTAAAACCTTTTCTTGGCTATATCCAAAGAATCACCTAATTGGTGTGGACTGTCCTTAAATGGTAGTTTCACACGAATTCGTCCCGTTTATAAAACCTTGTAATTTTCTTTAAAATGAGCTTCACAACGTTCTTGTTCCGGAGTGAGAAGAGAATTGAAAGGCACTTCTTCCAATGTCCAAAACCTTTCCACCATTTTGACAAGCTGCACCAAGAAGCAGCTCCGTTTCCCTTGTTCATAACAGCTGCCCGAGACTATCCAACCTACAGCTGTATTTTGCAGAACCGGTAAATTTGCGCCTAACTTAACTTGTCCTGATTCCATGAGATCAAAAAATAATTCAGCTCCTAGCAGCATGTCAACGCTTTGAGGTTTGTAGAACCATGGGTCGGCTAATTCAATATTTTTGGGTATATTCCAAGTACTCTTTAATTCCTTTCTTCCCTTCGTTATTTTGCGAAATCGCAGGATATAGGCAATTATTCGAACTGTTTTTCTTATGTCACTGTATTTTCCCAGGCGTTCCAAAAATTCCGTATCGACTTGAAAACAGGCTAACACCGTTTTAACCTTTTTTGTTTCTAATATTGAAGAGTCAAGATTCAATTGATCGACCTTGGGATTTTCTGGCCATTTGTTTGGGGGATTTTTTAAAAATTCAGGGCCATCAAACCAAATTGATAAATTCAAGTCTTGAACAAGACTTTCTCGCGATATAAGATCAGCAGTTTTGTTTTCTGATCTAACATGTCTCCAGCAAACATTTGAGGTTAGAGACTGAACGTCACTTCTCTATTAGCTACGAACGTTCCGTACAGACTACTTGAAGACGAAATCCAATAAAGAAAAATTTCGGAATCCACCCAAAAGAAAACTTGGCTATATTCTACTTTAAGTGCCTCTTCAACCTTTTTAAACAATTTTGCCAACAATTGAGCACCACAAAGCTCTAAGCGCGGTATGGATTGTATTCTTGTAGGAGCAACTCTCGACTTACCAGTTATAAGCCTCACAGATACGTTACCAAACTTATCCACACAACGGGCGTACAGGCAACAGCCATATGCTTTCATCGAAGCATCAGAAAAACCATGTATTTGTAGGGTGTTCATTTCTGATTGAAAGATAAAACGAGGAATCTTAAGAATATTGAGATTTTTGAGATCTTCGAGGTACTCGATCCAACAGGTTCTTAATTCGTCAGGCAACTCATCATCCCACTTTAGTTTTGCAGCCCACAGCCTCTGAAGAAATAGTTTTGCCTTTACAACAATTGGTCCAAGAAGTCCGAGAGGATCAAAAATTCTACTTGCATCTGAAAGTACAGTGCGTTTGGTCGACTGATTGATTGAAAAAGTGTCTTTTGAAAGGAAATTAAAGACATCGTCCTTAGGATTCCATTCGATTCCAAGGGTTTTCGTTTGTTCCATTTCGTTAATTTTCAATTCTAGTTTGGTATCTTTTACTTCTGGATTTAATATAACATTTGAGTGCCACTTATGCAACTCAAAACCGAGTTCACTTAGCAGTTGGGTTACATCTTCTTGGATTTTTCGAAGTTCTTAAATTGAATTGGCTCCAGTGATGAGATCATCCACATAGAAATCATTTTGAATAATTTTACTTGCAAGAGGATATTTGGCTTGATTTCGAATACCAATTTCATTTAGAGCACGCGTTGCTAAAAATGGCGCAGATGCGCTTCCATATGTAACTGTATTCAAGCAATAGGTTTGTAGTCTTTCGTTGGACTTAAATCTCCAAAGAATGAGTTGATAACGACGATCATCAGGATCAACTTCAATTTGACGATACATTTTTTGTATGTCAGCTGTTAGTGCAAACTCATGACTTCTAAAACGTAAAATAATTGAAAACAATTCATCCTGTTGAGTTGATCCTACCATGAGCAAATTGTTGAGGGACAAATTGGACTTGGTTTTGCACGATGCATCGAAGACTACTCTTAATTTGGTGGACGAACTTTCAGGGCGAATAACACATTGATGCGGCATAAAATAATGGGGTGTACTCAATGCGATGTGCCTCACACGGGACATGTGTCCAAGTGTTAAATACTCTTGCATGAACTGAGAATACTGCGCTTTTATCTCAGGAGTTTTGTCCAATCTTTTTTCTAAAGAGTAAAACCTTTTCTTGGCTATATCCAAAGAATCACCTAATTGGTGTGGACTGTCCTTAAATGGTAGTTTCACACGAATTCGTCCCGTTTATAAAACCTTGTAATTTTCTTTAAAATGAGCTTCACAACGTTCTTGTTCCGGAGTGAGAAGAGAATTGAAAGGCACTTCTTCCAATGTCCAAAACCTTTCCACCATTTTGACAAGCTGCACCAAGAAGCAGCTCCGTTTCCCTTGTTCATAACAGCTGCCCGAGACTATCCAACCTACAGCTGTATTTTGCAGAACCGGTAAATTTGCGCCTAACTTAACTTGTCCTGATTCCATGAGATCAAAAAATAATTCAGCTCCTAGCAGCATGTCAACGCTTTGAGGTTTGTAGAACCATGGGTCGGCTAATTCAATATTTTTGGGTATATTCCAAGTACTCTTTAATTCCTTTCTTCCCTTCGTTATTTTGCGAAATCGCAGGATATAGGCAATTATTCGAACTGTTTTTCTTATGTCACTGTATTTTCCCAGGCGTTCCAAAAATTCCGTATCGACTTGAAAACAGGCTAACACCGTTTTAACCTTTTTTGTTTCTAATATTGAAGAGTCAAGATTCAATTGATCGACCTTGGGATTTTCTGGCCATTTGTTTGGGGGATTTTTTAAAAATTCAGGGCCATCAAACCAAATTGATAAATTCAAGTCTTGAACAAGACTTTCTCGCGATATAAGATCAGCAGTTTTGTTTTCTGATCTAACATGTCTCCAGCAAACATTTGAGGTTAGAGACTGAACGTCACTTCTCTATTAGCTACGAACGTTCCGTACAGACTACTTGAAGACGAAATCCAATAAAGAAAAATTTCGGAATCCACCCAAAAGAAAACTTGGCTATATTCTACTTTAAGTGCCTCTTCAACCTTTTTAAACAATTTTGCCAACAATTGAGCACCACAAAGCTCTAAGCGCGGTATGGATTGTATTCTTGTAGGAGCAACTCTCGACTTACCAGTTATAAGCCTCACAGATACGTTACCAAACTTATCCACACAACGGGCGTACAGGCAACAGCCATATGCTTTCATCGAAGCATCAGAAAAACCATGTATTTGTAGGGTGTTCATTTCTGATTGAAAGATAAAACGAGGAATCTTAAGAATATTGAGATTTTTGAGATCTTCGAGGTACTCGATCCAACAGGTTCTTAATTCGTCAGGCAACTCATCATCCCACTTTAGTTTTGCAGCCCACAGCCTCTGAAGAAATAGTTTTGCCTTTACAACAATTGGTCCAAGAAGTCCGAGAGGATCAAAAATTCTACTTGCATCTGAAAGTACAGTGCGTTTGGTCGACTGATTGATTGAAAAAGTGTCTTTTGAAAGGAAATTAAAGACATCGTCCTTAGGATTCCATTCGATTCCAAGGGTTTTCGTTTGTTCCATTTCGTTAATTTTCAATTCTAGTTTGGTATCTTTTACTTCTGGATTTAATATAACATTTGAGTGCCACTTATGCAACTCAAAACCGAGTTCACTTAGCAGTTGGGTTACATCTTCTTGGATTTTTCGAAGTTCTTAAATTGAATTGGCTCCAGTGATGAGATCATCCACATAGAAATCATTTTGAATAATTTTACTTGCAAGAGGATATTTGGCTTGATTTCGAATACCAATTTCATTTAGAGCACGCGTTGCTAAAAATGGCGCAGATGCGCTTCCATATGTAACTGTATTCAAGCAATAGGTTTGTAGTCTTTCGTTGGACTTAAATCTCCAAAGAATGAGTTGATAACGACGATCATCAGGATCAACTTCAATTTGACGATACATTTTTTGTATGTCAGCTGTTAGTGCAAACTCATGACTTCTAAAACGTAAAATAATTGAAAACAATTCATCCTGTTGAGTTGATCCTACCATGAGCAAATTGTTGAGGGACAAATTGGACTTGGTTTTGCACGATGCATCGAAGACTACTCTTAATTTGGTGGACGAACTTTCAGGGCGAATAACACATTGATGCGGCATAAAATAATGGGGTGTACTCAATGCGATGTGCCTCACACGGGACATGTGTCCAAGTGTTAAATACTCTTGCATGAACTGAGAATACTGCGCTTTTATCTCAGGAGTTTTGTCCAATCTTTTTTCTAAAGAGTAAAACCTTTTCTTGGCTATATCCAAAGAATCACCTAATTGGTGTGGACTGTCCTTAAATGGTAGTTTCACACGAATTCGTCCCGTTTATAAAACCTTGTAATTTTCTTTAAAATGAGCTTCACAACGTTCTTGTTCCGGAGTGAGAAGAGAATTGAAAGGCACTTCTTCCAATGTCCAAAACCTTTCCACCATTTTGACAAGCTGCACCAAGAAGCAGCTCCGTTTCCCTTGTTCATAACAGCTGCCCGAGACTATCCAACCTACAGCTGTATTTTGCAGAACCGGTAAATTTGCGCCTAACTTAACTTGTCCTGATTCCATGAGATCAAAAAATAATTCAGCTCCTAGCAGCATGTCAACCCTTTGAGGTTTGTAGAACCATGGGTCGGCTAATTCAATATTTTTGGGTATATTCCAAGTTTCTATCATCAATTGCCTTTGGGGTTGGAAGTCTGTTATGGAACGAGCAATCCAAAATTCAGCCTTCTTCTCATACCCTCCAAATCTAGATTGTAAAGTCGTTATAGTGTGAGAATCAATCTTAGTTCCTATAGCACTAACACCGCTTATGTTGACTGGACAATGAATTAACTTCAGCTGAAGACTGTTTGCTAATGATTGGGTCATCAAGTTAATCTGGGATCCAGAATCTAATAAAGCTCTAGCTAAAACGAATTCCCCTTTACTATTCCGAACCTTAACAACAACAGTAGCCAAAACTACTTGAGAATCTGCATTATCGAATGTTGAATTTAGTAAAGAAGTCCGAGTCAATCCAGCAACTCCTTCAGGTCCTGATGACTCAGGTTGAGTTTCTCCGTACCTATGCAGAAGTAAGTGATGAGGATCCGAACAAACATTGCATTTACTGGCAGAACACTCCTTAACTCCATGGCCTTTGCTTAGACAGTTGATACAAAGTGATAGAGTCTTTGCCTTCTTATAGCGGTCGTAGACACGTAGTTTTTTAAATTTGTTGCAATCTGTAATCATATGATTTGAAGATTTACAATAAAGGCAAATTGATTTTGTCAATGACAAAGAAACATGCGAAGGCTTTTTCATCTGTGATTTAGGAAAACTAGAGACTTCCAAAGCATTGGGAGTTTTTGATTCTTTGCTTTCCAAAAACTGGCAACGATTAATTAAAGTTTTTGCACATTGATCCCATGCTGGCAACTTGGAATGATCCAGAGATTCATTCCATTTGTTGTAGGTCTGGGTATCTACCTTCGACATTACTAAATGAATTATAATTCCAGTGCAAATCTCTTCGTGAGTAGCTAAGGATTTGAGTGAGTCATATAAAGCAGAAGTATCATCAACTAAACTTCTGAGCTGAGATGAAGAAAGCCCTTTCATTTTAGGTAGATCAAAGAGCGACGAGATATATTCCATAAATATTAAACCCTTTTTATCGTACCTCTCTTCGAGTCGAGCGAGCGCCTTGGCATAATTTTCCTCCGTAACTTGAAATGATTTTATTGTCCCACAAGCTTGTTCACTTAAACAGGAAATCAAATGATTAAACTTTTCAATCGTTGCAATTGAATTATCGTTGTGGACTAAAGTTTTGAATAAGCCAATAAAATTTTTATAATCTGCATATTTGCCGGTAAACTTAGGGAGCTTTTGCAGAGGAAGACGAGACATAGGTACCAAATTCGACAGTGTAGTATCTCCAGGTGCAATACTGCTTCGCCTATTATTGCCCATCAGGGATAATATTTTACTTTTTGTTGCACAATATAGTTCCTCTATTTCAGCACGACCTGTATCTGTAGGACTAGCCTCTTCTATCCTAGTTTGATAATTAAGAGCTTGTTTAAAATAAGACTCTAAGATACCCAAACGACATTCAAGCTCAGTAAACTCCAATGTTTTAGTTTCTAGAAGAGTTTTGATTCTTGAAATGCTACCCTTAGTTGAAGCACGATTTGTTTTCAAATTTTCTAACGTTTTAGAATGATTTGCTTCGCCAGTCATAATGAATTGATGTAATTCGATTTGGAAATAAATGCAGAAAGTTTATATTAAAGATAACCTTTGTATATGAAAACTCTTTGTATATGAAAACTATAGTACTCTCATGGCGAGTTTTTTTTAGGGTTGCCCCGATCCTGGTGGTGGCGCTGTTGTAAGCTCTTTTTTTGAGAGAGACTTTTTGTAGGGGAATTTTTTGAATGACGGCAATTGGGAATAGGAGCGAGAAGGGAATACTAATTTGTTTCGTTGGGAGAATTCAAAATTAAAACAAAGTTTCAAAGAGAATAAGAAAATAAGAAAACAAAACCATCTGTTTTTCAGTTTTGCCTTCTTCATGCTGGCGAGCAAAAAATGTAGGTCTAGCAGTATGTTTTTGTTTGATTTTTCCTTTGGATATGATTTTTCTCCTTTTGTAGTTTTGTTGCTTTATTTTCACTGTGCAAGGTAGAATATATCTTTGCATATGAAAACATATACAAAGAATATAAATGTGCATACATAATTCTATAGCTTGAGGTTTTGTTATTATTTTTTGGCTTATTGACTGTTCATTTTTTGGTGGCATTTGGGGTGGTTTTTTAATGTTGATGTGAAGTTTTTAATTGGCATTAATATTCAGTTATACCTAACTTATAACAATGTTTTTGCTTTTGCGAGTGTCCATTTATATCAAGAAGTTAAGTTGGTGCAATAATTGTGTTGTGTTGTGGTGAATTGATATTTACAAATAAACAAATAAATTTATAATTTTTTTCTTGTAAAATTACTTTTTATACCTATTGTTTTTAAGTGAAATTTTCCTGTTGAAACAATAAAGATATTAACTAACAATTAGAATAAAAAGATTCTTGTGTTGAAGTGAATAAAAAATTAATATGTTTTGCCGTCGGCAAAACGGCCGACCGGAAAATTATTATTTTTTTTCAACTAGCTTTTTCTAAATTTCTTTTAAATAAAAATAATTACTTTGCGCAAGTTTCCATGCGATAAGAAAATGCAAATATCAATTCAACCTGGTTAGATTAGACTAAATCGACCTTAAACAATCTACGAACAGGAATACCCACCCTCAAATCTTATAAGAATTTTTTTTTGTTCCAATTTGAATGCATTGAAATCAATGGCAAGATTTTGAGGGTAGGTAATTATTTGTGTTTTGTTTTGTTTTGTTTTATTTGGAAGATTTCAGTGAAATTAAATTGATTTTTGTAACTTATTATTGTGAGGTAGATTGTCTGTAAGTGAGAACCCCATTATCATTAGGTACAATAAAAATAATAAAATACAAATTTCAATATAAGTTTCCTGAAATCTTGCAAAAAAAAACTATTTTTATAAGAAGGCACTTAAGGACATTTATATCCACCCTTAAATCAAGCAAAAAAAAATCTAAAAATGCCTATGAATGAAGCTAAGAAAATTAATGAGAATAATTAAATAACATTTCTCTGATTTTATATGCACAAAGCCCATATATAAAAAGCTATAGGAATATTATTTAACTTTTTTTTTAAATCTGTAAGTGGGAACCCCAATAAAATAATAAGATTTTCATTGTAGGTAAGTATACATATGTGGGTAGGTACCTACAAATCAATTTTTTTGAAAATTTTAAAGCGAAGCATTATTGAAAGATTTGCTTACTTAAAGAATACATTTTTTAAGGATTTTGTTCTTCAAAAAAAATGTTGAGTTCCCACAAAAATAATAACTACGAGCAGTAGGTAGGTAAAAAATTTTCACTAAATTCGTAGGTAGGTACTGACTACCTGACAATAAAAAAAACTCTTATATAACATTTTTTTTTTATTTTTCTTTAAAATTCTAAATGGTTTTCATAAACACATAGCAAACATCATTTATGACTTGTCTGCTTTTAAATTATAAAAATTTAACAAGAACTTTTGAAAAATTCCGGAAAATGAAAAAAGAAAATAAAATCTAGAATGGTTTTCAAAAACATTATTTAAGACTTTATTATTTAATAAAAGTTAAAAAGGCGAAAATTGCAAAATTGATGTTTTTTACCTTTTTCGTGAATTTTAGATAGTTTTTGATTTTTTATAATCATATGAAGGTATATGTACATTTATAAAATTTTTAGAAGCATATAGCTTCAAAAACAAAATACTTACTATGTTATTAAAAACCTGACCTCAAGTCAGGCGTTTTTAATAATCTTTCTTAAATTACCTCCCTGTCATCTACCATTGAAACTGAAAAAATAAAATAAAACATTTCGTATTCTTTTCGTTGGGCGATGTTTTATTACCCAGCACTGTGCCTCACAATGTTTTTATTTTATAACTTCAAAAATACCAACCAAAATAACGAAACCAAAGCAACGTTGTCAATTTTCTCCATCTCTTTGTGTACCAAGTACCTGCAAAATAACGACAGAAAAATGTAAACAAAACCAACAACAACTATCAAAACCCACCAAAAAAAATGTAAACAAACGAAACCAAGACAGAATTTCCTTTATTCCCATTTATTATTTCTTTCATTATAACCATTTCCTCATATTCTCCCTTATTCACTCCTACTCTCCTAAATACTCTATATACCTTCTCTTTCTTAAAATATTCTCATCTACTCTTTATCTCTCTCCGAAACAACATATCCCCTCCTGAACTTTGAGTAAGGGTTGCCCGCATACATTAGATGTCGCCCCATTCGACTTCCACCATGAGAGTACTATAGTTTTCATATACAAAGATTAAGCTTCTAATTTCTCCAACATAAAAGAACTTAAGCAACCATATGCTCTTGAACGACGAATAATTTTATGTATGTATAAGGAGTATAGCTATGAATTTAGAAGTATGTATTAAGCTTTGAGTTAGAATTTCCCCACTACCGGAGGCGATAATTGATGAGCTGCAGAGCGATGATGATCGTTTATTTCCAAATGATGATGCGAATGAACGAGAACGAGAAAGAAAGAGAAGAGAACCCTGTTTTTTAGCGTGTTTTCTAATTTGTAAGAGAATTCCAATGTACATATATGCATATATCCACTTTTTAATGTGTGATGTCTGATGTGTGAGTCACGTGGATGAATTGAGAATTATTTTGCAAGCGAAATTATGGAAATATGGAATTATGGAAAAGTTTTTTATAGCATAAATGCTTAAAGAACTTATTAGGTTAGATTTTTTTTATTAAATATATAAGTATAAACTATATATATGTATGTATGAAAGCGTGAAATAATCCGTGAAGTGCAATAATCGAAATCGACGATTAAATGATGATTTAGGTTTAAATGAGGAATTTAATGAATCAATGGTAATTTAATGATTTGATGGTAATTAAATGGTTTGCTGGCGCAGTAAATTTATTTTAAAATTAATATAATAAATTGAACGATACAGACTCACCAATATTTTATAATTCCATAAATTATATATTTTTCGATGAATTCCTTGATTTCTTTTTCGATGATTTCCTTTATGATGGGTACAGCTTTAACCGAACCGAAACCGAGCACTTTCACTTAAAAGTCTTTAAATGTTTTTAGGGATTATTTCACTTTAATTGCCTATAGTTTTTTATTAAATTGGACTCTATAATCGTCCTGTCACGGTCGCCATGTAAAATTCTGTATAGAATTTGTTCCAGAATACTTAAAAACGAAACTTATTACCACGTTATAAATTCAATTTTTATTATTCTTAAGTAGCAACTCTAACAATGCATGTGAATAGATTAAGAAAATATGACTTGTACGCTCGATGGTCGAATTTTAAGCTGCTTTTCAAAATAAATTTCAGTGATTAAGAAGGTACAATTTTAGAGTGTGGTGAATTTAATTATTGAGAGAAATGCAAACATACTTATGTTTTGTACTAAACTCCATATTTAAGTTAGGCGGCAAATTCAAATGTTCTATGTTTTTTCTAATTTATAATAATTCAAGGATTTACAATTTAATTTATAATAATGTATTATTTTAAGGCTGCAACAAGTCCTTTATTTCATTGCAAATATTTTGTTTGGTTATTAAATGTAATTTTTTTATGTTTTTTGCCATATTAATGATTTTTTTTTAAATTTATAATGATGATAACCCTTTGTTGTTGTTGTCTACCCCAGGCTGAGCCTTAAGAAATGGTTTGCTTTTCTTGAAAAGTAAACACATTTCTTGGGAGGTAAGCGTGGGATTTGTTACGGTAAATTTTACCTTTCCTTTCCTTTTTCCTGGTCTCATCAACCACAGGTGTACCTAACCTTTATTTTGCAAAAGCAACAAATACGAGTACGAGAACGAGTTCTTTCGACGAGGTCGAAAATGCCGGCGGATGAGCCAAAGATGAGAGAGGTAGGGCGGACCCTTACTTACCCACACAACAACAAAAAACATATTTTTTTTACTTATATAAATTATTTATTACCGTAGCTTAAATTTTCTTTTTCTTACAAAAAAAATTAACGTTATTTAATTTAAATAATTTATGTACAAAATGGGTTTTAGAACGCGTGATAATTTCACTTATCAAAATCGCTTTATTACAACGATCAGTTAGAGAAATGTTTCCCTCCATCTCTCCAAAATAATTTAAATATTTACCATTTCGAATCCCGCGCGTTAGAGTAGAGTAATAGGATAATGCCTAGTGAGGATCTTTTCTCGATTTTTTTTGTTCGTTTTCATTTTTCTCGAAAAGCAAAATTAGGTGGGAGGGCATCTGAACTCGGCCATTATGTTTCGGCAAGTTTTGGAAACCCATCTAACAACTTGTTGAAACCGTGTTTGTGTATGTGATTGTAAAGTTTCGGAGAGAGTCAACAACGGTGGCTTTCCTGATGAGCGTTACAGGAAGCCGTGAGTCTGTAACCGACAATTACGAAAGCGAATGATTCTGTTGGATGAATGTGTGAGTGATTGGAATGGACGAGGGAGGAAAACAATAAATGGAACTAGCTTGGGAGGCACTCTGTTAGAGCTTACCAAGCGAGAAGTTAAAAATAGATTTTTCGAGATTTTTGAAAAAGGAGAATAGAGGATAAAAAATCGAGAAGGAGGAAAATTTTAGAGCGAGGATCAAAAAAGCGGGGAAAAATAATAAGGATTCGAGGTGGGAAAATAGGAGTGAAGAATTGAAGGAGATTATATACACATCTATATAATATATATACATTCGTGATACGAAAATATAATATATAAATAGATATCGGGCGGAATAATTGTTGTGTTGCGTCTTGTTAAAATCCGGAGTATTAAACCCTATTTTCTTTTGGTTTTTTTTTTTTGGTTATTATCATTTTGTTTGGTTCTTTTTATATTTTTATTATTTTTATATTTTACTTAAAAACATTTTGGGTTTTAATCCAGGGATTTTCAATCCCACGGTTTCCCAAAGAAATAAAGACAAAATAAAAATTAAATCGTGTTGTTCTTTTCATTTGAAATCGCTTCAATTACTATCAAAAATAGTTTTAGAATTTTCTATTTCGGTTCGTTAAAAAAAAAATCCTGGTACCCACTATACATGCAACAAAATATTTTGCTTTCAACTTGGTTGATTTAATAAATCGATCAAGTTTATTATCCAATAAAAAAAATTCTTCCAGAAGAACCCATTCTAGCTGAGCTGCCGCGGTTACAGCTTACAGCTTCAACGAGCTGTAGCTGTAGTTACACTTTTTTCGTCTCTTCTTTGTGTCTTGTTCGTACTCGATTGAGTACCAGTTACTCGTGTTGTTTGTCGTGGCTTGCTTCGTCGTCGTCGGTACGCAGCCGCCTCTTGTTATTATTATTTTTTTTTTATTTTAATAACAAAATAATAATTTAATACCCCCGTCCCCTCGCGATCATAAAAAGTGTAACATACTAATGGGGTTTTCCATTGGTAATCCAGATTTCAATAAAAAAATTGAGTTTTTTTCGTGGGCCATAGAATACAATTGGAATTGATTTTTTTTGTCATTGTATTGGTGTAACTTCGTGTACGTGTAAGCGAATATTTACGAGTATTTACAAAATCCTTTACAAAATCTGGAACCCGATTTTTGTTTTCTTTTTGAAATAGAATTTTCATCACATCAAAAAAATTTTTGTAAAATTTATTTATTTAATAAATCAATTTATTTTGCCCCATGGAATGCAAAAAAAGGGAAAATCTGATTTTTGACTGATCTTGATAAAAAATAAATTGATTTATTTTACCCAGGGAAAACCCCATAAGTGACTCAGTGTGAGCTAAAAAAGTTGAAAAGTTTTTACGTAAACTACGAATGTTTTGGTGTATACAAAAACAATAATCAACAAAACTACTAGAAATTGGACAGTTATACATATTTAGGACAGGAGAAAGAAAAGGATTGGCAATATTCATAATTTTTCAAAATTCTAGGAACTATTAAGTTTTACTGAATTGTCACCCTCATCCTTTCGCATAAAAATATTCCCATTCCTAGTCCATAAGTTATTTTTTTTGCATGAATAAAAATTAAAACAAATTTTTTGAGATAATAGCTCCCTTTATTTATTCACTCTTCTTTGGAAATAAAAATAAAAAATAAAAAGTGTCGTGGTTTAGTAATATCACTCTTGCCATTAAAGTCAGTTTAAGTTTATGACAATTTTGTAGCTATTTTTATTTTCATGACCAAAAAAAAAATTTTGAATAAAATTTTTTAAACGCCAATTTTTTGCTGTATTCAATACTAATTAAATACAATTTCTAATCGCCCAACCATTATTTCCATAGGCAACATACCCTTAAGTAGTTGACGACCCTGTTATGTTAGGCAATCGTTTAAGTATACAGTAGACAGAAGTAGGATTCCGGCGTTTCTTGTGCTACAAACATTTCTTCGCACGTTTCGTTTTCAGAATATTCGCTTTCGAGTGGTGAGAAACAAACATTTGAATTGTTAAAACAACATAAGTATCACATTTTTCGAAATCACTTTTATTATGGTATTGCACTGCTTAGGGGTAAATGTCTAGGTTGGGAGCAAAACTAACTTTAAAATTTATACCTTTAGGCTGGGTTCCCTTTTTTATCGAACTCAGACTTAATGTAAATACATTTCAATGCATTAGTGAAAGAATAATATGATGTGATTTTCTCTTGTGCTATTCTTTTCTCAGAGCCAGAGAGACATCATACACTCGAAAAAATATCCTGGTTCTATTTATCAGATTTCTTGTTAGAATCTATCGGAAAAACTGATAACGAGATTCTCCCAGGTCGTCTGATAGAATATATCAATCTCTACTAGTAGCCCGTACCAGGAAAAATAATTTTCCCTCCGGCTGAATATTATCAGAATTCCTGATAACATGTACCAGTTGCCTGATAAAATCTAACAGGAAAGATAGTTATTTTCCTGGTACTTGCTAACAGGATACTGGTAGTATTTACCAGGAATATTATTTTTTTCCTGGTAGAATGTACCTGTATTCTGGTACAATTTACCATTACTTCAGGTACTTTTCCTGGTACCTGCTACCAGCATACTAGTAGTATTTATCAGAAATATTATTTTTTTCCTGGTGGAATGTACCTGTATTCTGGTACAATTTAACAGGAATTCGGGTACTTTTCCTGGTACCTGCTACAAGCATACTGGTAGTATTTACCACAAATATTATTTTTTTTCTGGTAGAATGTACCTGTATTCTGGTACAATTTACCAGGACTTCGGGTACTCTTCCTGGTACCTGCTACTAGCATACTGTTAGTATCTACCAGAAATATTATTTTTTTCCTGGTAGAATGTACCTGTATTCTGGTAAAATTTACCAATATATCGGGTAGTTTTCCTGGTACCTGTTATTGAATAAATGTTATTTATTTTTACTTACCATTTGCTGGAAACTCAACAAATATCTAAAACAAAAAACCACAAAAGACCATATGAACTTGATAAGAAGACACCCCAGAAATTGATCTTATAATAAATAAAAGATTATTAATTTCCTTGAGTATATAAGATTTTATTGAAAATGCTGAAATGTAAAAATTTACAATCACTTACAATTTAATAATTTTAATGATTTTAAAAGAGTTCGTGCCTTGGAATTTGTTGCTAATTCGTCGATTTTATAAAAATAGTTATCAACAAATTTCCAAAATTGTTGACATGATTTTGGATACGCTATATTTAGCCAAAAAAATATTTTAATGCAAATTTCGAGTCCCCAGTCGAAGGTAAATACCTTATAATGCGTGTTGTCGAAATCTACATGTATTTCTTCTATTTCTTCCAATGAACCGATTAACGTAATTAAGGGTGGTTGCGACTGTGAATGTTTTGCAGCCAGTGCATTTTGATGTTCTCTATAGTCTTGCTGCTGAGCTAACAACCTAATTGATGCATTCTGACTGTCAAAAACGGTGAAGCGTTTTTTACCTTCACGTCCACTTGGCTGCAGGAGATAGTGCAAGTGTGTGAATACCATTGCAGCTCTGGTGTCTAATAATGAAAAGAAATTTCTTTTTAAAATAAGGCAAACGAAAAAGTATGAAAACTGTTAATAAAAAACAATTCTATATACGAGGATGTTAATGTAAAATGTTTATGTTATGAAATATGCATTCAAATTATTATTACAAACTTTTTGAAACAATGTTCGAGTTGGGATCGGATAAACACTTCAAGTTAAATTCGTGTAGTTTCAATCGGATTTCTGTAATTAATATTTTTTTCGGAAAAACGAATTGCAGCATTAAATTAATGAAGTCAGTCATTTTTGGGCCCGCCAAAACAATGTCCTTATTCCCGAACATTTTATTGAAATCTGATTCGATCTACAAAGAAAAAATTATTTGAAAGTTTGGTATCTCTTTTTTTATAATTTGATAAATTTCGTTAATAGTGTTTAGATACATGAATGTGATACATTAATTAAAGTTTCAATTGTAAAAATATCGTTAAGGCAAAAAGAGAAAAGAAACAACAAAGTTGAATAAAAAAGTATTTTTTTCGTACGTATTCATATCCGTTAGGAAAGTTGATAAAGTGCCATTTCCCGTAAAAGTCACTCCATGAGATTATTTTTGAATTCACATTTCTTAGATCTAATTGTCGAATATTGAATGTACTCTTCCATGCTTTTATTATTTCCTGTGCATTCATTGCAAGGAAGTGTTTCATTTGCATGCATACTTTATCTTCATCACCGGAATTTTATTCCGTCACCGCATCATCGAGTTTTAGTTTTTTTAGACTCCGGCATGCATAGTCGATTAATGCTTCGAAATTTTCCTCGCATATTATGAAATTTATTTGCTAAAATTCCTTTGGGATTTTTGGCACTTTTCTTGTGGTCATAATAATCAAGCTATATGAAAAGACAGCAAATAAAAACAAAGATTCAATAATATTGTAAGGAAGATTAGTTAACTACTTTTGAATCATAATGTAACGACTTTTACATTCGAACTATATCGATTCTCGAATGCGATGACAGCGCCATCTAGTACCTTCGCGATTTAAAACAACCTGCTATGAGCTTTGAATGAGCTTTTTCGAACATTGGTAAATGTCAAAGCCCGAAGGGGAATTATTCCATCTATCTGTCAGAATAGAAAGATCGAGATACAGGTTCTAGAGATTTCTATTGCATTCGAGATTAGACCAGAACCAGATATTTCCCTATATAAGCTTGATGGCGCTACCGATTGGACACAGTTTATTTTTGAAAGTGAAAGAATAAAGTTCGTGAAAAGTGTTAAATACTGTTGTGTCAGTGATTAATAATTTTAAATGTAATAAGAAGTTAAAGAATAAAGGAAATACGTTTTTATTACGAACCCTTAGCAGAATATTACATTGGTGTCAGAAGTGGGATAAAAAGTTATTTTATCTGTGCACTCAGGTAATTTACGGTGATAAATTAAATAAAAAAACAAAAAATATATGTGTGTGTTTTGATAAAACAAAGACAAAAGTGATTTTGGTCAAAGAAGAAAAATAAAAGGAAAATGGGCAGAGCTGAATAAACGAGGCCTTCCTACTGCTGGAAGAAAAGCTGACCTCATAATTCGTCTGCAAGAGGATTTAAGTCAACGCGGAGAAGACCCAGACACATTCCTATTCGAAATAGAAAGGCCTGAAGAACAAGTAAGTACTGGTGTCGACTTGTCGGCAATGATGGCACTTCTCATTGGCAAGCTCGAAGAACAACGTACAGAGCAAAAGAATCTTCTCGAAGAACAACGTACAGAACAAAAGAACCAACTGGAACAAATGGAAAAACAACAAAAGAATCTTCTCGAAGAACAACAAAAGAATCTTTTCGAACAAATGGAAAAACAACAAAAGTGTGAACAGGAGAACCTTCTCGAACGAATGGAAAAACAACAAAAGAACCTTCTAGAAGAACAGAAGACTCTCATCGAAGGTAAGCTTGATGCTTTTGAGAGCAAGTTCGTTACTATTGATGGACGCTTTGATTGTTTCGAAAAACAATTTTCAAAACTCGAGAGCGTTCAAGAAAAATTCGAAGGTAAAATACAAAGTATTGCCGACGAATTAGACAAAGTTCAAAAAATTAAGATTAGGCGATTACCCAAGGAAGAAGGAAATACATCCACCGACTTTTGACGGGCAAACTTCTTGGTCGATCTACAAGAAACAATTTGAGGCAGACAAATTTGTAGCTCTAACGGTTGCCCTCAGAGGATCTGCTGCTGAACTGCTGCAAACCATTCCAGCAGATAAGAATGGTAATTTCAGTGCTCTTGTTCAGGCCATAGACAAACGCTTTGGAGATGGTCATATGTAAGAACTCTTCCACGTCCAACTCAATACTAGAGTCCAGAAAAGAGGAGAAACTCTGCAGCAACTTCAAGCAGACATTGAACGGTTGGCGCATCTCGCATATCCAGCTGCTGGGGATAAAATCGTCAGCCAACTTGCAACAGAAGCCTTTATCCATGCTGTATCTGAAATTAACTTACAGCGAGCAATTCGAACTGCTGGAAAACGTACGCTTCCTGAAGCTTTAGCGTTTGTTCTGACCATGGAAGCAGCAGAACAAGCTTCCCAAGGAGTTCATCGAGTCAGAGAAGTCGAACTTGAAGAATGCTCTTGTCAGAAAATCGCATTCCAAAGAAGCCAGCGTGAAGGACTTGCTCGATGCTGGAATTGTAACAAATCCGGACATCTTCAGCGGCAGTGCAGATTACCACCGAGAAGAGCTGCATGCCAACATTGTGTAAGCAGAACCAACGCTAGAGAACAACCAAGCAATAGTACCAACACTCCTGCTCAACGAGTAAGAACCACTTCGAGGGGCAGAAGCTGGTGTTGTAAAGTGCGTACTTCACAACATTCCCTTATCATCTTCCCTTATTCCATTCTAACTCAATCCACTTCAAATTCCCACAGTCATCATTTCCTTTTGATTTGATTGACCAATATCCGATCCACTTATAATTCCCATATTCATCATTTCCTTTTAATTACCTACAAACTTAAAAAGCGCAACGACAAAAAATTGGTGTCAGATGTGTGGTTTGCCTGAAAAGTGTTAAAGTGCTACGTGAAAAAAAAACAATTCAAACAGTGACCATTAATTACTAAATCTACACGAACACGTGAAAACCGGAAACAAAGGTGTTTAAGAATATTTGTTTGTAGTGAACATTTATTTATTTATTTAATCCGTTAAGTACTAACGTTAGAAAAACTTAAACTAAACATATTATACATACATTACAAATTCAATTACAATGATGTATTAAAAAAGTTTTCTTTAAATTTACTACACTTTAAATTGTCATTAATTGAAGAAATTAAAAAATTATACTAATTGAAGACTGAAATCAATTGATTTAAAGGACTGTTCATACCATAGTTTGTTCTGCTGAATGTAGGATAAAGAGACCGTTGATTTCTAAGGCTAATTTGGCTAAAACTAAAGTTCAAGCGACATAGAGCTGATGGAGATAATATCGAACCATCAACTAATTTAATAATATAAAATAGTTGCAAATACTGCCTATGTTTCGAGAGTAAAGGAAGATTTATTAAGATGAGTCTATTGTTATAGGGGGGCAGTGTCGTCACTTGTGACCAAGGAAGAAAACGAAGACAGAATCGTAGGAACCTCCTTTGGATTCCCTCAAGTCTGTTAATATGAACTGAATAGAAAGGCGCCCAGACTACACAGCCATGTTCAAGTACTGGTTTGACAAAAGATATGTAGAGAAGCTTAAGAACGTAAGGATCCTGGAAGTCACGGGAGAATCTTTTCATAAATCCCAAAGTTTTATTAGCTTTTTTAATAATATGGTTAATGTGGTCAATGAATGTTAATTTAGAATCTAGAATAATCCCTAGATCAGAAAAAACAGACACTCTGCATAATGAAAAAGAATCTAACATATAGTTGTAAGTTAATACAGTTTTTTTGCGCGTAAAACACATTGTTTTGCACTTTTCAATATTTAATAGAAGACGATTTGTATTGCACCATTCCCTGAACCTGGAAATATCTTCTTGAAGTTGTTCACAATCGTTGATGGAGGCTATTCTTTTAAAAATTTTGATGTCATCGGCATAGATAAGCACAGATGAATTTCTTATAATTGATGTCAAGTCATTGATATATAAAACAAATAGTAATGGCCCTAAATGACTGCCTTAACAAAAAAAAAAACAAACCTACTAGAAATCTTATCTTAAATCTCTGATTATCTTCAAAATCTATACAAATAAATATAACAAGTGAAATTTTTTTTGTTGCGCTTTTTAAGTTTTTTGATTCGAGAAGCACGATTCTCGAAAGGGGTCTTACCTTTTACCGGTGTTATGTTTTGATATGCTTTGTCTTCCAAAAAAAAACAATGTTTACTTATTTAACTATTTTTTTATTACTTAAATATATGTAGATAACTATAGATAGATTAACATCTAGATTTTTTAATTTAATTTAGATAAGAAATCTAGTAAGGAATTTGTAATAAGAATCAGAGAAAAAGAGATCTTGTAGTGTCAACCGTCCGAAACAGAGTGTCACCTCGATGGCTCGTCACCCGACACGACGAAACAGAAAATATGCAACATGAGCACAAGTGTGCTTGTTTGTAGTTGCTATAGGGTTCAATGCACGTTTAATGGGTTTGAAAAGGGAGTGCATTGATTGTTGAATATAGGAAAATGGAAAATGATGAACTGGGAATTTTGGGTTTGGTTTCAGTGTAGCAGGCAAAGAAATTGGAGAAGTTTAATGGATTGGGAAAGTGAATGGGTTTGGTTTAAGTGGAGCGATCGTTGATCGCGTGGTTGACAACATAGGAGTTGAATGGAATTTTTGTAGGTAATTAAAAGGAAATGATGAATATGGAAATTATAAGTGGGTCCAATACTGGTCAATCAAATCAAAAGGAAATGATGACTGTGGGAATTTGAAGTGGATTGAGTTAGAATGGAATAAGGGAAGATGATAAGGGAATGTTGTGAAGTACGCACTTTACAACACTGGTTTCTGGTATCGATGGCCCCAGAAACACTATCCAAGTCTCACAGACTAAACGAGACAACAAAAGTCTGACAGTGGAGGCAATAATAAACAATAAGAAACACAAATAAAGCTTACATATATAGAAACCGCCTTAATGACTTCACCAATTTTTTAATGAACTTTATCTTATGAAATAAAAAACATTAATTTAATTTGAATGCATTTCGACATTTTTGCATGCCATCTTCAGCAATATTTTATTTTTTTATTGACTTTAAACTTTTACATTTATTTGCACTAGCACTTGTTTATTACATTTGTTTGGATTTTAGAATGAGTGAAAGAGATAGATAATACATTCATAATGTTTATGATTTTTAATTTATACATTAATGCATTAAATTACATAATATTCAATATGTTAAAAAGAGATGACTTTATTGGAGCTTCCATTGTATTCATCATTATGTTTTTGTTTTTATGCATGTAAATGCTTTCATATGCGTCCAAGTACCTTTCTTCACATACATGTTTGATAAGTCTAAGATTCTCTTTTGTTACGCTGTGGTCATTATCTAGCACATGTAAGGCTACAGCTGATTTATTAGGTCGATTGAACTTCACATTGATTAGATGCTCCCCGAATCTAGTTTCTATGTTTCTTTTTGTTTGTCCATAATATTTTTGTTCGCAATCATTGCATGTAACTTCGTAAATTCCTGATTTTTTCAAGTTGTCAGTTTTATCTTTTGTAGAACCCAATTTGTGTTTAAGCTTTTTCTGATGAGAAAACCAATTCAATATTTTGTTGTTTGAATACCTTTTTTAGTTTGTCGGTTATAAGAGGTACAAATTGAATTTTTAGCCGTTTCTTTGGATCGGTTTCTTTTGATGTTTTAAATGTTGTTAAATTTCTTCTTCTTAGTTGTTTTGATTGTTTTTCTACCATTCTGGTGATCATATTGCTGTCATATCCATTAAGCTCTGCGACGTATTTGATGTAATTTAATTCTTTCATGTAATTTTGTACATTCATGGGAACTAAACATAATCGGTAAACCATACTATTAAAAGCCGCTCTTTTATATTGAATCGGACAAAACGATTCGTTTTATACAGAGGAAAATTTGTGGGTTTTCTATAAATCGCAAAGTCAAGCTTGTTCTCTGTATTTCGGCTTACAAGGAGATCTAAAAACGGTAACTTACCCTCCTTTTCCATCTCAAAGGTGAACTTTAATGTGGGCCATTTTGAATTCAAAAGTTCAAGGAAATCGGGAATTTTACTTGGATCCATGCATGCAAAAATATCATCAACATATCTAATCCATACCGTTGGCAAACTTCCTTCTTCTTCTATGGTGTTTTCAAAGGTTGACATAAACATATTTGCCAAGAAAGGAGATAAAGAGTTACCCATTGTTGTACCTTCGGTGATTTTATAGAATTTGTTTAAAAACTGACAACAATTAAATTCCATGCATAAACTGGCGGCATTGTAATAAACCTTTTTCTTTTCTTCATTCTCTTCTCGTTCATCTAACCATTTTTTCAAAAAACTTAAAGTTTATTTTATTGGAATACTTGGGAACAAAGCCACAACATCGAAAGATACTACCACTTCATTTTCTTTCAAATTAATGTCTTTGACTTTTTCTAGAAATTCCGAGGTATTGCTTACGTTTTTACTTTCCATCTGCTTGTATTTTTGGAACTCAGATACTAACCATTTTGCAATTTTTTCCGTGGGTGCATCTGTGTTAGAAATGATTAGACGCATTTTAAGTGTTGGTTTATGCGTTTTTGGTAAACCATATAATTTTGGTACCGACGGATTCGAAACCATAAGCTTCCATTTAACTTTAGGTCCAAAAACTCGTAAAATGTCTTTCAGTAATCCAGTTGTTCCTTTTATCATCTTGGGGAGTGGTGTTTTCTGAGTTCCAAAAATACAAGCAGATGGAAAGTAAAAACGTAAGCAATACCTCAGAATTTCTAGAAAAAGTCAAAGACATTAATTTGAAAGAAAATGAAGTGTTAGTATCTTTCGATGTTGTGGCTTTGTTCCCAAGTATTCCAATAAAATAAACTTTAAGTTTTTTGAAAAAATGGTTAGATGAACGAGAAGAGAATGAAGAAAAGAAAAAGGTTTATTACAATGCCGCCAGTTTATGCATGGAATATAATTGTTGTCAGTTTTTAAACAAATTCTATAAAATCACCGAAGGTACAACAATGGGAAACTCTTTATCTCCTTTCTTGGCAAATATGTTTATGTCAACCTTTGAAAACACCATAGAAGAAGAAGGAAGTTTGCCAACGGTATGGATTAGATATGTTGATGATATTTTTGCATGCATGGATCCAAGTAAAATTCCCGATTTCCTTGAACTTTTGAATTCAAAATGGCCCACATTAAAGTTCACCTTTGAGATGGAAAAGGAGGGTAAGTTACCGTTCTTAGATCTCCTTGTAAGCCGAAATACAGAGAACAAACTTGACTTTGCGATTTATAGAAAAAAACTGACAACTTGAAAAAATCAGGAATTTACGAAGTTACATGCAAGGATTGCGAACAAAAATATTATGGACAAACAAAAAGAAACATAGAAACTAGATTCGGGGAGCATTAGGCCAATGTGAAGTTCAATCGGCCTAATAAATCAGCTGTAGCCTTACATGTGCTAGATAATGACCACAGCGTAACAAAAGAGAATCTTAGACTTATCAAACATGTATGTGAAGAAAGGTTCTTGGACGCATATGAAAGCATTTACATGCATAAAAACAAAAACATAATGATGAATACAATGGAAGCTCCAATAAAGTCATCTCTTTTTAACATATTGAATATTATGTAATTTAATGCATTAATGTATAAAATTAAGAATCATAAACATAATGTATGTATTATCTATCTCCTTCACTCATTCTAAAATCCAAACAAATGTAATAAACAAGTGCTGGTGCAAATAAATGTTAAAGTTTAAAGTCAATAAAAAAATAAAATATTGCTGAAGATGCCATGCAAAAATGTCGAAATGCATTCAAATTAAATTAATGTTTTTTATTTCATAAGATAAAGTTCATTAAAAAATTGGTGAAGTCATTAAGGCGGTTTCTATATGTAAACTTTATTTATAATATGGACTTCACGGTGTTCTTGTTGCAAAAATCGAGAATTTTTAAATGTTTGATTTGGTTTTCAATAATAATAAACACCTGGCTACAATCGACACCGGTGCCACCGCCTCCATTGTACGAAGAGACTTGGTCAAGATGTCTTGGCTACACAACACCAATAGCTACCGTCTGAAGACCGCCACAGGAGAGGCAGCAAAAGTGTATGGTGAGCAAGGCCGTAGCCAGACAAATATTTCGGGGGGGGGGGGGGGTAATGTTTTCTGAAAAATATCTTTTCAGCTTTTATGTTGTAAAATATTGAGGGTAATAAAAAATCTTAAATTTCAAATTTCAGTTATATTTAATGAGTAGTAATTATATGTATGTACATATAACGTAAAAAGGTAAAATAGGTTAAAGAAGGAACAACAAAGTGTAAGCAAAAATTAACATTATTTTACATAAGTATTTCTAATCGCCTGGCCTTTTTTACTCCAAAAACATCAATCACTTCGTCGGTATTGATTTCGATATGTCGATGAATTGACATTAACGCTAATCCAGTTAACCGTTCTTTACCAGTGGAATTTCTTAAAAATGTTTTCAGTCGTTTCAGCGTCGAAAACATTCTTTCAGGAGAGCATGTTGATACTGGTAAAGTTGCCAAAATTTTTAAATTTTATGTATATTGGGGAAAATATCCTTACTGCAGTCTCCAAGAGCTGTTATAGCTGTCTTTGAACGTTGGCTTTCTTCCTGTTCATGACATTTTATCTTCCACATCATAAACTCAGCCTTAAACGTGTCCCAATCCAAAAATCTTTTATAAAATTGGAAGTTTTCTGCGTTAATTTTTTCTTCACTTTTCCCAAGTACTGAAGGTATCAAAATATACAGTGATGATAGGACTTATGGTTCTCAAACCGCATTTTAAGCTGAGTTACGAAATCATCTAGCAGAGGAATCATAACAAATATCCTAAAATAATTTTCAGGATCTGAGGTGTATACATTGGCTCGGTGTTGCTGCCTCAATGCTGTTCGTGGAGTTTTTAAAGTTTCATTTTCATCCACAATATTTAGAAGGCCTTGCGCAGCGTCAAAGATATCTTTGAATTCAGCAACAACATTTTCTCGAATATGTTTGCTTCTATTATTTTCTTTAGAATTGGTCTCTACTCCTGTCGGAAAGGCTTGCAGTCCGAATCAAAGTTTTTGTTAAAACTAAAAGAATAAATTATCGGATTGTAAGTCACTTTCTTCTTGAAGAACGTCAACGTTTTTCTGCCGCCCACTTTCTAAGCTGCTTCTCTGATAGAGGCTTTTCGTTTTGTAATTAGAGCAGAATCTCAAGTTTGCTTTTTATTCTTTTCAATTTAAAAAAAATATGTATTTGGTTGCCTTTTGATGTGCACATTATATTTTTTGTCTTTTGATAAAAACAATCACTATTATAATTATACACAAGTCAGTGTTCAACAAATAATAGGTACTTTATTTGAAGGGTCGAGGTGTCAGAAAATTCAACATGAATTCCTAGAATTTTCATAATTCAAATTCAATTATGGTGTGGATAGTGAATGATTGAATATTTTTCGATATTTGAAAAACAAAATTGATAAAAGATTTCGGGGGGGGGGGGGGGGTTCAAACCCCTGTGAACCCCCCCCCCCCTGAATACGGCCTTGATGGTGAGGTTCGTCTTATGATCCGTTTGGCAGAACTAGAGTTTTCGCACCTATTCCTGGTAGCGGATATATGTGACGAGTGCATCGTTGGAATCGACTTCATGAAGCAGCATGGAATAATTTTGGATGTCGGTAAACAGTAAGTACCAAAATGTGGAGATTCCGATGGTCTATGGCAACGAAAACTCAACAACTATCAGGAACGTCATCAAAGAAGACATTTGCTTGCCTGCTTCTTCTGAAGTATTCGTATGGACGAAACTAAAGGGTGACTTTGGAAGCCATCGATACCTCATGGTGGAACCAGATGCGGAACAACGTTCCCAAAACATCATGGTAGGGAAGACTCTGGTGGCACCAAAGAACAACATGGTGCCTTTACGGATACTGAACATCAAACCGTACGAAATTAAGCTCAAAAAGGGAGAAATAGTGGGGCACTGTGAACCTGTATCCGCGATTACTAAGATCACCGAAGCGGAAACAAAGAAGCCCCTGAGCTTTGACAGATTAAAAGACCAAATTCTGAAGTCATCAAGTCTGAGTCAACATTAGCTTAATGTTGCTGGAGATCTTCTTCATGAGTATGCTGATATATTCTCTTCACCCAACGGACGATATGGTCGAACACAACTAGTACGGCATCGAATTGATACAGGAGATGCAAGACCAATTCGCCAACTAGCAAGACGTCTCCCTCTAGCAAAACAAACTGAAGTTGAAGAAATGATATCGACAATGAAGAAAGATGGGGTAATCGAAAATTCCAAAAGCCCTTGGGCATCACCAGTCGTTCTTGTCAAAAAGAAGGATGGAAGCACTCGATTTTGTGTAGACTACCGAAGACTGAACGACGTGACAGAGAAAGATAGCTACCCTCTACCCAGAATCAGTGACACTTAGACGCGATGGAAGGAGCCCAATGGTTTTCAACTTTGGATATGAATAGCGGTTATTGGCAAGTGGAAATTCACCCAGAAGATCGGGAACGCTCCAGCAACTTTTGAGCGTTTGATGGAGAGCGTTCTACATGGACTAACCTGGAAATCTTGCCTGGTCTACCTGGACGATTTCATCGTGTACGGAAAAACATTTGACGAACATTGTAAAAACCTTAAAGCCGTATTCCAGAGGCTTCGAGAGGCACATCTAAAGTTAAATCCTAAGAAATGTTCGTTTTTCAACACCGAAGTTAAATATTTGGGACATATCGTCTCATCCCAAGGAGTAAAAACTGATCCTGAGAATGTTGACACCGTAAAGAATTGGCCAACGCCTCAGGACAAACATCAATTCCGGAGCTTTCTTGGTCTGGCCACATATTATCGGCGTTTCGTGAAGGATTTTGCTAAGATCGCCAAAGCTTGCATCACCTTACTGAAAAGCGGAAGCCGTTCAAATGGTCAGGTGAGTGCGAGAAAAGCTTTCAAGAACTGAAACTGCGTTTATGTAATGCACCTGTACTGGCCTATCTAACTCCAGGAAAACCTTTCATCATCGACGCTGATGCAAGTAAAGTTGGAATTGGAGCTGTACTATCGCAAGTGCATGACGGAGAGGAAAAAGTTGTCGCCTACTACAGCAAGGTACTCTCGAAGCCAGAAAGGAATTATTGCGTTACAAGGAGGGAACTTCTCGCCCTGATATTGGCAACAAAGCACTACCATAAGTACATCAATGGACAGAAGTTCTTTCTTCGAACAGATCATGGTGCGCTCAATTGGCTTTTAAACTTCAAAAATCCAGAAGGTCAAGTAGCAAGATGGATCGAGAGGTTGCAGACGTATGACTATGAGATTCAACATCGAAGAGGAAAGCTGCATTCAAACGCAGACGCGCTATCCCGGTGACGGTGTAAACCAGACTGTAAGCATTGCACACGCCAAGAAGAAAAGGAAATGGTCATCGTTCAACGAACAAGAGCTGATTCCATTAACTGTTGGAACAACGAAGAACTCAGAACGGCCCAACAAGAAGATCCGGATATCGAACCCATTCTTGCCTGGAAAGAACACCAAGAGAAACCAGAATGGTGTGATATCTCTGTTTATACCCAGCACAACCAAACACTAAATTCCCATAAAGCTGACCTACCACAAATCATTTCACACTTCCTATCTACTTAGATTTCCTTGCATAATGCATAATGTGCTGTAGGTGCACATTTTCATTCTTTATTTTTTTCTTTTTTTGTTATTTGTATTAATTGTTTTGTTTCTTTGCACATTATGCAGTGCATGCAAAATATGTTTAATTTTTCTTTCATTGTGGTCAATGACACATTTTGCACACTCTGCACACTTCAAATGTTAGCACTATTATTATTGATTTTTTGACTATTTGTTAAATATTGACCTAGTATAATAAATTGTAGAATAAGCTATTAATTAGTATATAAGACCATTACTTCGAGGAATAAATTCATTCACTTTCAAACCACCTTAGTGTTTTTACTTTTACTTCCTTCATCATTACGACTTCCTTCCACCAGCGGTAAGGGGTCGTAATAATTCAATCCAAGATACAACAAGAAGCCTTGCCAATTCTACCAAAAACACGTCATTAATTGAGATCTTCTGGTTCATGTACTAGAAGCATTTCACGTCGTCAAGGTGACATCACTTTGGTCGACAACGTTCGTTTAATCGTTCATTTTGGTGACCCCGACGTGATCTTTGGAATAAGTTGGTTAAAGCTTCCTTTTGTTTATCTGAGGAATCTCAGGCTGAAGAATCATCTTTAGCGAGAACTAATACAAACCATTGCCAAGAGGGCAAGAAATTTATCTGAGAAATCTCAGGCTGAGGAATCATCTTCAGCGAGAACTAAGACAAACCATTGCCAAGAGGGCAAGACATTTCAGGTAGACCAGCTAAATCCAAGTAGACCAATTATGGATCAACTTGCAGCTCTCCAACAAGCAACCGGAGATGAGGTTCAACGTCTCATCGACAACTACAAAAAAGATTCAGCTAGTCGAAAGACGCTGAATTACTATCAAGAACGCCTTCGCAGACTTGAGGCATGCTGGAGTACGTTTGATGCCACGGACAGTGACATCCGACAGCTGCATCCACAACAACTACAACATCCTTACTTCAAGAAGGAATATAACGATCTTGTTAAAACAGCATTTAACGAATACAAGTCAATTTTTTGTAAAAACATAGATCGCTTACAAGAAGCAGCCAATCTAGAGCCAAAGAGTGGCTCAATTCTTGCAGCAAGGAGCATTGATAACGGGAATGATCCAACCAAGTTCCAGCAACAAGGAGGCACAGCACCTCCCCAAGCCAACCAACCGTGTGATCAATCCAGCAGTGCTCCTGAAAAAAGGCGACAGCAATATCTCATAGATATGCTGCAACGCAAAATCAACAGCTTTGATAAAACAGACGGGACCAAACACTTTTGGGACGTCATCAAATCAACAATCATTCATTATTGGGGACAAATTGAAGCAACCCACATGAAGTTGATCGAGGCAAACCAAGTCAAGAGGCTATCATCAGGTGCGCGAAAGAGGTCGAAATGTTAACAACTCCTCAACAACCCCAACCCAGTCTAGAGGTTCAGTCCCATTTCATACTACCCAAGGTCTCCTTGCCTAAATTTGACGGAGATTACCTGACTTGGAGGCAGTTTTGTGACCTTTTCACACAAATGGTTGACAAACAAAACATGCCAAAATGCCAAAAGATGTGGTATTTGAAAACAAATGTGACCGGAGAAGCCGAGAAGTTAATACGGCATCTTCCGCTCACTGAAGATAGTTATGACTCGGCATGGAAGATGCTGCAGGATAGATACAACAACCAGAGAATGCTAACAACAGCCCTGCTCAATCGTTTATTGCATCAACCAGCCAGCACAACAGAGTCAGCCAGCGGCATTAAGGCACTCCATGATGTAACAAAGGAGTGTCTACAAGGCCTAATCAATCTGGGACTAGAAATCAAAAATTGGGATCCTCTTATAGTGCATCTCCTCATTCAAAAAATGGACAGATCAACTCATAATTTATATGAACAATCAATCAAACAGCCAAAATCACTTCCCAGCCTAGACGAATTTTTGAGCTTTTTGGAGACACGATTCCATTCCTTAGAAACTCTTGGGAATAAAGGGCGACAGCCAAATGACCAAATACACAAATCAACAGCCAGATCCCTTGCATCAGTGGAAGCAAATAAATCTTCCAAGGCAAATTGTCCACTTTGCAATCATACGGAACACAAGTTATATGCATGCATAAAGTTCTTACGACTCTCTCCAGAAGTTCGAATGACAACAGTCCGAAAATTCCGTCTCTGCACTAATTGTCTCAACCCAGGACACGTGGCAACCAAATGTGTGTCCCGAAACTGCACAAGGTGTTCAGGAAAACACAACACACTTCTCCACCTGGGCAACTCATCAAGCAAGTCCACGGAAAAGGGTGTCGATCAAACAAATCGCCACTCCCCACAAAAACCCAAAATCGAGATTTCAACGACCGCCAGCACAGCAGTGACCCAAAATACATCCGCTTCAGCAGTGGTTCCAAATCAGAGAAGCTACGTTTTTCTCAGCACAGTTGTCGTCAACATAGAAGATAGTGAGGGTACCCACGTGAGCGCCCGAGCCCTACTTGATTCTGGATCACAACTTAATTTCATTTCAGAGAAGTTATCTAAAAGGTTAAACATTCCAGAATTCGCTGAAACAATGCGTATTCTAGGAATTGGCGAAGGAACAAGAAGATCAAGCAAAAGAGTAAACCTCACACTAAAATCCAAAACTACAGATCTTACAGTCAACCTAGAAGCATTTGTTTTGCGCCAAATAACTCCAAATCAACCAAATCGAATTATAAACATTGCATCCTGGAACCTTCCAACTGACTTAAATTTGGCCGATCCACACTTTAACGAGCCTGGCCAAATTGATCTTCTACTAGGAGCAGAGCTGTTCCATCAATTACTGAAGGTCGGACAGATGAACATCGGTAAAGACCTGCCCCTACTTCAAAACACTCATTTTGGTTGGGTAGTATCAGGGAAAATGAGAGGCTCTTCAACAAGTCCGTCTTTCTGCGGAATTTCAATCAAAGACGAACTACAAGACAGTATCGAAAAATTCTGGAAGGTGGAAGAAGTTCAAACAGCAAAGAACTCTTTCACAATTGCAGAACGCAGATGTGAGACTCACTTTGCTGAAAACACCATCAGAAATCTAGAAGGACGATTCATAGTACGACTTCCTTTTAAAGCCGATAGCAGTGCGTTGGGTGCCTCAAAAAATCTTGCTCTTCAAAGATTTAATGCTTTAGAAAAACGGCTAGCAAGACAAGACAACCTCAAAGAACAATATACCAAGTTCATGGAAGAATACATTCGACTGGGGCATATGACACAAGTTGACATCAATCAAATTCGTGGAATCCACTACTTCTTACCGCACCATTGTGTTCTTAAGCCAGATAGCACAACAACAAAATTACGGGTGGTTTTTGATGCATCCGCAAAAACCTCAAGCAATGTCTCCCTGAATGACATTCTTTCAACCGGGCCCACCATTCAAGACGAGTTATTCACAACTCTCCTTCGTTTTCGCCTTCATCGATATGTATTCACTTCCGACATCGAAAAAATGTATCGCCAAATACTGGTTCATCAAGACGATCGACGATTTCAGCTCATCCTATGGCGAAATCATCCAAAAGAAGAATTGAAGGTATATCAGCTCAACACAGTAACATACGGTACAACATCAGCGCCATATTTGGCCACCAAGTGTCTACAAAAGCTGGCTTCGGAAGGTGCAAATGAATATCCTCTTGGGACAACCGTCCTAAATAAAAACTTTTATGTTGACGATGTAATGACAGGGTCCGATAGCTTACCTCAAACCTTGGAGATGCGAGATCCACTCAACTCGTTATTAAAAACCGCTGGCTTAACATTACGAAAATGGTGTGCCAACGACCAAGCACTCTTGAAAAATATTCCCACTGAAGACGTAGCCCTACATTTGGATCTGGACATTGATAACACATCGCAGATCAAAACCCTGGGTCAAGGATGCGTCCAATCATTTCTAACATAGATGCACCCACGGAAAAAATTGCAAAATGGTTAGTATCTGAGTTCCAAAAATACAAGCAGATGGAAAGTAAATTATAAGCAATACCTCAGAATTTCTAGAAAAAGTCAAAGACATTAATTTGAAAGAAAATGAAGTGTTAGTATCTTTCGATGTTGTGGCTTTGTTCCCAAGTATTCCAATAAAATAAACTTTAAGTTTTTTGAAAAAATGGTTAGATGAACGAGAAGAGAATGAAGAAAAGAAAAAGGTTTATTACAATGCCGCCAGTTTATGCATGGAATATAATTGTTGTCAGTTTTTAAACAAATTCTATAAAATCACCGAAGGTACAACAATGGGAAACTCTTTATCTCCTTTCTTGGCAAATATGTTTATGTCAACCTTTGAAAACACCATAGAAGAAGAAGGAAGTTTGCCAACGGTATGGATTAGATATGTTGATGATATTTTTGCATGCATGGATCCAAGTAAAATTCCCGATTTCCTTGAACTTTTGAATTCAAAATGGCCCACATTAAAGTTCACCTTTGAGATGGAAAAGGAGGGTAAGTTACCGTTCTTAGATCTCCTTGTAAGCCGAAATACAGAGAACAAACTTGACTTTGCGATTTATAGAAAAAAACTGACAACTTGAAAAAATCAGGAATTTACGAAGTTACATGCAAGGATTGCGAACAAAAATATTATGGACAAACAAAAAGAAACATAGAAACTAGATTCGGGGAGCATTAGGCCAATGTGAAGTTCAATCGGCCTAATAAATCAGCTGTAGCCTTACATGTGCTAGATAATGACCACAGCGTAACAAAAGAGAATCTTAGACTTATCAAACATGTATGTGAAGAAAGGTTCTTGGACGCATATGAAAGCATTTACATGCATAAAAACAAAAACATAATGATGAATACAATGGAAGCTCCAATAAAGTCATCTCTTTTTAACATATTGAATATTATGTAATTTAATGCATTAATGTATAAAATTAAGAATCATAAACATAATGTATGTATTATCTATCTCCTTCACTCATTCTAAAATCCAAACAAATGTAATAAACAAGTGCTGGTGCAAATAAATGTTAAAGTTTAAAGTCAATAAAAAAATAAAATATTGCTGAAGATGCCATGCAAAAATGTCGAAATGCATTCAAATTAAATTAATGTTTTTTATTTCATAAGATAAAGTTCATTAAAAAATTGGTGAAGTCATTAAGGCGGTTTCTATATGTAAACTTTATTTATAATATGGACTTCACGGTGTTCTTGTTGCAAAAATCGAGAATTTTTAAATGTTTGATTTGGTTTTCAATAATAATAAACACCTGGCTACAATCGACACCGGTGCCACCGCCTCCATTGTACGAAGAGACTTGGTCAAGATGTCTTGGCTACACAACACCAATAGCTACCGTCTGAAGACCGCCACAGGAGAGGCAGCAAAAGTGTATGGTGAGCAAGGCCGTAGCCAGACAAATATTTCGGGGGGGGGGGGGGTAATGTTTTCTGAAAAATATCTTTTCAGCTTTTATGTTGTAAAATATTGAGGGTAATAAAAAATCTTAAATTTCAAATTTCAGTTATATTTAATGAGTAGTAATTATATGTATGTACATATAACGTAAAAAGGTAAAATAGGTTAAAGAAGGAACAACAAAGTGTAAGCAAAAATTAACATTATTTTACATAAGTATTTCTAATCGCCTGGCCTTTTTTACTCCAAAAACATCAATCACTTCGTCGGTATTGATTTCGATATGTCGATGAATTGACATTAACGCTAATCCAGTTAACCGTTCTTTACCAGTGGAATTTCTTAAAAATGTTTTCAGTCGTTTCAGCGTCGAAAACATTCTTTCAGGAGAGCATGTTGATACTGGTAAAGTTGCCAAAATTTTTAAATTTTATGTATATTGGGGAAAATATCCTTACTGCAGTCTCCAAGAGCTGTTATAGCTGTCTTTGAACGTTGGCTTTCTTCCTGTTCATGACATTTTATCTTCCACATCATAAACTCAGCCTTAAACGTGTCCCAATCCAAAAATCTTTTATAAAATTGGAAGTTTTCTGCGTTAATTTTTTCTTCACTTTTCCCAAGTACTGAAGGTATCAAAATATACAGTGATGATAGGACTTATGGTTCTCAAACCGCATTTTAAGCTGAGTTACGAAATCATCTAGCAGAGGAATCATAACAAATATCCTAAAATAATTTTCAGGATCTGAGGTGTATACATTGGCTCGGTGTTGCTGCCTCAATGCTGTTCGTGGAGTTTTTAAAGTTTCATTTTCATCCACAATATTTAGAAGGCCTTGCGCAGCGTCAAAGATATCTTTGAATTCAGCAACAACATTTTCTCGAATATGTTTGCTTCTATTATTTTCTTTAGAATTGGTCTCTACTCCTGTCGGAAAGGCTTGCAGTCCGAATCAAAGTTTTTGTTAAAACTAAAAGAATAAATTATCGGATTGTAAGTCACTTTCTTCTTGAAGAACGTCAACGTTTTTCTGCCGCCCACTTTCTAAGCTGCTTCTCTGATAGAGGCTTTTCGTTTTGTAATTAGAGCAGAATCTCAAGTTTGCTTTTTATTCTTTTCAATTTAAAAAAAATATGTATTTGGTTGCCTTTTGATGTGCACATTATATTTTTTGTCTTTTGATAAAAACAATCACTATTATAATTATACACAAGTCAGTGTTCAACAAATAATAGGTACTTTATTTGAAGGGTCGAGGTGTCAGAAAATTCAACATGAATTCCTAGAATTTTCATAATTCAAATTCAATTATGGTGTGGATAGTGAATGATTGAATATTTTTCGATATTTGAAAAACAAAATTGATAAAAGATTTCGGGGGGGGGGGGGGGGTTCAAACCCCTGTGAACCCCCCCCCCCCTGAATACGGCCTTGATGGTGAGGTTCGTCTTATGATCCGTTTGGCAGAACTAGAGTTTTCGCACCTATTCCTGGTAGCGGATATATGTGACGAGTGCATCGTTGGAATCGACTTCATGAAGCAGCATGGAATAATTTTGGATGTCGGTAAACAGTAAGTACCAAAATGTGGAGATTCCGATGGTCTATGGCAACGAAAACTCAACAACTATCAGGAACGTCATCAAAGAAGACATTTGCTTGCCTGCTTCTTCTGAAGTATTCGTATGGACGAAACTAAAGGGTGACTTTGGAAGCCATCGATACCTCATGGTGGAACCAGATGCGGAACAACGTTCCCAAAACATCATGGTAGGGAAGACTCTGGTGGCACCAAAGAACAACATGGTGCCTTTACGGATACTGAACATCAAACCGTACGAAATTAAGCTCAAAAAGGGAGAAATAGTGGGGCACTGTGAACCTGTATCCGCGATTACTAAGATCACCGAAGCGGAAACAAAGAAGCCCCTGAGCTTTGACAGATTAAAAGACCAAATTCTGAAGTCATCAAGTCTGAGTCAACATTAGCTTAATGTTGCTGGAGATCTTCTTCATGAGTATGCTGATATATTCTCTTCACCCAACGGACGATATGGTCGAACACAACTAGTACGGCATCGAATTGATACAGGAGATGCAAGACCAATTCGCCAACTAGCAAGACGTCTCCCTCTAGCAAAACAAACTGAAGTTGAAGAAATGATATCGACAATGAAGAAAGATGGGGTAATCGAAAATTCCAAAAGCCCTTGGGCATCACCAGTCGTTCTTGTCAAAAAGAAGGATGGAAGCACTCGATTTTGTGTAGACTACCGAAGACTGAACGACGTGACAGAGAAAGATAGCTACCCTCTACCCAGAATCAGTGACACTTAGACGCGATGGAAGGAGCCCAATGGTTTTCAACTTTGGATATGAATAGCGGTTATTGGCAAGTGGAAATTCACCCAGAAGATCGGGAACGCTCCAGCAACTTTTGAGCGTTTGATGGAGAGCGTTCTACATGGACTAACCTGGAAATCTTGCCTGGTCTACCTGGACGATTTCATCGTGTACGGAAAAACATTTGACGAACATTGTAAAAACCTTAAAGCCGTATTCCAGAGGCTTCGAGAGGCACATCTAAAGTTAAATCCTAAGAAATGTTCGTTTTTCAACACCGAAGTTAAATATTTGGGACATATCGTCTCATCCCAAGGAGTAAAAACTGATCCTGAGAATGTTGACACCGTAAAGAATTGGCCAACGCCTCAGGACAAACATCAATTCCGGAGCTTTCTTGGTCTGGCCACATATTATCGGCGTTTCGTGAAGGATTTTGCTAAGATCGCCAAAGCTTGCATCACCTTACTGAAAAGCGGAAGCCGTTCAAATGGTCAGGTGAGTGCGAGAAAAGCTTTCAAGAACTGAAACTGCGTTTATGTAATGCACCTGTACTGGCCTATCTAACTCCAGGAAAACCTTTCATCATCGACGCTGATGCAAGTAAAGTTGGAATTGGAGCTGTACTATCGCAAGTGCATGACGGAGAGGAAAAAGTTGTCGCCTACTACAGCAAGGTACTCTCGAAGCCAGAAAGGAATTATTGCGTTACAAGGAGGGAACTTCTCGCCCTGATATTGGCAACAAAGCACTACCATAAGTACATCAATGGACAGAAGTTCTTTCTTCGAACAGATCATGGTGCGCTCAATTGGCTTTTAAACTTCAAAAATCCAGAAGGTCAAGTAGCAAGATGGATCGAGAGGTTGCAGACGTATGACTATGAGATTCAACATCGAAGAGGAAAGCTGCATTCAAACGCAGACGCGCTATCCCGGTGACGGTGTAAACCAGACTGTAAGCATTGCACACGCCAAGAAGAAAAGGAAATGGTCATCGTTCAACGAACAAGAGCTGATTCCATTAACTGTTGGAACAACGAAGAACTCAGAACGGCCCAACAAGAAGATCCGGATATCGAACCCATTCTTGCCTGGAAAGAACACCAAGAGAAACCAGAATGGTGTGATATCTCTGTTTATACCCAGCACAACCAAACACTAAATTCCCATAAAGCTGACCTACCACAAATCATTTCACACTTCCTATCTACTTAGATTTCCTTGCATAATGCATAATGTGCTGTAGGTGCACATTTTCATTCTTTATTTTTTTCTTTTTTTGTTATTTGTATTAATTGTTTTGTTTCTTTGCACATTATGCAGTGCATGCAAAATATGTTTAATTTTTCTTTCATTGTGGTCAATGACACATTTTGCACACTCTGCACACTTCAAATGTTAGCACTATTATTATTGATTTTTTGACTATTTGTTAAATATTGACCTAGTATAATAAATTGTAGAATAAGCTATTAATTAGTATATAAGACCATTACTTCGAGGAATAAATTCATTCACTTTCAAACCACCTTAGTGTTTTTACTTTTACTTCCTTCATCATTACGACTTCCTTCCACCAGCGGTAAGGGGTCGTAATAATTCAATCCAAGATACAACAAGAAGCCTTGCCAATTCTACCAAAAACACGTCATTAATTGAGATCTTCTGGTTCATGTACTAGAAGCATTTCACGTCGTCAAGGTGACATCACTTTGGTCGACAACGTTCGTTTAATCGTTCATTTTGGTGACCCCGACGTGATCTTTGGAATAAGTTGGTTAAAGCTTCCTTTTGTTTATCTGAGGAATCTCAGGCTGAAGAATCATCTTTAGCGAGAACTAATACAAACCATTGCCAAGAGGGCAAGAAATTTATCTGAGAAATCTCAGGCTGAGGAATCATCTTCAGCGAGAACTAAGACAAACCATTGCCAAGAGGGCAAGACATTTCAGGTAGACCAGCTAAATCCAAGTAGACCAATTATGGATCAACTTGCAGCTCTCCAACAAGCAACCGGAGATGAGGTTCAACGTCTCATCGACAACTACAAAAAAGATTCAGCTAGTCGAAAGACGCTGAATTACTATCAAGAACGCCTTCGCAGACTTGAGGCATGCTGGAGTACGTTTGATGCCACGGACAGTGACATCCGACAGCTGCATCCACAACAACTACAACATCCTTACTTCAAGAAGGAATATAACGATCTTGTTAAAACAGCATTTAACGAATACAAGTCAATTTTTTGTAAAAACATAGATCGCTTACAAGAAGCAGCCAATCTAGAGCCAAAGAGTGGCTCAATTCTTGCAGCAAGGAGCATTGATAACGGGAATGATCCAACCAAGTTCCAGCAACAAGGAGGCACAGCACCTCCCCAAGCCAACCAACCGTGTGATCAATCCAGCAGTGCTCCTGAAAAAAGGCGACAGCAATATCTCATAGATATGCTGCAACGCAAAATCAACAGCTTTGATAAAACAGACGGGACCAAACACTTTTGGGACGTCATCAAATCAACAATCATTCATTATTGGGGACAAATTGAAGCAACCCACATGAAGTTGATCGAGGCAAACCAAGTCAAGAGGCTATCATCAGGTGCGCGAAAGAGGTCGAAATGTTAACAACTCCTCAACAACCCCAACCCAGTCTAGAGGTTCAGTCCCATTTCATACTACCCAAGGTCTCCTTGCCTAAATTTGACGGAGATTACCTGACTTGGAGGCAGTTTTGTGACCTTTTCACACAAATGGTTGACAAACAAAACATGCCAAAATGCCAAAAGATGTGGTATTTGAAAACAAATGTGACCGGAGAAGCCGAGAAGTTAATACGGCATCTTCCGCTCACTGAAGATAGTTATGACTCGGCATGGAAGATGCTGCAGGATAGATACAACAACCAGAGAATGCTAACAACAGCCCTGCTCAATCGTTTATTGCATCAACCAGCCAGCACAACAGAGTCAGCCAGCGGCATTAAGGCACTCCATGATGTAACAAAGGAGTGTCTACAAGGCCTAATCAATCTGGGACTAGAAATCAAAAATTGGGATCCTCTTATAGTGCATCTCCTCATTCAAAAAATGGACAGATCAACTCATAATTTATATGAACAATCAATCAAACAGCCAAAATCACTTCCCAGCCTAGACGAATTTTTGAGCTTTTTGGAGACACGATTCCATTCCTTAGAAACTCTTGGGAATAAAGGGCGACAGCCAAATGACCAAATACACAAATCAACAGCCAGATCCCTTGCATCAGTGGAAGCAAATAAATCTTCCAAGGCAAATTGTCCACTTTGCAATCATACGGAACACAAGTTATATGCATGCATAAAGTTCTTACGACTCTCTCCAGAAGTTCGAATGACAAGAGTCCGAAAATTCCGTCTCTGCACTAATTGTCTCAACCCAGGACACGTGGCAACCAAATGTGTGTCCCGAAACTGCACAAGGTGTTCAGGAAAACACAACACACTTCTCCACCTGGGCAACTCATCAAGCAAGTCCACGGAAAAGGGTGTCGATCAAACAAATCGCCACTCCCCACAAAAACCCAAAATCGAGATTTCAACGACCGCCAGCACAGCAGTGACCCAAAATACATCCGCTTCAGCAGTGGTTCCAAATCAGAGAAGCTACGTTTTTCTCAGCACAGTTGTCGTCAACATAGAAGATAGTGAGGGTACCCACGTGAGCGCCCGAGCCCTACTTGATTCTGGATCACAACTTAATTTCATTTCAGAGAAGTTATCTAAAAGGTTAAACATTCCAGAATTCGCTGAAACAATGCGTATTCTAGGAATTGGCGAAGGAACAAGAAGATCAAGCAAAAGAGTAAACCTCACACTAAAATCCAAAACTACAGATCTTACAGTCAACCTAGAAGCATTTGTTTTGCGCCAAATAACTCCAAATCAACCAAATCGAATTATAAACATTGCATCCTGGAACCTTCCAACTGACTTAAATTTGGCCGATCCACACTTTAACGAGCCTGGCCAAATTGATCTTCTACTAGGAGCAGAGCTGTTCCATCAATTACTGAAGGTCGGACAGATGAACATCGGTAAAGACCTGCCCCTACTTCAAAACACTCATTTTGGTTGGGTAGTATCAGGGAAAATGAGAGGCTCTTCAACAAGTCCGTCTTTCTGCGGAATTTCAATCAAAGACGAACTACAAGACAGTATCGAAAAATTCTGGAAGGTGGAAGAAGTTCAAACAGCAAAGAACTCTTTCACAATTGCAGAACGCAGATGTGAGACTCACTTTGCTGAAAACACCATCAGAAATCTAGAAGGACGATTCATAGTACGACTTCCTTTTAAAGCCGATAGCAGTGCGTTGGGTGCCTCAAAAAATCTTGCTCTTCAAAGATTTAATGCTTTAGAAAAACGGCTAGCAAGACAAGACAACCTCAAAGAACAATATACCAAGTTCATGGAAGAATACATTCGACTGGGGCATATGACACAAGTTGACATCAATCAAATTCATGGAATCCACTACTTCTTACCGCACCATTGTGTTCTTAAGCCAGATAGCACAACAACAAAATTACGGGTGGTTTTTGATGCATCCGCAAAAACCTCAAGCAATGTCTCCCTGAATGACATTCTTTCAACCGGGCCCACCATTCAAGACGAGTTATTCACAACTCTCCTTCGTTTTCGCCTTCATCGATATGTATTCACTTCCGACATCGAAAAAATGTATCGCCAAATACTGGTTCATCAAGACGATCGACGATTTCAGCTCATCCTATGGCGAAATCATCCAAAAGAAGAATTGAAGGTATATCAGCTCAACACAGTAACATACGGTACAACATCAGCGCCATATGTGGCCACCAAGTGTCTACAAAAGCTGGCTTCGGAAGGTGCAAATGAATATCCTCTTGGGACAACCGTCCTAAATAAAAACTTTTATGTTGACGATGTAATGACAGGGTCCGATAGCTTACCTCAAACCTTGGAGATGCGAGATCAACTCAACTCGTTATTAAAAACCGCTGGCTTAACATTACGAAAATGGTGTGCCAACGACCAAGCACTCTAGAAAAATATTCCCACTGAAGACGTAGCCCTACATTTGGATCTGGACATTGATAACACATCGCAGATCAAAACCCTGGGTCAAGGATGGCTACCAAAACCAGACGTCTTCACTATACAAGTTCAACCCCCCAAGACTGAAAAAATCACCAAGCGGACTGCATTATCTGACATATCGCAGTTATTCGATCCACTTGGATTTCTGGGTCCAGTAGTCATTACCGCAAAGATATTCTTACAAAGGCTCTGGACATGTGGCTACGATTGGGACTCACCTTTACCCAATGAATTGCAAACCGAATGGGCTAATTTTAGAAAAAATCTTAGGTACCTACAAGATGTTAAGATAGACCGTCACATATTTGCGCACAGAATTCCAAACTCGGTGCAAGTACATGCGTTTGCGGACGCATCTGAAAAGGCTTACGGAGCAGCTATTTACATAAGAGTTGTCAACAAAGACAAAATCGTCACAGTCAGATTGCTGTGCGCAAAATCAAGGGTAGCACCAGTTAAAAATATACCCATTCCAAGATTGGAACTATGTGCTGCAACCATGGCAGCTGAATTGGTAAATCGCATAAAAAAGGATTTACACTTAGAATCATGTCCGACATTCTTATGGACAGATTCCGAAATAGTACTCGCTTGGATCAACTCGCCTTCATCATCATTTCATACGTTTGTGGCCAACCGGATAGCGTCCATTCAAAACCTTACCTCAATTCAACAGTGGCGACACGTTAGTTCGAAGTGCAACCCTGCCGACCTCATTTCACGAGGAATCCCAGCCAATAAACTAGCATCGTGTAATCTATGGTTCTATGGACCACTCTTTTTACACGGAGCAGAATCATCATGGCCTCAACCATTTAACAACGAACAAGAATGTGAACTAGAGAGGAAAACAACTAAAAATCATGCCTTATCAGCAATAGAACAGCCATCTAACTTCATTGACTCAATTGATCATCAGAACGATTCAGAAGACTACAGAGCTTCAAAGATGAAAGAACTCATTATAAAAACTGGTCCACTCAGAGCTACAGAGCTATATAAAGCACTAATTTGCATTATACGACACATGCAAAGAGAATGTTTTGAAGAAGACATAAGACATCTTGAACGATTCCAAGAAACACCAAAGGGAAGTCCGATCACCAGCTTAACTCCATTCCTTGATGAAGAAGGAGCATTAAGAGTCGGTGGACGGCTAGAAGCATCTTCATTATCATATGAAGCCAAACATCCGCTACTTCTCCCCTATTCCCACAACTTTACGAGGATGATTATGGTTGCATACCATAAAGAAAATCTCCACTGCGGACCACAAGCGCTATTAGCAGCACTGAAGCAAAAGTTTTGGCCCATAAAAGGAAAAACTATAGCGAGGTCAGTGGTGCAGCAGTGTATTAGATGTACCAGAGCTAAGCCAAAACTGCTTACACAAATAATGGGAAACCTCCCACCTCATAGAGTCCAGCCCACACGCCCATTCTTGAATGCAGGGGTTGACTTTGGCGGACCAATTAAAACGCACTTCAAGGTCCGAGGGAAACACCCGCAAAAAACCTACATCGCGGTATTTTGCTGCTTCTCGACAAAGGCTGTACATTTAGAACTTGTGACAGATCTATCAACAAATGGTTTTATCGCAGCTATGAAGAGGTTTATTGGAAGACGAGGCAGTTGTCAGCATTTATACTGCGACAATGCAACCAATTTCGTCGGCGCCAATAACCAATTGGAAGAAATGAGAGAACACATACACTCACAAGAGGCAAAAGAAAAAATTCAAAATACCTTTTCCGCAAGGGGAATCGAATTTCATTTTATACCCCCCAGAGCCCCTCACTTTGGAGGATTATGGGAAGCAGCCGTTAAGTCAGCGAAACATCTGTTGTATCGATGCCTTGGTGGAGCCTCATTGACATATGAGGAACTCGAAACACTCATTATTGAAATAGAAGCAGTCTTGAACTCTAGACCGATCACTTCAATGTCAGACAATCCCAATGATTTGACGGCCCTCACTCCTGGTCATTTCATCATAGGAGAACCATTAACCAACCCAATTGATCCAGTTGCCAACACACTTGAGGTCAATCCCTCAAAACAATTTAAGGCTATTTCAAACATAAAGAAAGAGTTTTGGAAAAGATGGCATGTTGAATACCTAAATGAACTTCAACAAAGGCATAAATGGCAGCAAAAACACGAAAACTTGCTTCCTGGAACCCTAGTTATAATCAAGGAAGACAACTGCCCTGTCATGAAATGGCCACTAGGAAGAGTCATACAAACCTATCCTGGAGCCGATGGAGTGGTAAGAGTAGCCGAAATCCAGACAGCTACGAGTATCCTTCGAAGACCAATTCACCGACTTGCCCCATTACCAATCCATACAGGCGACGACATCGCAAGTCCATCATCAGAAGCCTCAGAACAAGTGACATCATCTTTTGTTGCAACAGCCTCTGAAACTATGCAAGCACTTGAAGACGATGAAATAATCGAAGATAATGTCAGAAGTCCTCAACCAAAGAAAAGAAGATACAACCCCTTCAATTTTTGCACTACAGTCCTTATATCCCTACTAGTACTACCGATGGTTATGTGCAGCCAAGTCAATGTATCAACATTCAAAACAACTCCCGGAATTTATTTCGAAAATTTGGGAACGGCACACATTATCTCTGACCAATGGGACATAGTAATATACTATGAACTACGACCTTACTGGAAGGACTTAAAATGGCTGAACGCAGGCCACAAAAAACTTAAAGAACTCTGCCAATCCATAACACACGCTGATCCTTGCCAAACGTTTCTGCAACAATTCCAACAGCTGATACAAGAAATAAATGACAAAGATGAACTTCTCGAAGAAAATGTACTTCGCTCAAAACGTGGTGCAGTCAACATAGTTGGAAATCTGGCTAACTCACTATTTGGAGTCTTAGATGCGAATTATGCCGAACGCATGTCTCAGGTCATATCAACTATTCATGTCAATGAGGATCACGTGCTGCAGCTGATGAAGAATCAGACATCCTTGATAGATTCTACCGCAAACATAATTCGCAACAACGAAGTAAGATTAGAAAAACAATTCCAATCACTTGAAACAGAAATCAATATCCTAAGCAAGCAGTTTAACATAACAAACAATGAAAATCACCAGTTAAAACTCTCCCAACTAATGCTTACACATGGTTTTCAAATGTTCTTGGGGGCCACAAACCTTCAAAGAATGCAAACATTACTTTTGGACCTAATCACAGACGTGCATCATGGGAAAGTAAGCGCCAACCTGATACACCCCAAACAATTGCGACAAGAAATAACAACCATTAAGGCCCATCTACCAGCAGCACTACGTCTTCCGGAAACCAACGGTAACATAGCAATGTTTTACAAATTGATGACAGCAGAGGGACGAATCATTGGATCCAATATAATCTTCAAATTATCACTTCCGCTGGTCACAACCGAACAGTACGAACTTTACAGTATAATCTCGGTTCCAGTCTTAGTCAACACTTCTTTTATTGCGATAAGGCCGTCTTCAGATTACATCATCATTAATCTACATCGAACACAGTACTACACCTTAAATGAGGCAGAATTTAGCTCATGTACAAAAATTCTAGAAAATGACATTATGTGTCATCAAAAACATCCACTTTATCAAAAAGGCTCTAATGTCAGTATTTGTGAATTCAATCTGATGAACCAGGTGTTCGATCACGCTTCCTGTCAACTCGAATACTTTTCAGACGAGCAGTTTTGGAAACAATTGCACCAATCGAATCACTGGATATATTCACTCCGATCTCAATCATTAATAAACGTCGTTTGCGAAGGGAACCTTACCCAAATTCGATTGAGCAACTCTGGCATCCTTACCGTCCCAGCTGAATGTATTGTGAAACAAGAACTAGTTACAATCCACGGGCACAACATCTTCACAAGTACTACACGAGCATCCTATGTTCCTACAAGTAACCTATCAGAGTTCATCCAGAACTATACACAATCACCTCAGATGAGTCACCACCATATCCAACTACAATTTCAAAAACATTCACACGAATTAGACCTACTCAAGAAAAACATCGCACAGCAACAACTCGAGGAAACCCTAGTTCAAATAAAGAAAACTGACACTCATCAATTCATTGTCAGTTATCTTGCCGTATCTGGTATAGGCGTGATCTTACTATACTTCAGCTGGAGGATCTTAAGAAGCCGAATTTGTCATCCAAAGAACCCCCCCAGTCCCAGCTCCACGAAATCAAGAAACCTTCACCTAACATCTTTGAACAATAGTTCAAGGCGGGGAGTATGTTTATACCCAGCACAACCAAACACTAAATTCCCATAAAGCTGACCTACCACAAATCATTTCACACTTCCCTATCTACTTAGATTTTCCTTGCATAATGCATAATGTGCTGTAGGTGCACATTTTCATTCTTATTTTTTTTCTTTTTTTGTTATTTGTATTAATTGTTTTGTTTCTTTGCACATTATGCAGTGTATGCAAAATATGTTTAATTTTTCTTTCATTGTGGTCAATGACACATTTTGCACACTCTGCACACTTCAAATGTTAGCACTATTATTATTGATTTTTTGACTATTTGTTAAATATTGACCTAGTATATATATAAATATTATATTCGATATTTAATCACCGAACTAAAAAGAACGTTATTTTTGTGGTCGTTAAATTAAAGAACAAAATAAAAAGTATTTCTTATTGACCGCAAACAATCGATAAAATATAAAAAAACACAAGATGTAATTTTAGTTTTAAATATTTATTATTATCGAATGCATTTCGAACTTAAAATTGAAAGTTCATCTTCAGCGCGAGTTTAATAAAACAGAATGAAACGAACAATGTTTAAAATGACATTTGAACAAAAACAACTCGCTTACAAAATTAAATTTGCTTACAAAATATTTCGCTTACACAAGAAGAAAATAAAAAATATATATCTATAAACAAACTCAAACAATTAAATACATTACAAAATTACACAGAGTTAAAAAGGGATGACTCTATGGCTCCAGCTTCTAAATTCATTAAATTTGTTGTTGTTTGTATAAAAAATGACTCGTAAGCATCCAACTTAGAGGGGTTATTCACTGTTTTTAAAATTTTAATATTGTCAATAATTGGTGTAACAGAGTGAGGCTCTGTGTTGTCAAAATTAAATATATGTGATGGTATAGCTTTTTGAGTTTCCTTGTTGTCTATTGTTCTTTCGTGTTCACTTGCTCTTACCTTCAACGCCCTTCTCGTTTGTCCTATGTAAGAAGCATTGCAGTCTTTGCAGGTGATTTTATAAACA